>JAWWEW010000042.1:3056834-3098045 GCA_035583185.1 Anabacerthia variegaticeps
AAGAATCCCAGCCCCCGAAGGGAAAAGGGGGCTGTGCAGAAAATGCTGAGTTTATTATCTATATTGTTGCATTTAATCTGAGTGCTTTATGACTCCCCCCTCCCTGGCTCAAGAGCTGCACAGCTCCTGGTTTCTGGTCAGCCCTGAGGGATGGCACGGAGGTTGTGCCAGCACAGAGGAGATTTTTGGTGCTGTCACAGCCTTGGTCCTACAGCTTTAAAAAGGAGCTCTCAAACAGTCACAACCCCCTGAAATAAGTAGCCAAGTGCTGGAGTGGAGAGAAGGATTAGAAGAATTCCATAGGCTGTGGTTTATGGATATTCTTCCTTGAGCCAAAGGTTGGGGGCTGAGCTGGTGTGGGTGGTTGTGCTGTTTAATATTTTCTCCTGGCCCTTAAGGAGTTGCTGCAAAGTATTTGAGGTGTCTGGTTCCCCTTCAGCTCCATGAGCAGAGAAGGTTTCACTGGCCCTGTGTTTTAATGGGATTAGAGGAGACTTCATGGGCTGAGAAAATGCTCTTTTGTTAAAGTATATAATACATATTTACCAAAATTCCAAGAAGCAGATGGCTAATTAGATAGTTTGGTGATGCTAAGCTGATCATATGTTCTAGCTCTAAATAAAAATTTAACAAAGCTTCATCTGAATATTTTAAACAGACTTACATAATGTTTTCTAGTTAGCATTAAGTAAAGTGAGTACTATTGTCCATATTAATGTGAAAAGACATTAATATTCTGCTCCCTCCTGCATTGGTTTTATCTGGTGTTGACTGATTCTGTTTCTTGAGGCAGCACAAAGTAAATGGGAGTTTGTGAGTATCGTTTCACTCTGCACATTTTTTTCATAACCACATCCAAAATGAAATTAGATCAATACTAAACATATGTGGAAAATTTAGTTATTTTAATAACATTTCCATCTGATGACATTCCAAGGCATTACATCATCAGAATGACTTGTTTCCATGGGAGGTCTTTCCAGTGGTTTTCACAGTTAAATTCAGGAAAAGAAAACACTACAAGAAAATTATGAATAAAAGTATTAGAAAATGAATTAGGGAAGGGGGAAAAGGAGATTATAAAACTGCTTGAAATTCCTCTTTGAAATTAAAGTGAGTATGAAACAGTTCACTATGGAAATTTAGGAAGGATTGTTATTTCCCAAAAGTGAGAGTGTTGTGGGAAAAATGAAGATAGAGTCATATAAGAGATGTGTGTAAAAGGGAAGAAAGAAAATCCCCTTAGATAAATAGGGAAAAGGAATTCTAAAAGCAATGACAGGCAGTTTTATAATTGGATCTGGGAATGGAGAAGACATTCAGTTGCTCATAAACCTCCTCGGAAGAATTTTGTCTCCAGAAACTGATGCTATTCTATTGTGCCCTGTATGAATGTTTGGATGAAATACTGTTGTGTTTGTTAAACAAGGGAAACTGGGCACAGTGTCAGGGGCCACAGGAGTAGTTCTTTATGGAGGCCAGAACTGAGAGAAGGTTTGCTCATGTATGGGGCGTGAAGAAACCAGCCAACCTTCCCTCCCTTTCCCCTTCCTCCTTTTCGCGGTTGTGCCGTTTCTTTTTGGTCTCAGACTTGATAAGCAAAGTGAAAGTGGCGATTTGCATTGTTTGCAGTCTGTGCAGAGGCAAAAAATATAAAATACCTGATTATATCTGTGTTCTTTAGCTCCCTGCACAGGTTCTCAAGGCTTTTTGCAAGACAGATTGAAATTTATACTTCTGAGATGACCTCAGACCAGACTCTGTGTGTGCACTCCCCTTGCTCCTCTGCCTCTGCACTGCATTTTCTCCGAGTTCCATCTCACAGGGCTGGAGCCCCCAAATCAGTGCTGTGTCACATTTGGGGTGTTATTTGAGGCAGTCTATCTGGGCAGGGGCAGAAGGGTTATTTGCAATAACCTTCCAGCCCTGTTTTTGGGTGCCAGATGAGTAACCACGTCCAGCGTGGCGCGGCTCGGCTCTGCCCGAGGATCCAGGAGCAGCAGGAGAAGATCCTTGACTCTCTCTTTTAATTGATTTCCTCTCCCCTTCTCCAACAAGCTGTCAGATTTGAATGTTTGCCCCAGTTTTCTTTGTGAGATGCAGAGATAGTGGGTTGGTTGTTCAAAGCTGGCAGGAACCAGCAGATCCTCTGCCAATGAGGAGAATTCAGATGTCTCAGAGTATTGGGGGAAGCAGAGGGATCCATGCACTGAGTTGCATTTTTAGGGCTGTCACCACCCAAGCACTTGAACACTGAGAGATGTGTTTTCCCAGATGGAACTTTCACAGCATTATTCTTTGTAAATGTTGAGCCACTGGTTCTGAAGCTCTTCCCACTTCCCCTGTAGTTCTCCAATTCATTGACTTTGATTTTAGCTATCAGCTAGGAAAGACTGAAAAAAAAGCCTCCCTTGCCTTTTGCAAAGACTCCTGTCTCCTCATTTGGTATGAACTCCCCGCTGGTGTTTTTGCACCGAACAGATTGGAGTTAGAGGAATAATGGGAGTCCACACAGAACAGGCAGGGCTGGCTCAGCACTGATTCCTCTTTGCTCCTGCTACCTTGGAAACAAAGGATGGCATGACAACAAAAGCAATTTGGGAAGACAGGTTAAACCTCACAAACCTTTGAAACAGATTCTTGTGGGGGAATTCTTTGTTAGCATTTCAGGGTGGGTTTTCAAGTTTCAGTGTACATTGGTAAGAATTGGCTGTTTCTTTGGACTCTTCTCTGAAATCAAGACTTCTAACTAAAAATATAAAAAGGGGACTTTAATGGAGCAATCTTAAACTTGAAGAACAAAAGAATAAAGGTCTGAGGTCTGTCTGCAGCTAAAAATAATTTTTAGTCGGAGCCATTCGAGTTTTTTTCAGGAATTTTTGATTCAAATCTTTCTGAAAACGTATCCAGTGTTTCTTGTATGGATGGAATTAAAGGTAGGGACCAGAAAGAGTTGGGTTTGCACATCCAGCAGCACTTCTGGAAGTTGCTTTAATCCTTCTGGTCCTCCTTCTGTGTCCTGGGAGTGTCCTACCTGGGGACAGCAACCCAGGCGTGTCTGTCCATGTTCTTCAAAGACTTTGGGCTTGCTTTTATATTATTATTTTCTTTTTTTCACTTGTACTTCTCCCTGTTTTATTGCCCAGCCCTCTGCTCTGCAGTTGTCTCTCTTGATTTCCCTAATAACCCAATTCACCCAGGGTAAGGATATGAAACACAAATGTCAAAACATGTCAAAAATAGAACACTTGAGCTCCCGTTCAGAGCGGGTTCTCTGTGGAGGGGGAACAGCAAAAGAGCTTGGAAGAGAACATTTCTTTCTATAAGAAGTTAACTTATATAGGTGTAACTCTCCAAACTCCTCCATACTACGTTGTGCTGTTCAGTAAGGCCTTTCAAAGGCTATGCCAAAAAGAGAGAGAAAGGAGGTCTTTATTTTTTTGAATAAACACTTTGGGGGGAGTTTGAAGGTCTCTTTATTCGTGCTGGGGCAGCAGTGAGGTGAACAAATAGTGTTTGCTTCCCTTTTCAGTTCATCTTCAAGGAGGGCTTTTCTTCCTGGCTCAGACTCTTTCAGTGCAGCCACCGAGCGACTTCCAAGGGCCTTTCATTCAGACATTAATCTCTAAATGCAGTTTTCTAAGGAAATGTTGAAAACAAGGCTCCTCAGAACAGCCAAATTGAAAAGCTGCGAGCCTGGAAGTTTGCTGCTGCAGCTCAGCAACAAGCAGTAGATTTACACCTTCATTCCAAAATATACATTTTCAGTAAGGGCCAAAACAATGAAGATTTATTTTTTTAAAAGCCCTTTGCAAATTATCATAGTACTAAATATAGTTTGGGAACCATAATATTCAATCTCTCCATGTGTCCACATTTGTGATGACTTAAGATAATCTAGTACCAAACTATAAAATTAACCTTCCTAAATCCAAGCTAGAAAAGAAGTTGCCAGCAAGAAGTGAAATGTTTGTGCTGTGTTGTACGTTTTGGGAACACAGGCACTAGTTTGATTCCAATTTTGACAACTCCATCTTCATACTCCAACAAGCTTTGCTGCAACTGTCAGAGAGACGCTTTCTTTTTATTGCCACACAAGAGTGAAGTGCTGAAATTGAAAAGATAAAATGCATTACAAGCCAGTTCGAGCACTTTAAAATCTAGACACGATCATCACTTGGATGGTTTTGTCAATAATTATTTTTGAAAACAGTAAGTTTGTCTGTCCTGCCTGTCTTTTGGAACACCTGAATGTTGCTTCCCTGAAGTATTATATATGCACAATAGAAAGGGGCTTTTGTTATCTTTTTAGTAGAAATTTGGAACTCTGAATTGCTAAAGAAAATGAGACAAAATTGCAGTGAATTCCTCCAGTTTGCATGTCTGATATCAGGGACTTCCAGAGCAGGAAGCTTTGGTTTGTGCTCTGTGGTTGGACCTGTCCCAGTGCCTGGGCATTCTGCAGGGAACCAGGGCTGGGAATGGCATTCCCTGGATTCTGTGTGCTCTGCACAGCAGGGACATCCAGGGCTTCCAGCCCATCCCTTCAGATGCCTCTTTATTGCTTGAAAAGCCAACCCACCTATGCTGGGTTAATGTTCAAGCCTATGGGTTCCCCTCCTCCCTCCCCCGCCAAAAGCATCGCTGTTTGGGGGTGTGACAGAAGGTTCATCCTCTCACCTAACACAATTCACTTCCATTTTAGAAATACTTATTAATTTTCTCTGTAAAGCAATGGCTTTGTGGCCAGAAGTAGGAAAATGCTTGAAGTGTGCCTCAGTCAAAGTTGTGTGCCCTGCAGATCCCAGAAGGGATCCTGTCTTAGTGAGAGGGGAGAGATCCCAGAGTCCTTCCAGCCTGTTCTCCCTCCTATCAAACAACATCACACCATAAAGTCCTTGAGTTGTTCTGATCCTTTTGTGTGTCCTTCTTTCCTTACTGAACTTATGAAACGTTCAAACTTATTATATTTTTGATGGGACTTCCTTAGAATGATGTTTAGAACAAGTTTGTTACTGGGCATATGAAAAAACGTTCATTTCAATCTGTAGTGGAAATTGAGGATTAATTGAAAAGGGGACAGCATTAGTCATTCATATAACCATATTTTACAGGAAAAAAACACATTTAAAAAGAATAAATAATTTTTGGCATGCACTTCTTCACAATTGTAATTGTTCTGCTAAAATGCTTTAGGATACAATTTGATTAGAACTAGAGCAAGAATCCCTTGAAAACATCTTCACTCTGCAGCACCCAGAGTTTGGCTGTAACCCTTGTGCTTACAAACTTCCTGCTGCAGATGAGCAAATTCCCAAAAAGTAGAGATCCAGAACCTCTAATCCTTCTGTCCATCCCCTGCTATAAAAGGAGCTGGAGCAGCCACACCAAGGAGGGATTTGCTGCCTGAATGTGTTCATTTTAGAGAACATGGTAAGGGAAAAATGAACACATTTTTGAGGACATGGTATGGGAAAAATGACAACCCTGAAGAGGCAGAGGATTGTAGTAGTCATATTTTTTCCAGGAAATTACTTAAACTTGTGTGAAAGGGTGTTATTCATGATGGGACTGGGGCGAAGGGAAATACACAACTACATATTCTGCAGTAAAATTCTTTTTCAGGCTGTCAAAGGCCATGAATGAAACATTCATGCTCTGAATGAACATGTTGTTCCTGAAGACAGTCGTGTTTTGAGCGGAATAAAAATAGTAGCTGAAAGAATGGAAAAGAGTATTAAGCGCATTGAGTAAAGGAACAAAATTTCATTTTACAGAGCATCGTTTGTTTCCAGGTTTTATTAGAACGCAGCTTTGGGGTATATTTTGGTGCATTTTCTGTGTTCGTGTGTGTGCTGGAACAGGCCCTTAAAGTCCTAAAAATGCCGTGCCGGGATCAAAGGTCTGGGGAGTATTTTGGCTGCCACCAAGAGGGAGGATAATTCAGTGCTGGGAATGGCTGCCCCTTAGGCTGAGGTGAGCTGGGCCTCCATCCTCAGCCCTCGTGCTTTATTTCAGCCTGCAAACCTGGGAGAGTTTTAAAAGCAGTTTGCAATTACTGTTTCTGTTGGGCATTGCACAGAGAAGGGATTGGAATCAAAGGTTAATGTTATGAAGCGATGATTGCTTTTTGTATAAAAGCCTGTTATTCAGGCTGGGAATTCCCCAGAGCTCAAAGGATTCAGTAAGTGACCCACGACGTACAGGGGATGCTGCACCTCTCATGTTCATGATACGAATTATGTATTAATAGTTTAAATGATTAAAACAAAATTACATTAGCAGGAAGTAATCAGTGAAATGCATCCTTGCTTAAATCTGCTAAACCTACTAATACTTTTTTGGCTTTTAGAGCTCGCTGATGCAGCAGTGTAAATTTGATGCAGCACGCAGCCCAAAAGCCTCTTAGGCTCCTTAATCTGAAAATCACGAAATGATGCATGTACCCAATGTGTGGCTTCATCTCAGGGACAGGTTCCTTGCTATAAATGAACACCTATCACGGGAACACAGATTTCCACTTGGAAATTCAAATTCCTTACCACTTAATCCACAAATTGCATTGCTAATCCGGGCAGTGGCTGACTGCACTTGGCTCTTTGGTGAGCCATACAGGGAGAAGATTCATTAACTCTCTACCTGAAAAACAATAATAGCAGAAGTTTCACCACAGCCTCTGGTTCCATTGTATTGTCTTATGGTCATTTCTATGCAGAGCCTGGTGAGACAGGGCTGGTTTGGGGAGTTGTAAATTTACAGGCAATTTGTGAAGTTGAACACGTCTGAAAATTGTCAAACCCTTCCGTAACCTGAAATTGCTAAATGTTGATTAAAAGTACATGTAAAATGAATTTACTTTAATCCTGCTAACCTAGTGTATTGTATAAAAAGGTAATAAGATTTACAGGTAGTAGCTGCCTTGTCTAGTAGCCAAGAGCCCTAAAATCTGAAGTTCTGAAACATTTAGATGGGCAGAGGCTTCCTGTGGCTGCTGTAAAGCCTGTGATAAAAGTTGCACATAACTCAGTCTCAGAGAACATGGAGTATCACTGCTTTTCATTAAATTCAGCAACTTCAGTTAGAAAATTTAATGATAAAGCTCGCAGCCAGGGAAAGTTAGACTATATTTTCCCCATCAGATAGAAAAGAGGCAATTAAGACATCATCTAGGTCAATGAATGAGTCTAGACACACTAATAGCCACCAGGGAATTTGCATCCATTCTTCCAGCATGCATAATATGTCCAGAAATTGGTCCAAAAAGGGAAGGAATGAACTGAGAAGGATGAAAGTCAATATGCTCTATTTATAGGGACCTCTGGTTTGCCTGTCCTCACAGCCAGTGCTTGGTCCTGGAGGAGCCCTGGGTGCTCTGGGAGAGCCCCAAGCCTGAGCAGGAGAGCAGCACTCAGAGTGCAGTGCACACAGAGCAGGTTTCCCCTGAGCCCCCAAGGCAGAAGGTTCCCTGGAGGTGCTGCTGGTGGCAGGGACGAGGCACAGGGCAGTGCATTAGTTGGTGTTTGGTTACAGCAGCCCAGGGAATTGTGAGTGAGAGAGAGAACAGGGCAGGTGCAGCAGGAGCTGGCTCAGGGCATGCACGATGCATACACAGGTTATCCCAGTAATATCAACCTTGTTTCACCTTATCCAACGTAGAGCAAGAGATTAATCCTTCCCCTTTGAATGCCAGCATTGTGAATGTTAAACCCCGAGATGTCTTGGATCCCTTTGTAGCTTATGGAGAGAAATGGGCTCTGCTCACATGTGATTCATCTCATCCTGAAGATTGTATTTTTCTAAAAGATAGTATCAGTCTTTTGTAACAGGGGACTTTTCCACGTGATGCAAGCGGTTTTCATCAGGGTGTGGTGAGGCATTGATTTGGAAAGTCGTGCTGGTTCCCTCCATGGATCACAAAGCCATGAGCTCAAACAAATCTGCTCCGTGTCCATGTGTAAATGTGCAGATGAGAGAAATCCCACTGGAGCTCCTTTATAAACCTGTGATAATCAGGGAACCTAGGACAGCTCCCCCCTCCTGCTGTCACTTGATGAACCAGTCAGGAAGGATAACAGTTTTATTTACAAAGAAAAGTCAACTGTAAACAAGGGGAGAAGCCAAGTGGTGTGTTGCTGAGCAGAGGTGAAAACCTGCCTTTCTGATTTTCCACAGTGCCCATTAGCTGGGCAGGTGGGAGAGGCTGCTGATGGTGTTTGGAGGGGCTGGGAGGGCATTAACACCAATTTATTCCCCCAAAGGTAAGCACTGTGGACAGAAATGCTTTTTCCTCTTAAAGCAAACCAAGCTTTATTGGAAATTCCTCTCTAGCAGAAGGAGAAACGTGTCTGGCATTACTGGAAGTAGAATTTCAGTGCACAAATATGCCTGAGAGGGGTCATTCACTGAGAATCTGAAAGCATTTTGAGTATGCTGAGGCTTTAATAATTCTTGTATCAAATTGAATAACTACCCTCAAGTAGGAATAATTTTCCACATTAAAGAGATGGCATGGGGTTTCATTTTTTGGTCTTCTTTTACCATGGGCCATTTTTAAACCCCTTTAACAAAGTCCTATATGTAAGATGCTGAGATGAAGAGGCCAACAGCAAGCATGACAGGCCAATTTGTGTTGTACAGAAGCTCCTGCAAACAAGCTCAAATCTGCATCAGTGGCACTCAGAACAGCGTGTGCCAGCTGCTGTCAAAACATTCCCAGTGCAAGGGAAGGCTGACAGGTTTTGGTTGCATCTTATTCCAAAAAAATCGAGCTAGTTAATGCAGAACATAAACTGCTACAAAGTTAAACTCTTACTCATCCTGTTTTAATCTTTATTTCAATTTGTTTTGCATCAAATGACTAATTTACAAGCGCTATCAATGTCAAGGGCCAGTCGTGGGGGTTTTTGAAGGCGTTGGGTGGAGCATCCTGGGCTAGTGGAAGGTGTCCCTGCCCATGGAAAGGGGTGGGAAAAGATGAGCTTTAATTTCCCTTCCCACCCAAGCCATTCCACGATTCTGTGTTCCGTGGAAAGGCTTTCCTTACTCTGCTAAACATTAGGCATGTGCTCTTGGGTGACACTTTCGTTTCCTGCAACCTGTACAGGAGCTGGACATTTGTTAGAAACATCTCACCAGTGAAATAGCTTATGTTTTTGTCTTATTCATGACAGCAAAAGTGGAATTAGGGAAGAACTAAAGGAGAGATGAATAACAGAATCAGCCAGAATTTCTTAGTAATGTAATATGTTCTTATTAGATTAAAGTATTAAAGAAAAATAAAAAGCTCAGAGATTTGCATATTCCTTTAATGGGTTATTTTGAGCTTCCATTGAAGCAGATACAGTTTTAGCAGATTGACTTAAATGCCAGTTGGGTAATAGAGCAAGGGGAAAAACCATAATCTTATTCTTTAGAACAGAGTAATGTAAAGCTGAAATATGACTAATTACCACAATTGAACTTGTGATACCCCTTGCACTTGTTAATAGACTTACTGTGCTAATGTCTCTGTGAATGGATGTAAAACCCAACCAAAAAAAAACCCCTTTTTGTATCTTTAAGACATAAATACAATCTTTTGTTTTCAAAAAAAAAAAGAAAGGATAAAATCCCAGTTTACACCTTGCAGCAGCAGTTTAAAACAAAAGTTTGTATTTTTTGTGGCTTTTCTCCAAAAGCTTAAAGCAATTGAAATAGTATCATTAGAAAAACTCTCTTTTGCAGGAACTCGGGAGTTCAGTGAGAAGGAGGATGTTCCATTATGCAGCAGGGAAATGAGCCACCAATTCCTGATTACAGTAATACCTGCTAGGACTATTATTAGGAGGAGTGTCAGCTGTTGCTTAGCACGAGGATGGCCGAGGAGAAAATGTGCAAATGCCTTTTAATTGTGTGGAAGGCACTGCAGGAGGAGGCAAAGGCAGAGAAAGGATCCGGGCTCTCTGCTCAGCAGCCTTGTCAGAGCTGCACATTTGAAAAATAATAGAACACATTTTTCCTGTTCATTTTTTTTTCTTACTCATCTCCAATTTGTTCCAATTTCTGAGTCACTTTCATAAATCTGTTTATAATGAGTTTTATGCAGTCAGTGAGTTTCAGAACAAATGCATCCATCGGGTTTTCAGCTGTGCAAATTGTCACCAATCACATCTGCTCTAACCCCGGCAGCCTGGAATTTAGCAATTAATATTTTAAAGCCCAATCTTTGGCTTTAGAGGTACGTAATGTTAAAATAAAGGAGAATTCTTGCTGCACTCAGACTGCAGGCTTTAGGTGCCACAAGGTTGCCCTCCAATTTGAAGGGATGTTTTCACACACACCAGTGAAGAAACTGATTTTCCAAAGAAACTTTCTATGGACAGAGTCTGGCTGGAGTGTTTTGTGACCTCTTACATTCTCCCCCTCTCTCTTGGTCATTTGCCTGAGACAATGTAGTCCCATTTTAACATCTCCCCTGATTTTAGGGAAGACCTATTTGCAATATTAATTTAAAGCCAAGCTCCAGCCACACAGAGAATCCACAGTGCACCCAGGTATTAGTGGAACTTGGATTTCTTGAGGAGTAGTTTGCTGCTGTGTGATACTGTTCTCTATGTGGGATGCACTTGTTCAGACTTTGGAGTCTGAAATTGCTTCTACATTTATTTTCCCACTTCAGCATAATTCATGGAGAGTTCATCTCTTTGCATGCCAGTTGGAATCTGCTGGAATTTGTTATTTTCCAGCCCTGTCTCTAACAGTTTCACATTGTTTATGGAGAGAACATGCAGTTTTCTATAAATCACTTGCTTTCATACAGTTTTACTGGGTTTCTTTACTCATTTTGGAAGGATTGGAGCACCCTGCAGCGTGCAGCATTGCAAGGCATAGAATGATTGAACATAAAAACTATTTTTGGCTGAAATAATGGAATATTCACAATCAGAAGTATTAAACAGCATTTGGGTGTGGGTGACATGTAATGAATGAGCTGCATTATATAAAAGGGTGTTATTAATCAGGCTACTGATTATAAGGACTTAAATTTGAATCTTAGAGGGGGAAAGTGGCTTTTTTCTCTTGCTGTGAACTGGCTGTGGAACAATAGTTGTTGCTGAACCTAAATGTTGATCCACTGGAGCTTGGGCATCCAGTGGCAACGCTGAATGGATCAAGCAATTTGGGGAGTAAGATGTGTGCAAACACAGACAATAGCTGAGGGAAGTGCTTAAGAGAGGTGAGCTGCCAAATGCTCTCTGGCCCATCAACCTGGAGGTTTGGTCATGCTTTGTTTCCATCTTTTCCCCTCCTTGCACGGTTGGGGTTTTCTTCCTTGTCCCCCTGCAGCCCTGGCAGGGTGCTGTGGTTAACCAGAGCCCAGGGGCACCTCACTCTCCCCAGAGAAAATAAAATAAAATATACCCCTTTCACCTCCCCTCAAACCCACTGGGGGGATTTATACAACCCCTCTAGCAATGGCTTATCTGTTAGAACAGAGGCATCCCCCAGGACTTGTGGTAGTTTGGGAATAATGTGACATCTCAGGGGTGCAGAAGTGCATTGGGGAGACTTTGGAAAGCTGTGGTTTCTGATGGTCCTCAATGCTTTGTTGCACTGTAAGGAAGAGGGGAATGGTTGGTGAAGGGAAATAGTTATTATTTAGGTCAGACAAACTTCAGAGTTCAAAAGGAAGTTGTTTCACTGGTTTCTTTCCAAGAAATATACTTAAGGGTGTTGTTATTTTTTTAAACTTGTATGAAGAATAGAGAAATTTCTTCTGTCAGTAATCAGTGCTTTTAAAAACTGTCAGCCTGAAGCTCAAATTCTGGTTCTTGTTTTCCTTACCAAGGTATACATTTGATACACAATTACAGACTGCTTTAATTTCTTCAGTTGCCTTTATGATCTGTCTTCTGAAGTGCCAATGTCATGTGCTAAAGCCTCGAATAAAAATACTCTGAAAAGACAGTCCTGACAGAAATTAATTTGCATCACTTTTGGACTGCAGACCCTTTCTGTGTGTTCCGCAGCGAGTAGGAATGAGCTGAAATCTCTTCTTTTTGTTATTTTTTTTTCTAATTTTGGTTTGAGTCATGTCTCACTGAATTCCAGGCCCTTGCTGCTTGAAGACTCCTGGCCTGTTGTAAGCAATATTCTGAGATGAATGTCAGCTAATGTATCACTGACATTCACGCCTCGTTTTTCACTTGCACTAATATATTGCTTCTAGTAAATATATGGGATAGGAAATAGTGTTTACCTTTCCATATCCTGAGAAGACTACTCATTCTACCTGACAGAAACCAAGAAATGCTGTTTATATTGCTGCTCCAGTGATTCAGGAAGGACTGCACAAATATGTCATGAGCAGGCAGTGGAAAATGCTCGTATACAATTTTCATAGTCAAGGCTTTATACGACTTAATAACAAGAATAGCCATGATTGTTTGTGAGAACTAAAAACCCAAACATAGGCTAAATTTTAGGGAGCATTTTGAGATAAAGATCAAATTCTAGGGAAGTTGTCTAGAATTGAAATATGTTTTGAAATCTTTGTCAGCCGCCTGGACAAAGTGAAGAAACCTCAGCTCTTTGACCCCATCATGCAAAGAAGATTGAGTTTCAGCCTTGGTACAGGGTTTTGTCACATGGATGCTTTCTCTGCTATAAATCTGGGCTGTTGTGGTGGTCCTGTGGTCCCGGTTTTGTGCTGTATATTGAGCTAACTTGGGGAACTGCTCTAGCTGAAACCTAGCCTTGCCAAAAAAAGGGGCTGCAGAAATGTTAAGACCCAGAAACAAGCAGGCAGAGTCACTGGTTCCGACAGCAATGTGCCATATGTCAAGGTAAAGTGGTCACTTAACCATGACTTAAGACATGGTCACTGTGCCAGCTCTGCTGGATGTGTTTGCCCAGGAGTGGAGCTGGCAGAGCCAAGAGGGGCTCTCTGTGGAGTTTGGGCTCTGTGCAGGATTGGGAAACTGCAGGGTACAGTTAGTGCAGGTTTTCTGAATTCATGTCAAAATGTGCCTTCAGAAGTTACAGGGACTCTGGGGAGAATATTGACAAGAGCCTGGGAATGGTTTCAGAGTGACAGGGGGGAGGTTTAGATTGGATATTGGGAAGAAATTCCTCCCTGGGAGGGTGGGCAGGCCCTGGCACAGGGTGCCCAGAGAAGCTGTGGCTGCCCCAGCCCTGGGAGTGTTCAAGGCCAGGTTGGACAGGGCTTGGAGCAACCTGGGCTAGTGGAAGGTGTCCCTGCCCATGGCAGGGTGGCATTGGATGGGCTTTGAGGTCCCTCCCAGCCCAACCCAATCTGGGATTCTGGCTGCAAATCTCCCATCTCAAATACTTCTTTGTTTTGAATTATTTTTTAAAAAAAACGTTTTACCACAAATGTAAATAATTGGTTGGTAATTAAGTGACATATTCCCTTGGTTTCAGGCGTTGTTGTGTATGTACTGCCTACGCCTGAGCCCACAGGTATTTCCTATAAATACCACTCCTGCTCTTTGGGATGAATTGCTGTAACTTCTGTCTTTCAGTCACCCATGTAACTTTCATCACTACCAAACCCAAAGAAATTGATCTGCTTGTTATGAATAAATCATGTACCCATCAAACCTATTGCAGAAATCTTCCATCTATTGGCTGAGGGTGAATTTTCTTAATTCTGGAACGGGTTTCTCTCTGTGTGTTTTGTCTCCTGTGTTGTCTTACATGGGCAGTAAATTTCTAACTGTAATTGGTCTAATGTGGAGTTTAATTTTTGTGTGTGTGTATGTTGCTTTTCTTCCTGAGAACTTGCAGATATTTTGGGCTGAAACCATGTTTGCAGTGAGTGATGGGAGCAGGAAAGTGATATTGAAGTTCCTAGCAGATGACCCTTTAATAAGATGCATGTAATTGGATAAGACTTGCAACAAATATCGGGCATCTGTTGGGTAACATGGAAATAATGAAGAGAAACAGGAACTGGGAAAATCTTAAATGAGCAAAATCTCAGTTCTTGATATAATGCTGTGAGTGAAGCACAATGGTTGGGTAAAAGTAAAAAACCCTGACTCCTTTTAGAAAAAGTCTAAAGGAATTATCAGTTGGTTTCATTAGTAACCCTCATGTGCAAAAGGAGCTGAACTATCTCTTTTTCCTCCATATCCTTTGATAATTTCAGCCATATCTTGTGACCCTTTCTGTTTTAAAATGCTTTTTACTATCCAAGCCACAGTTTCAAAAGGTTTAGATGGGCCGAGGATAATTGTTGACAAAACAAACCAAAATAAGCTGTGTTTTCTTGGAATGGACCGCCTGGAGGCCCCAGGGCAGGAATGACAAGCAGCTGCTGGCTCTTGGTGAGGCTGTAGCCATCCAAAAACCTGGAGAGGGTCTGGAGCTCTCCCCAGGAGGTGGCAGGCTTGGTGCTAAGGACCAGGAGGAGCTGCTCTTGGGGGACACTTTCCTCTGCCACAATCCCATCCCTTCCCTGCACCCTTTGCATCCTCCAGGGGCTCCCTGTGAAGGCACTTATGAGCTATCCTGGTAATCATCTCCACTTGAAGCCTTTCATCTTTCCTGGCATAATTCTCCAGTCAGGATTGAGTCCAAATAGGTATTGAAGGAAGTTTCTTTCCTGTAGTTCAGTTTTTAGGATATGGCTCTGTTCGCATTTCAAACAGCTTGTTCAGTGTCATCCTGGCCTCACTTCTTCCCATCCCCAAGAAAAATAAACACCCTCTTTTGGCAATAATGGCATTAGCGTGTGGATTGTGTTTGCTGGCAAGTAAGCTTCATTAATTTTGTTAGCACGTTATAAGGTTTCTCAAACACAACTGAAAGCCTGGACTTAAATTCAAAATACACCAAAATACTTAATGTTCAGCTCTTGGCACTCAGACCTGGCATTTCACTCGCTGTGTTTGTGTCCTTACAAATCATACTCCAAGGAAATATTTGGGTTTACAGCCACCAGTAGCTCAGTATCATTAAACTCTGAAGTAAAGTGCTGAGAAAAACAAGCTGTAACATTAGCACTAAAATATTCCATCTTGTTTCTAAAGGACTCAGGGCAAAACCCTGCAGCTGTGCTAGTGTGCTCTCTGCATCCCATCAGTTTTCCATGCTTGGAGCTGCCAGTGGAGCCAGGCATTGCTTTGGAGCGTGGCACAGGCTGCATTAAATTGCCCGTGTGGGTGATTTAACGTGAGATGAAAGATTAGGAAAACACATAAGTCTTTCAGACGTTTGTCTGCAGTGCATTAGGCATCTCCTGGGTGAACAATGAGGTTTTCAGCTTGGTTGGAGCCAAGGGCAGCTGAGCTGGGTTGGGAGCTGCTCCTGAGGCACAACTGGAAGGAGTGGGCTGTGATGGTGACTTGGTTTGGAGGAGCAAAACCACTGCACTTTCTCTTGGTTGGAGAGAAGATTTACTCATTGGGGACCTCATCATTTTTCACGCTGCATGGTTGTGGCTGTGTCTTGTCGAGGCAGCTCCCGGGATTTTCCAAAGGCTCTTTGCTTTCTGCTGGGCTCCAGAATCCCAGCTGTATCACCAACCAGAGTACAACCCAACAGCTGCATTCTGGAGCTCGCTTTCATTTCGCATCCTGTCATTCCCAACAGCCTGTGCTGGTCCCCACTGCTCTGCTTCCCAGCCCTTTCTTTGCTGCTGGGTGATACATCAAACTGAAAGCAGCTGCTTTGTTTGAGACATCCCATTTCTGCAATTGGGGTCAGCGCTGAACGAGTTGAAAAATCTGAAGAACTGTTCACAAAAACCCGGTGCTGGGCTTTCCTATTGTCCTTTAATTGGAAGAGCTGTGCTGTTCCTTGCTGCTGTGCTGGTGCACAGCCCCAAAGCGGATCAGAGCAGCCCCCAGAGGGCCTTTGTGCCTGGAGTACAAGGTGTTAACAGCAGCAGGTTTGGGAACTGAAGTGAATTCAAACTGCACAAGGGATATAAAAAGTCTGGGATTTTGGGTCACCTTTTTTGCTGGTACGAGTTCTGGAAATAGCTATTCCAGCACCGGTTTTGATAGATGACTTCTGGGTTATTATTCATTTATAAAATGGGGCACCTCAAAGGAGGGAGATTAATGGTTTTGTGAAATCATGAAAAGGACTTTACAGAGAAATGGTAACCTCTGTCTTTTAAAAAGTATATAATTAACAAGTAGATTGCAACGGAGTTGAATATTTCATATTGCATTAAATATTTTAATATTTTGAAACTCTTCCTCGGTTTTGCAAACAGTGTGCTGCAGTTTTAATGGAATAAACACTATCATATACATTCACTTTCCTGTAATGCCAGGCAGAAATGACAAATGTGGTATAATACATATCTGAATATAGTATTCAGCCAGATCTGAATACATTCTGTGGGGCATTTTACTCAAACTGTGTTACAGATCCGTGCAGGTGTATGTTTATAACGTTATCCCCCAGGTGTGCCCAGATGTTTGGGTGGATGTGAAGGGCTGGTCCCCCCTGGCAGCCCCAGGCTGTGTTTGCACCCTCTGCACAGCTCCCAAAGCCAGCTTAGTGACCACATCCATCTGCTTTGTGCTTACTGGAAAGGAGTTAATGACCTGAGGAGTTAAGACTGTCCAGGCGATCTGTATAATCCTTTCACACAAAGAAGGGAGTGCTGCAGTTAACCACTGCTTTCTCCTGGATTTAAAAGGAAATAAACGGCAAAGGTTTTATTTCTGTCCCCCACCTGACTTTTTTAGTCTAATGGAACTTGACCAAATAGGAAAAGAAAATCTGCAGCAAGGTCAGATGTATGAACTTGAGATTATGCAGGGCAATTACTGGTGGGTAGATTTGGAGCTTAGAAGTAGAAATCAGCTCTAATTTATCAATATTGATTTATACCTTGATTTCAGGGGAGGCTTTTGCTGCTGCCTCGAGGAGATCTTTTGAGCTTTGCAGCATCTGCAGTGAAAATAAAGGCAATCCATGAGGTGAGCAAGGTGTAAGACTGCACAGATTAGTGCTGGGAAGGTGCTGGGTGACCTCGTGGTGTTACGAAAGAGCCTTAAGAAGCTTAGGAACAAGTTAAGGGGATGGGAGAGATGGTTGTTTCCCTTGCCCTCCCAGCCTGGACCAGATTGTGTCTCGCTGGGCTGGCGGCAGCTTGAGTCAGGGAAAGGGTTGTAAATGCCAAGGGGAAGGATTGCATGGAGCACTTGTAAGTGTTAGCCTGGCCACTCTCCTGAGACAGCACTTTCTGCTGCATGGGTGAAACGCTGGCAGAAAAACAAGCTGATGTGTTATAAATTATATATGGTGAAAAAGTTACGGTCGTGCAATTTTGAAGGATTTAAAATTTCCCCCCGGATTCAGTATTCCAGTAACAGTCACTGCTTCTGACTTGTGCTTGGGAATTAATCTACAGCTTTATTTATATTTAATATAAAAGGGATTTTCATTATACTATTACAAGTTATGACATGGTCAGAAAAAGAGGAAGGCAAGTATTGCTACATCCTGTATCTTAATTGTTACTCGTCTTATTCTGGAAATATCCCCTATTCCTGAGTTTAAGCCATTCCTAATAAATGTATTTAAACAGCACTGCTTATTTAAATAACAAATGGGGTTGGCATGTAATGGATTTGTCTGTTTTGAAGTAGTACCCTATTTCTGTTTATTGGAATTGCTATATTTAATCTCAGCACACACTAACACGTGCCATGTGACACATCCATTCATTGCTTGGTGTGGTGCAGAAAACACCAGTCCCAGTGAGATGGGCCCCCTGGGGAAATTCTGGGGCCTCTCTCAAAATGCAAAGCATGTGAAACAGCCACACAACAATTACTCCCTGCTCCACCTCTGCAGAGGCCCTTAAAGTCCTCCAGTACCCTCTGAGAGGAGCACAGAGAGGAGTTCGTGCTTCTTCTACTTCTGTGGTAGCTCAGAATCAATTCTTGTTTAAAACCCAAAAGCAGAAGCCCCAACAACAAATACTGAGTGCGCACAGAGTTATTTCCCTGTTGCTGCCAATGAGACTTCTTTGGCTGCTTCTTTTGAAAGGATCAATACTCGAAAGCTGGAAACAAATTACGTGGCAAGAGTAGGTGTCCCTGGTAGCTGATAATGGCATGACAGTGGAGGCATGGCTTTAAAGATCACCTGGCTTGGAAAAGACCTGTGAAATCATCAAGTCCACACAACTTTTCCAGGGGTTAATATTTTATAAATTCATCATTTGAGTTGGGAGAGTAGTCTGGACCACTGGCATATCACGGTAGGGTTTAGCGGGCATGGTGGTGTTTGTTCAAAGGTAGGACTTGATGGTCTTGGTGAGCTTTTCCAACCGTAATAATGCTGTGATTCAGTGATTACAAAAATAAGTCAAAGATGACTGGAAGAAAATCCTCAGTGGTTTCTTTATAGCTGGTGACTGGCTGTTCACTTTGGGAAATACATTCACTCCACACTTCAGGTTTGCAGCTTCATTTGCTGTACTGAACAAATGACTATTGTGGCATAGCAGAGAGATTCATGTCTGTTGGAAAGGTTCATCTAATGTGTTGTTTTAATTCCAGAAGTGGGAGTATACAAGTGATTTTTTAAAAAAAAAAATCTATTGACCATTTCTAATAATTCCCAATTGCAAAGCATCTGACTTTTGTCTTGGTATTTTTCCTTGGAATGCTTGTGGTTATGGAGCTCCTCAGACATATGGCTAAGTGATGAGTGGGTGACTGGGGCTCAGCAATGGCTTTTCTTCTATCTAGCATCTAACCGAGGAGATTGCTTCTATTCTTGCTGTTTATCATTGTAATATCTCATTTCTGTGTCATGTATGGGAGCTACTAGGAACAGTATTTTTGGGGCAGATAACTCTCCCTGACAATGTATCATGATAACCTTTGCACTTCACATAATTTAGAGAACAGTTGGACATTTACAGCAGCCTTGTAACTCTAAGTGATGACTATATATATATTATTAATAACACCGTGTTTTTCTCACCATTGTGTGCAGACAGAACAGCCTTGAATAGAATGAATTGCCCTCCATTATGTCCCATAAATCCCACCAGTCCTGTCCTGCATCTTCTGCTTGTTTGCTTTGAGGATGCACTGAGAGCTCCTCATCACATTGCTCCTGGATTTGGTGCTGCCCATTTGGCACTGTGTGCTCCCTGCAGCGTTGCTGGGAGGGTGGAGGGCAGGGAGCAGCCTGGGCCACACCACATGCCAGCACAGAGCCCACAGTGGGTCTGGCTTTGCCACACAAGGGCTGTTTTGTTCCCTCTGTCCCTCCCCGTGCCCTCTCCAGGCTGCAGGGAGAGTGTTCATCCCCAGCAAGCCCAAAGCTGGAAAGGGCTGAACTCCCATCTCTATTATATATATATACGCACACCACAGATCAAGCTCATGCTGTCAAAGCATGAGAATGCCTCAATAATATTCTTTTTAATTTTAGATGCCACTTTGCTCTCGAGCTACTCTGCACAACGTGTGCCAGGTCTCTTCCACTTGCATCATGTTAAAATGTAAAGCAACACATTTGCTGGCAGTGTCTGCAAAGCAGTGCAATATAACTTTCATTACATGAAGGTGGTGAACATAATGTGACTTCTTAACAGCTGCAATAAGTGATGTGAAGCTCTTAACATCTTTTCAAAACAAGTAACAAGTGAGAGGTTATTTTTCATCTCTATTGCTAAAAAAAATGACATGTTATTTTAAGCAGATGACATTTTGTTTGCACTTATCTGAACTAAGTAAATCTTTACATGAATTCTCTAGATCTGTGTTGCTTTGTGAAATAAAGGAGACTTGAAAAACCACTGCTAAAACACACTCTAATGGCTGCATTTCAATATGAAAATTTGGATGTTACATTTTTTGTATGGGAAAGATGGCTGCTAATAAGGGATTTCAGTTCACCTCTGGTCTTTTCCCTTTAGATTTATGATTGCACGAGAGTTGCCTATTCCGTTGTTTATTTTTGTGTCAGGCTATTTGCTTCTCATTTGAGTAATCTCAAAAGATGAGAGTGGTCTGATGCATTTGGATTGCTTACTAAGGAGCCAACTTCTTTGGAGATAAATAAGCCATTAAAATGGGAAATAAAGGAAAAGGAGTTTATACTGCCCATGTTGGGGTGCCCACATTAGTCAGTCTGTGATTAGGCTGAGCAGAAGTTCAGTGTTAAGAGCTCAGTAGTGAACAGTGATAATCAAGGCCTTGGTAAGTGACTGGCTTTGAGGTGTAGCCCAAAGTCCAAAAGGACAAATCTCTGTGGTTTACTTATTTTGGCAGGTGACTTGTAGTTTCACTGGGGTGTGATGAGCATCATTTCCAAGGAAGTGAACAGCTAAAGTTTAGAGCCCCGGAAGGAGGCTCTGGAAAACAGTGGCACTGTTCTTCCTATGTATTTATCTTGGTGCTTACATGGTATTAAAAACAAGATCCACATTGTCTCTGGTTGGATGAGCTCCTTCCTAGGCAACGAGGGGCTGCCAGCTCAGAGATAAGAGGTGGCTGTGGTGTTTCAGAAGCGCTGCCCAAAAGAGGTGCTCAAATATTCAATGTCCTTAACATGCACTTGCTGAATAAAGGCAGGGTTGGAGCAGCCACTCTAAGCCCTGATCTGAACAGCAGGCACTGCTAAACCAGCTCCATTCTACAGATTTGCTGCATATTCCCATAGAATTGCTCAGATCTTATGCATAGATGATCACATTATATTGTGCCACTGTATGATCACTGCATACAAAGGTAATTAGTTAAATTCTTTGTTTTCTGGAAGATGTACCAAGACTTTTTTTCCCCTGCATGTGATTTATTCCTGCAAACACAAATCACTCTATTGTCTCTGAGAGTGGAAGGTTTGGAACCAAAAATACAATTTGAAAGTGAAACGTGTTTCAGCTGCAAGTAATGTTAATGGTAATTGCCACTTAGTGATCTTTCAGTTGGTAGAAACAAACCATCCAAATGATAATTGTGGGATGCGTGGGGATTGAGAATGATTAACAAACCAGACAACCAAGTGGGCAGCAGACACTGAGCCAGGACTGTGGCTCGTGTCAGGTCGGCACAGCTTATCTGGAATCAGTGGAGCAAAGCCCACTTGATTCCCTTTGCCCACAGAATAAACACATGCCAGGTCGGAAATAGGAGAGCTGCAAACAATTGCTGCGTGGGCTGCTGAGGGAAAAGGGCTGGAGAGGGATGAGAGGTGACTGGGGTTCTGTAGAGCTGCCTGGGACACCGAGGGGAGTGAAGGGGGCCAGCCTGGACTTGTGGGGCAATGTCACTGCACACTGCAGGGACAGGCTGGGACACTGGGAACAGCTTTGTGAGCTCCTCACCAGCTCACATCAACTCACAGACCTTTAGAGTGGGAAAGGCAACTCATAAAGTCACCCCCTGAAATGAGCTCTTCAGAACAATCGAGAGCGTTTCATATGGTTTCCCCTGATGCTGAGGAAATTCAGTGTTTGCAGTTGTCACTTCATCCAAATCTGTTTTATTTTTTAGAGGTGCCCTTTGAAATCGTGTGGTTTTGTGTGATGGAAATGCAAAATTTAAAGAGTGCAGGGACTGTATATCTGTAAAGAAATTGTGAATTACCTTTGAGTCACTTCATTCTAATCTCCTGACTCACTGCTTGATGCGATGGTGTTTGGTGCAAGATTTTCTCAGTCTCAAATCTTGATTGTTCTGTTTTGTTGAAATATCTGAACTAAGTTTAACATGAAGAGCCCGTAGTGAGGGTGAGAAGCTGAAATTCTGACTTCTTAAAGGAAGCACACTCAGGCAAATTATTCTTTGCATGTGCTTTGGAGGTACCTGTATGCCCTGTGCAGAGGGACAACCTATAGCCTCGGTCCCAGGCCATAATTAAATGAAAAGAAGCTTTTCTTGTCTCAGAGAGGAAAAGTTCTCTGTGATCATTCATAAATTTTAAATGGCATTCATATTGCAAGCAGGAGGTAATTTTCTTTTCCCATTATCTGCTGCTGTTCTGTGAGATGGGAACACTTTGTGCTCTACCCCAGGCTTTGCTCAGAGCTTTGGTCCCTTGCAGAAGTCATGGACTAGGAAAGACACTGGATCTGTGTGGAGACTTCACCAAGGCTTTCAGGTGGACAAATCCCACCCCCAAGGACCGGTTTCAGTCCAGCTTAATGTTCCTTCCTTCTGCCTCCTGCTCTTGCTGAGTGCACAGTGACAGTCCCTGTGACAGAGGGATTTAGAATCAGGAAATGTGGCTTCGTAGAATTATCATCCCACACGATGTCTGAACACTGTGGGCTGTTCTAAACATTTAAAATGTATCATTGTATACAGTCGTTTGTTTTTTTTAAATGTGCATGCTTATCTGCTCTTTAATTACAGTGTTTACTTGATGTGTTTTACTTAACACGAGGCTCTGCTTCTTTTTCACTGACTTACAGGGAAAATGCTTCACTGGAAGTTTCATTTCCTCTGTAATTATATTTGTTACAAAAAGTAAATACAAAGCCCACCACCAAACCTGTGCCATTCTAACTGCTGCTTTCCCTTTCCTGCCCAGTTTGCTGCTTTGTGGTTCATAAGAGATGCCATGAGTTCGTCACCTTCTCCTGTCCTGGGGCTGACAAGGGGCCCGACACTGATGTGAGTACTTGGACATTTAATGCTTTATTTTACACTGGTTTATGGCATGGCACCCCTGAAAGTGAATTACAAACACTATCAAATAGGTTCTCAGATAACTGAGTGGGGTTTTTACAGTTCTGAAGCAAATGTTTATGGACTAAGAGATCTATTTTGGATAAGAAAAGTAAGAATGAATGTGTGACCAAGAATGAAATTCTGGGAACGTGACAGCCCTGAGGGGTTTACCCAAGCATGAAGTCAGCATTTTATTTTTGTTTGCTCTCCCTTGGATGTATTTGATATTAACAATTCCCAGGAAAGGATGAGGCATTTTCTGAGCTTTGTGTTCACCTTATCTCACAGTGTATCTTCTGAGCTGTGTCTGCTCCTTGTGTCTCTGCACACACATCGATAGCTCCAATTAAATGCTAGTTTAATCTCGAGCCAGCTGGCTTCTCTGAGAGATGGGTTTTGGAGGATTATTGCCATGTTGGAGCTGGTGGAACAGTCTGGGTACACCCAGCCCATCCTGCTCTGTCTGCACTTCCCCATCCACGTGGCTTTTTTGGTCAACACCCAGTTGTTCCCTGGAGCACATCTGCCCTCCTGGGCAGACACATGTGCAGGGCCTCGGTGCCCCCTGCAATAACAAACCCATCTTGTTTGGGCACACAAAAATAACAGTTCTTTGGCGGTTCTGAATTCCACTTTACAGTGAAGTAATTGAACATCTGCTTATGGGAACAATACATTCCAAGTGTTCTTTGTCTGCACGGCTCTGTTTTGTTCCTTAGACCATATTCATGCCCTGGATTGCAGGCTATTATCTCCTCTGATGAGACGCTCCACAAGACTTTTCTTGCTAGGTTTTAATGAGCTTCTCATGAATTGTTTCAGTATTCCAGCCATGAGGGCAGTGAACAATGTACAGGCAGAAGCCATGAGGGGTTTTGGAAAATTTCAGATATTAAAAAGTTCTCTCATTTTTAAATTTAAATACAGAGCAATGTTGAAGAACCGAGAAGAGTTTTTAAAAGCTGAGTTTTAAAACATTTCACACAATCTAAATTTAGGTATCTAAGAAAAATGCTTAAGGTAGGAGTGTTCACTTTGTCCTGCTCAGCTGGTAGAGACTCGACTGTTAAAACAACCATCAGGGCAGGAACAAGAAACCAAAATTATTCTTGACACCCTCCCTGTTCTGGAAGTTCTTGATTTCCTGAAGCTTTGAAGCGTGGCTGTTGTCTCTGTCTATAGTGTAAGAGCCTTCTGGAAGTTGTGGGTTTGAAGTTTTAGTGGTGACGCTCCTGGGGAGCTCTGCTATGTCTGTAAGGAATCATTTGGCCTTTGAAAGTGTTCTTGGTGATTTTTGGGTGTTTGAGATGGGTTCTTAGGGATTTTCAGCCAAAGTTCAGACATGAGAACACACATTTGTGTGTGAGACCATTTAATTTCATCAAGAGTCTCTTCGTGGTTGTGGAATCTGTTCTGTGACAGGTTGTTAATAATCTTTAATATTTCTGACTGCATTTTGTCATTTGGTTTTTTGGCCTTGGTGATTAAATAAATCAGCCTAATGCCTTATTTCGGTTATTTGGGTTACCAAATGATCATTTTCAATATTTACACAGAAGCAATAGCTCAAAAACACTTTGTAGATTAAAAGCAATCAGAAAATAAATATGTTTTATTAAAACTGTGCTACATTAGTGGGTCCTATTACATAAAGAGGATTGTAGAATGTTATACTTTAATTTATTGAAATGTTTGACTATAATGTGAACCCTTTCAAAATTCAGTAACTTACTCCTATCCCAATTACTCCCAGCTTTGTTCTGCACTGTAGTGTGCTATAAAGCTTATCACAAGATTTAGCAGCTTTTTAAATATTAAAACATCCGTTTCTAAATGACTTCATGCAGGTGCACAATTAATTCGTGTACTCGAATTCTCCAGTGGCCTTGTGTGATGTAACCTTTCCATGGGTTGTAAGAGTAATACTTTCAGTTATAACATTAATTTCCCAGAGTAATTATTATATAATAATATTTCTTGTGTATTAGGACATTGCTATATCATTGTGCACTGTCCTTTTCATATAAATGAGGCAATCCTTACAAATACATCATTAGAATAATTATCAGTGAAATTTGGTTTATTTAATGACAACAATAATAATAGAATCACAGAATGGTTGGGGTTGGGACTTTAAAGCCCATCCAGTCCCATTCCCTGCTACAAATTTTAGAAACCCCCCTGGTTTCCCTGAAAGCTGAATGTGCTCGTGTGGCTGAAGGGTGAGATCAAAGTGTATCTTTCAAATAATGAGAGACTTGAACTACTTTAAAACTAAATGATGTGCAGAGGGACTTTGGTCCTGGGGTTGTTTTCAAAGCTCTTCGTGCCATTTTTTGGCTGCAACAATCCCCTGCACAAAGTAGAAGCTCTGCTGGCAGTTTCAGTGAATTCTTTTAATATATTTATCATTTTGCAACAAAAAGGACTTCTCAATTCCTGAATATTTAAATCTAGTTGTTTAGGAACCCAGAGGGATTTCAGGCTGTGCTATCCACACACCTTGTCTGCCTTCCCAACCTTTCCTCCATGCCAAGCATTTCCTAAACTGACTCCTGAGCTGCCTAAAAGCCCTGTGGCTTTTTCTGTGTCATGCCAAAAAGAGTGGTGTACAAATATTGTCCCCTTGTGTAACGTTTTTATTTGCTCCAGCAGTCTGTTGTTGGAAAAGAGGGAATAAATTATCTTTATTACCTGAAAATTGCATGCCTTAATAGAGGTGAGTGTAAAAGAGGGAAGCTTAGAATATGAGCCTCTTTTTGCTTTGCTCAGGCTCAGTGAAATGTGAGGTTAAAAGGTCTGTGTTTGTGCCAGAAGGAAAATGATACTTGTGACTAAAGTGGTCATCCTCGACTAGTATTGAAATGATGCTGTCTGGGGAACAATCTCCTGCTTCAGTGAAATAAGAACCCACACAATCCAAAAATCTTAGGTTTCCTTAATGCTTGGCAGGGCCTGAGCCCTGGTGTCCTAGCAAAAGAGTGGCTGAGGAAGTGATTTTCCTGCTAGCTCATGGCTCTCTGGAGTCCAGAGGGAAGTTGTTCTGCTCTGTATGGGGATGCTTTGGAGCACAATTGACCAGCTCCTGCTGCTGGTGTGCTCCAAAGTCCCGGGAAGCATCAGCACCACTCCAGCTCCTTGGCTTTGGAAGATGCTTCTGTTCATAAAGCTGTTTTAAGTCATCCGTGGAATACTTTGGAACCTGAGTAAATTCATGAAAAATAGAAAAGTAGCCTCAAAAATTGACTGTAGGAATCTTTAAGACATGTAAAACGTTAAGGAATAACCAGACAAGTTTCTTTTTAAAATGAATGTTTTAAAATCGAGAGTTAAATGTTTGTTCCCTTTCTGAATGGAATGCAATGACCAGAAGGTGTCTTTGAACTGCCTGAGAGACATTACAATGTTCCTAATTCCATGCTGCATGTAATTAAACAACAAACCCAAAAACCCGGCAGTAGTTTAAAATAGTGTTTGACTGTCTTATTTTATTCCAGGAGGAGTTTCTAAGACTCTGAGTGCCCAGGAGCTCAGAGATCGTGGCCTCTGGGTCGGCACTGTTTGCCTTTCAGTTTAGAATAATAGAGAACCCAAAGGAGGTTTGTGAGCAAAATAAATAGAAATTAAGAAGTGAAAAGAATGTAAATGAGAGCGACTGTACAGGCTGAGGAGATGAGATGTGAGTGCACTTGGTGAGCTCTTGGCATTTAAGGACGTGGGAGAGAATGAATGGGGAGATCCAGATGTTTGCTTACGCAGAAGGAACCAGCAAAGCCCTCTCATCCCATTTGCAGGGTAACTGACCTCCTGCATGTCAGAGGTGACACATATGGGAAAGATTTTCCACTCCATAAGCCTCTGGATACCGAAATTATTTGGGAGCTTTATTATCTTAAGCACATTGGAAAGCTCAACCCAAATTTGAACGCCTGGGAGGTTCTGTGGGACGCTGCAGGGGCTGGGGATTTTCCTCAGGGGGTTGCATAGCGGGATAGTGCAGCTCTAGAGGACAATATCGCAGATTTTTTGCCATGGATTAAGCTGCCACTTATTAAAACAAATTTTAAAAAGATCTCACTTCAGAGGGGAAGGAAGAGACTAAGTCAGTGTGAACTGAGCATGAAGAAGAAACTGGAGCAGATCTTTTAGTGGGAGATGCTCTTTGAGGGCCGTGGGCAGATGTGACATGAGCCCTTTGAGGCTCCACCTTGCTTTTCTTTTTACGGTTTCCATGATTTTAGAGTTGGGAGGAGAAAGATTGACCCTCAAAATTTCATCTGCTGGAGGACCAGTGGGAAATTTTAATTTCTAAATGATGACCTATATTATGACAGCAGTGGGTTTGGGTTTGGCCTCAGGCTGGGAGCAGTGCTGATACCCACATTTACTGCAGAATTACCATGCTCATTGACAGCTCTGGCTGGGAGACAAATGATTTGAAGAATCACCTCTGTATTAAGCAGGCATAAATGAATATAATTGGGCTGACCTGGAGGGTTTCATTGTCCTGAGCAGATTTCTTTTTCTGTTCAGTCCCAGGTAATGCCGAAATCTTTCAATTTTTGGTATTTTTCCCCCCATTGGCCTTTAATCCTGCTTCCAGATTATGTTTACTTGTAGGAGACTGGTTTCAGAGTGAAAAAAAGAGAGTTGCTTTACTGGTCTAGGGAATTAAAAAAAAAAAAAAAACAAACAAAAAACCAAACCAAAGTCATGAAAAGAAAAGGCAGTAAGTGGAAGCTCAGTATTAAGACTTATGGAGAACTAGTTAAAAAGGGATTTTAATCAGAAAGCTTTGCAGTCTTTCCCCAAGGATAATGAAGTGCAGCAGCAGGGAATGTCTGCTTTGCTTTTAACCCTTTGGTTGTTTCTACACTGAAAAGCAACTGTTGGGCATCACGAGAGACCAGAGCAACAACAAACATACCTTGGTAAAATATTAGAGAATCATAGAATCAGTTCAGGTGGAAAGGACCTTTAGGATCATCAATTCCAATCATATGCCAGTAAGGTTTAGGGGGGTTTTTATTGCTAATCTGAATTTGGAATAAGGGGCAATCTTATCCCAGAAGTCTTTTCTTGTCAGTGAAAACAAAAACCTTCCCACTTCATCCCAAAGATACACAAAGGCAGGAAGATCTGGCAAGACACAGCTCGCTGCCTGCCAGATTAACAGAAATGCTCTCTTGAAAAGAAGCTTCTATGAATTTTTGGAAGTGATTCTTGAACAGCTCTGATGCAATACATTTACTGAGTTTTCCTTGTAAACCCTAAACAGAGAAAATATGAAGCCCCCTCTATTTACAAATTGAGTTAGCAACTCAGTGTGCTTGTCTGTGTTTTCTAATTATGAAAATTATTAATCGCAGTGACTTTGCTTACAATAGGCATTATTAGATGGAGGCAGTAGATAATATGCTTCTTATAAGACATTTCTAATGCAAACATACTTTTGTCAAAATATGATATTCCTTACTCCATTATCACTCCCCTTTCCCCAAAAGCTTTTCCCAGGCTCCCAAAATCAACAAGATCACAGTCAGTGCTGTAAGCACTTTACAAGCAAATGTGGCAGGACACTGAGGCTACTTTTCTTAGGCAAATCAATATTTAGTTCCTTGTGGTTGCCCTGACTTGGTGAATCTCTGCAGAGTATCTGAAGCAGTTGAGGCAGAAATAAAGGCTCTGTGCTCATGGTCACCATCTGGCCCCGTGTCCCCCTGCTGAGGCTCAGCAGTGGCCAGGCAGTGGCTGTGCCCAGGCAGGAGCTGCTGCCCTGGCCTGGCTGCCCTGCCCACTGTGTTCCCTGAGCCAGCAGCTCCTGCAGGATGCTCCAATGGCTCCTCCTGCCTGCCCAGGGCTCCTTGGGGCTCTGCTCACCCCACTGCCTGCCTTTAAGGGGCTGGCAGCAGCTGCACAGGTTGCTTGAAAGCAGCTCCTGGACTGGAATGTGTTTGCATTTACCATCCCCTGGGAAAACATTCGTATCTTTTATTCCTAAATTAAAGCACAGGCTGCTTTTTATTGCAAGCCAAATGGCTTTTAGCTCCAGTGGCTGATCCTCAGTAACAACGGAATGAAATGGCAAAGGAACAGGTTCGTGAACTTTGAGAAGTCCTTGTAATTCCCAGCCTTTCCCTGGGCTCTGTAATGCAGTGCCCCAAGTGCCTCTGTCCATCCATCAGCAGAAATGCAGGGAAGGATTTGGTCTGCAGAGCTGGAAGGAGCTGTGAGTGCTCCCTCACCCACCCCGGGCAGGAAATCCTGGGTGACTCTTGCTCAGATCTCACTGCAGCCCTTCAGAGTTTCACTTCGTGGAGTTTGTACCTGAGAGCCAGGCGTGCCTTTAATTACCTTTTTGTTACAGCCTCTGGGCTTTTGAAAGCTTTTTCTTTAAAAGGGCTGTATTTTTTGGTTTCCCCAGTGCAGAACAGTGCAAATGCAGACTAGCAGAAAAGTTTAGCCTTTGTATTTTTCTTTTCTAGACGTTTGCTCTGCAATGTGCACTCAAAGAGAGGTGATCCTGCTAAGAGTTAATCGTTGAGCAGAGTTCTGCTGAGAGTTAGGAAATGTATATAAATGATGAACCTAAAAATATCTGTGATTTTCATAAGTTAGCACTGCAGAACAATTAGGCAGTGGTACTATAAAAGGAGAACTCTCAGCAAAGTTATTCCCAGCAGGAAAGAGAAATCTTGTCCATAGGGCTCCAGTTTGAGTGGCAGGAGCTGCAGCGACTTCTGGGGGCTGATTTCACCACCAAAACTCTTCAGAAATCCCCAAATTCGAGCTGACATTGTTCCAACAGCCTTTATTTTCCATTTGTTAAGAGTATATTGAGTTGTGCAGTTTAAGTTGAATTTAATTATTTCCCTGTCAGCTTATATTTACCCTTGGCAAAAGCCTGTGGTGCCAATCTTTAATCTGTATGCAAATGTGATGCCATGATATTGGGGCTTAGGGGGAGGAAATGCTTGAGAATTACTAATAATCTGTTTTGTTACGTGAGATACCATGTGTAAAATGTACCATAGACGTTTCTATCAGGATCCACCCCCACGATCATGTGGTTTTTAATTTTAAAAAGTGATTATGGCACACTGAACTCATTAGCTGGAAGAGACATCGACAGTCAGAGACCACTGAGAGAACCTTGCAGGGTGCTGGTTGTTTTTAGCACTCTCTGTTTGTTGAGGTGGCAGTTCTGAGACCCAAATTAGACGAAATCTTAATTTGGACTAAAAGGCGTGGGCTAATTTGCAAAACTGTGTAGATCCCATATGCCACAAATAATTCTGGCGTGTCACCAGAGATGTCCCCATCCCTGAATTACTGGGGGCTCTGTCCTTGGGAGAAGTTTGCTCATCCCTGCTCAGGGAAACTGCTGCAGCCTCTGGAGAAAAATCCCCCAGCTCCAGTGAGCACCTCAGGGGTGGAGAGGAAAGGACAGCTTGTACTCACAGGAGAGAGGCAGTGTCTTTTATCCAGATATTTTGACCCTGGATCAGAGAGATGAGAGAGAGGAGCAGCAAGGAGGGGAGGTGGAGGCACATGCTGGCTGGGAGGGGAGCAGCCTCCATCCTTGGCCTTTTGAGCTCCCTTGCTCTGGTCCTGGTGAAATACAGGCAGGAACACTTCAATGGCATCCCCAGCCATGCTTTTGTTGTTTGTTTGTTATATTTCACTGCCCATTACTGAAGAGATCCAAAGAGCTCACAGGTTTTTCTCCAGCCTTTGGAAAAGATAGGATTTGTCTTGAGTGATCTCAAGGTGTCCTTGGCACAAACTGTGCTCTCATTTTATAATTGATCTGACTTTTCTACCAGCCTAATGCAACTTGATGCAAACACATTTTAAACCTGTGCTGAGAACCAAAACTCTGCTGCTTCTGAAGTAACACTATGACAGCCTTGTTTCCTCCCCTAATTTGATTTTTGCAGTTTCCTTGCAAATAAACTGTAGCATGGCCAGTGTAATTAATGAAACTCAGCCCTTGGAGTCCCAGCAATCACTGGCTGAGCTCAAAAACTGAAAGTAAAACCGTATCATAAATTCTGCTAATGAGAACTTAATAGATAGAAGAGTCAGAGAGTGATTTATCCCTTTGCCCTTTGTCCCCACGAGAAGGGTCCCTGCTGAAGGGAGGCAGAAATGTCTCTGTGCAGGGGAAACCATTGTAATCTGTGACAAAGCTCCTTCAGGTCTGTTCCTATGGCAACAGGAGCATCAGACCAGCTGAGAACGGACCAGCAAGGAGATAAAAGCCTCTGTAAAAATAGTTATAACAAGTGTCTGCATAGCTCTGGCCACTTCTCTTTCTTTTTTAGAAAGAAAAAGCCCAAAACGTGGAGTTTTTTAAACCCTGGTTATTGCAGTAGCTATTTAGGTTAGACCCTGTTGGCACTGAAGGACTGGCAGGATAATTGCAAGGTATTAATTTGGTGGACATTAATTAAAAAGAGTTTCTAAAAAAAAGAAAACCTCAGATCTAAACTTACTAGAAGCAGTGTAATTTTTAAAGTCGTTTCTATGTGACCCCTCTCAGAAAAGCATTTCAGGGTCTGAATTTGAGAGTCTTCATTCTTTTTTATAAAAGTTATAATATGGTGAGAAAAGATCCACTTTTATTCAGCAAGCAGCCTTTTCTCCTGTCCCCCTAATGGCTTTATTATCATTAATTTCTGGGTTTGGTGTGTAATTGCAAGTGCAGATATTTCATTGTGGCCATTGCAGTAGGAAAGGGGGCTTGGGAAATCCTGGGCAGGTGCAGCTGCACCATGTGATTCTGGATCTGAAGAGCACATGAGGATTGATGGGGTGTGGACCTAGTGAGCATCAGGGAATGCTTATTTTAGTCTGTTTGTAGAAATGGACATTTAATTTATAAACACTCGCATATACCCTGTCCAAAAATAGCATAAAAAGCAACCTGACTTCAGCTTTGGGAGTGAGGGAGTTGGGAACACACAGGCATAAGAACAGATACAAAACCCACATTACAAAAGCCACACATAAAGACGTGGAATGTTTGTGGAGAAGATTCTTAGTGTTTTGTCACTGAAGTTTTTCTGGAATCATTTTTTACAGTATTTTTTTTTCCTAGAACCATTTGAAATTTGGGATTATCCTGAATTGTTGTTCCCTTCCTGCCAAAATTATTTGCATTTAAGGATAATTAGAGCCATACAATCTTAGCATGGAAAAGGAAGAAGACCTGGGCATTTCTTCTTATAAATAGCTTTATGAAGTCCTTCCTTAGTTAAAATTCACTTTTATTTTTCAAGTTCTGTATCAGTACCTTCAGACTGACCTGGTTACTTGCAAATGAGACATGTTGTATTGTTAAATGTGGAGTCTACAATCCCATTCCTCAGTGCATACTAATGGCATTTCTTTTTTTAAAAAAACCTATATTAAAAAGCTTTTTACTTCACTTACTAAGACAAATCAGATTTTTAAGAACCAGAAGCTTTGATTTTTGTGGGTTTTTTATTTGTTTTGTCATGTTGATGTTGTTCTACCCAGTGAGATGTAGTTCCCAATGCTGAGGTTCAGGGCAGGCAATCCTCTGGTTTAACACTGCCAGCTAGCCCAGGAGCTGAAATCCTCTGCTGGGACAGGGCTCTTGGCATCCCTGCCCATCTGCCAGGAGCTCCCAAATGGCTCTGCCTCCTAAAGGGGGCAAGAGGAGGGAGAATGCTTTGGGCAAAGTAGAAGAAAAAAATATAGAAGGTAATTTAAAACAAAACCAAAGCCCAGAAGAAACTTAAGGCTGTCATGCAACTTTTAGGAGCCATGTAGAATCCCTCAGAGCCTTGTTTAACATCTGTTCCTTGTCTCCTCTTGTGCCAAGAGCCTGATTGGACCATTCATGAAAATAAAAAGAACTCTGCAATCAACAGACTTTGTTCCATATTCCTGCAGCAAAGGGGATTTGCCAGAGAGAATATGAAAGACTTGGGTCAAACACAAATGGGTTTATATTTAAAATGCTCGATTTAGAAACTGCCACACAAAGGTAAAACTAAAGAGGAATAGAAACACATATCCTTGATTTGTATTTTTGTTTTAAATTTGCTGGAAGCGCATTATAGAATGGAGGGGTAGAAAATGTTCTCTTCTCCCATTCCACACTAATCCCGTGCTCTTCCCTGAGAAGGTACAGCTGTTTACTGCTCTTCCAAGCTCAAATGAAATCAAAGGGTTTCCGAGGGCTTTGTATTTGGCACCAAGAAAACCCTGGGGTCAAATGAGGAGACTGCACCACAACATGGAGCTCAACTACTCCAGGCACCTCTCAAGGAGGTGCTGTGTCTAAATCAAGTCCCTTTAGTGACATAACAGTCCAGAAATGGCTGCTCTAATAAAAGTTTCGTTTCAAGTAGTTCTGAAAGAAATGAGGAAAACAGTGCCTTTTGAATTTTTCTTTTCCATTGCAATGCATTTTATTTGTCAGCCTCTGCTCCTGTCACAGAGTCCATTTGCTCAGGTTCATTACTGCTTGTTTTGCCAATACTGTCGGGATGCACTCCAAGAATTTGGGTGTTAGTCACTGCAATAAAAGACCAATGCATCTTAATCAATAGACACTTCCAAAAATTAAACATTTCCTGAAGTTGGCCTTCAGAAGGATCACATCTAAAAATCAAGTTCCTCCTCATAAGCAGCAGATTTGTTTAGTCTTCTGAGAATGTCATGCATGAAGATATCTGTAATGTGAGATTTATTTTTTTTAATTAAGGCCTTTTGGCAAAATTTGCCCTCGTGGAAAGGGGCTGTGGAATTCCTCCCCCATGCCCACAGAGACATGTACCCACAGATATAGTTCATTTTCCATTTAGTGTTCGTGTTCCCCAGCAGAGTCAACAAGTAGGCACTTGGTGCTTTTTGAAAATTAGGGTAATAAATCATGACCACCTCGTGTGGGAGTGTGGGAGAGTGTTGTGTGCTGTCTAAAATGTAAGATAGGTGCTGTCTGCACTGGATTTTTCTTAGGCAGTTGCATGTCTGTTTGGGCATAAAACACCTCTCTAAATGTATTTATGGTACAGACACTTTTCAAAAGCACCTCAGTTGCACAAAAAGCTGAGTGGGGAGGGCACAAACTGCTGCAGAAACGCTGGGCTGTGGTGCCTGGGAAAGGAGAACAGGGTTTATGACTCCTCCTGTGGGACATGGAGTGGCACAGGATGCCCTGGGTTTGGGCTGTGCTCCCACAGTCCTGGGCATCTGTTCTGGTAGCAAAGGGTTGCTTCCAAAAACTTACCAGGGTAATAATAATATAAAAAAAATAGAGTAGGGAAAAACTGCTTTAATTGGCTTTCTCCAATATTGGCAACTTAGTGCAAAATCATCTGAGTGTAACTGGGTTTTAAAAGTCTGATAATGCTATTCTGACTTGAAAGATGATAACTGAAAAGTGAAGTCTGTCAATAGAAGAGAGAGAACAAATAGGTAGAAATCATAAACAAAGGGAAAAAATGAATCATGTCCTTCCTAATGATAGTCCCTAATTAGATCTTCTTAATGGATGGGTAATCTATTTAATTGTAACTATAGTTTGTGATAGATTACTGTGCCTTATTGTATTATGTCAGTGTAATGAAAGAACCAGCATTACTTTTGTAATCAGTCATATTTTCTCAGGCTGTATTTTTCAATTTTCCCAATCTACTCATCTTTCAGGTAGCACCTTGTGAAGTTTTGCCTTTTGCTTTCTAATGGGACTGACCTTTTGATCCTTTGATGGAGATATTGCTCCAGTTTCTCACTTGTGCAGCAAGGGTTTTGGCCTTGTGTGTTTTCAAGTCTATGCTTCTATTTAATGATTTATCCTTGACTGGCGTGCCTTATGTTGAGATGTTCTTTATCTACAGCCTAATTAAACTAAATCATACCCCATCTGTGTCTGGTTCAATTAAACTGAATTGGGCAGATTGACCTCCTTAGTCCTCTTCAAAGCATGTTGTTGGTCTGCACAGTCCCTTCAAGATACAGCTTGTTACCTCCTGGGACGACACTTGCTGTCTGCTTGAAAAAAGCTGGGGGAAAAAACCACCAAGCTGTGTGAAAATGAAATCAAAATGTGCATCCTTGCACTTAAAACTCAGACCCCAAGAAAACAGTAGAAGACAACCAGTAGTTTTCATCTGTTTGGGTGATTCAGTGAAGGCTGAAGGAGCACCTGTTAAGCAACTTGAAGTTTGAGACTTGGCTACAAAATTCATCATCCTGCAATAAAGAGGGAGATTGGACTCCACTCTAAATGTGTAAGATGAAAGTTTCCTGAAGCTGGATGTCACTGTGAGTAAACTGAGCTTGAATTCCTCAAGAACTTGGTAGCAATCCCCAAGCCTCTAATGAAACATTAGCAAATGCAAAAGCAGCTTTTAATATTAGGCCAGGTTTTGTTGAGCTTGCACTCAAATGAGCCCTGCCTTGAGCTGGGTGGAATTCCCAATCTCCTGAGCTCTCTGCTGCTCTCTTTGCTCTCCCAGGGCACTGTGAAAATCCAAGGTCTTTGCCTCTGATCTTCAGGAAATGTTTACGGGGATAGCATTTTCCATTTGGAGATTGGGAGAACGAGTTTTCTAATCACGAAGAAACCCAATCCCTTCCTTTACAAGGGCTCCATTTGGGTGATTACAGTGGGAGATTTCAGGCATTTATCTTAAGGCCATGTGAGAAGATTGTAGCTCTGAAAGATATTGAATATTTAAAATGGGTGTTCTAAGATCATCTGAATTCCCAAGGGACAGATTAATAACTTCAAGCTAAAATATTTCAAAATTAAAAAAATAAAAAAAGTTATATTCCAATGAGTTTTTTGGGTCCTTAAAATAACCCAGCTGTGAAAGTGGAAGTATGTGGTACTAAGTGTTCTTTGTTCAGAGTTTAAAAATAATTCCCAACCCCAGGGATCTGGAAGCAGATGTCTGCTTTGGGAATCACAGGGCCCTGACAATGGGAGGGTCTCGTTGTGGCACCCATTTATTGACAGGAAAGTAACTTTTTCCACTGGTTAAACTCAGTTTTTAGAGATTTTGTGGTGGTTGGTTTGTTCTGTGTGCATGAACTGAGGAGTCACCTTTCAAACCAGCAGTGTCATTTGAACCTGCAGTTCCCCAAACAAATTCCCATTTTATTGGATGGACTCCTCATTCTAATCTCTCCCTTTTGTGATGTTGTGGGCATGGGGAGTGAACTGGAATACCTGAACACAAATATGGGGTTTGTAGAAAGCTTTAGAGTAAGGATTTATGTCTCTTTTTATTAGCACTTCAGTGATTAACACTTTCCTGTAGTGTTTTTCTTCCACAGCTTTTGTCATTGTTCGTTTTTTAACCTGCAGATTGTGTAAAGAAATTTTTAATTGTATACATTATTCTCTGGAGAGGAGGGTTTTAAACAGGTAGTGATGGTTCAGAAACATTCAGCATTCATATTTTGGGTATTATTTCAGCCTGTGTAATCAACATTATTTAACAGAGAAAGCTTTGATTTAAAGAAGTATTTCCCTGCGTCACAGTGTCTCTGATTAGACAGACATGAGACTGTTATTCTGTGAGTTGTAATGTAATTTTTTAGTACAGTCTTGAGGCAGGCTGAAACTATTATATGTAATTGGGGGGGGAAACAAACCTGGTTTTTAAACTTTTCCTAATTTAGGCCCTCAAATATGTTCTATAGGATCCTGTTAAACAAAGATGCCCCCATGTCACACATTTTAGGAGCCTCTGGAACATACCTGTGCTGGCAGGGAGTGCTGGGGTTGAAACCCACTGCTCCCTGCCAGGCTGCAAAAGTATGACTGTGCAGGGCAGCAAGGAGGTTCTGGAGCAGAAGTCACACATAAATAGTCTATATATTGACAGAGCAGCTGGGAGTTAAAGGAAGAATGATGGGTTAAATGATTGGATGAAGTCACAAGTGCAGCTTTAAATCTGTGCTTTATTAGTCTCTGTCCCCAGGCACAGACCAGGAGCACAGACAGGGAAACACTGGCCAGAGGTGGAGTGGAATAATGTCCTATATCAGAGGAACAAACAAGTGCACAGCTGTGGGACTTGAAGTGAATATTTCTCCATCAGGAGAACTGCTTGAGGTTTGCTTATGAAGCTCTTGAGAATTGGTCTTTTGGCAGGAATTGGTTGGATGAGACTTCAGGTGTTTTTTCTTTCTAGTGTATAATGTGCTGTCATACAAAATAACGAGGAGAGAGGAGAAAATCTGACTCATGATATCTGTGTTTAGTCTGTGAAATAAGTGGCTCAGTGGCGGTAGATGCACAGATAAATGTCATATTTAATCAAACCTGCTGTAATTCTTGTTCTCTAAGTCATAGGTGTGTGCTAGTTGGCGGAGAGAGGACAGTTCCAGAATGGAAACCTCTGGACGATGGCTCAGTGCCTTCCAAATGAAACTGCTCTGTCACTGATTAAAAAAAAAAAGAAGATGGGAGACATTTATTTTGCAATTTTTTAAATTTACTTTTGAGCTTCTAGAAGAGTGGTTTAGTGCAAAATGTTCACGAAACAAAACCTGGCTGTGGCAGTGTGAGCTCTGCCCTGGGAGTGTCAGAGCCCAGCCTTGGTGGGACCTCTGGGGCTGCCCAGGTGACTCTGCCAAGGTTTCCTCTGGCTCTGGCACAGCCTCATGAGTTCCCTGTGTTGTGTTCAGCTGCTTTGGCTGCTTTCTCTAGGCCAGTTGACTTTGCTCAGAGATTTACTCTATTTCAACAGATCTTTTCGATACAAATGTTATCACTGTGGTAATAAAACATGGTGAAATGTTTTAACAGAGCTTTACCAATAGATCACATAGAACAGGGATGAGAATGTGCCTGTATGGGGAAAATGCTCTGCTTGTTTTGGGTGCTGCCACATTATAAATAATACTAATAAATAGTAATGCTGCATAAATCTGTTTATATTTCTTGTACTTAAGGTTTTATTATGGTCTGATAAGAGCTTTTCTCTTCATGTCGTATTCCTGTTGCAGAGTAGCCGTATTTGTTTCTCCTGACATGAAATATGTAGAAAATGAAAATGATAGAACAAGACCCTGCTCTGTCACAGTTAAAGTGGCCGTGGGAGTTGAATGGAATGAGAGTTGATGAATTAATGATGCAAAGTGCTGAGGGGAGATGGAGAAGTGATGAATGTACGTAGAGAGGTGCCAATCTGCAGTGCTGGGACTGAAGAGCCAGGCACAGGGTAATGGCACCAACTCTGGGCAAGGGGGAAGGCAGGGAGGCAATTTAAAACAATTGGGTCAATTTGGGACTAAAAGTAACAGTGGTTCAGAGAGACACGTTTGTTTTACCACTTTTAAAACCATGTTTAGGGAAGGTAATGTTGTTTTCTAAATATTTTACACCCCATTATTACCATTTTTATGTTTTAACCCTGTGTTGTATTTTAGTGCAAGTTTAATTTGACTTTTCTAACTTATTATGAAACTGTATTTTTATTTGAACCTGAACTGGTATTATTCCTGCATTTCAATTCATTGTTTTTAGATAATGTATTGTTACAGATTTCTGTGCCAGGTTTAGTCAGCCTTGGTCAGCTCTGGGATTTCTTGTGGTCTGGATTTTTGGCACATCACCCTCAGTAAGGCAGGGCGGGTTGGTTGGTGCTGAATTGCCCCCTGTTGCAGTGCTGTGTCCTCTGGGGGAGAGCCTTGGGGCACAGCAATAAAGGAATGGGCATAGGTGTGGCAAAAGCCTCCCTGGCTTGGGGAGTGGGGTGGATTTTGCTTTGATTGCACATCAGAGTAAGTTCACATTGCAGGGGATCAGACCTGATGCTGCTCTCAGTGCCAGCAGAAATCCTGAGATGCACAGGGGGTGGTGATGGTGTTTCTGGCATCTGATAAATTAGAAAGAGCTTTTCATTCCATGGTCCTCATCTCCTTTGAGACTTGTTTCTCCCCATCACTTTCCTGTATTGAGGGAGTGTTATAAATTCCTCTGAACCCCAAGAGCTCCAAAGTGGGTGGCCTTTCCCTTCCCAGCAGCTGAGTTTGCAGAAGGTGCCTCAGCAGCTGCTCCTCAGCAGCTCCAGCTCTGCAGCCACAGCCAGTGTCACTCGTGGGGCAGGCTCACTGATCTGTGTCCCATGGCTGAACTGAGGGCTGCCCTCCTATAGGCTTTGTCCCACGTTATTCATTTGTTATTTGCTATTTTTTGTTTTATTTATTAATCCGAAGGGTGGGAGGTGCAAAGTCAGTGGCTGGTTTTGGCTTCCCAAACAGTCAAACTCCAGCAGCTCCTACAAAGGCTGAGCCTGCTGGAGCAGACAAGGGCTTTGTCATTGTCCCCAGGGCTCTTTCAAGGCGTTAGAGCAGGTCATAAATCTCAGAAAGGGCAGGGGAGAGTGTTCCAACTCAAATCTGACTGGCATTAGCACTCAGGTATGAGCTTGACTCAACAGGAATGTCCAGAGTACAGGAAAGAGGTTAAGGTGTTGATTGTAGAAGGAAAATAGAAAATACTTTATTTTTGTGATTTAAAAATGTTTATTATTTGTACAACCCCTCCATGAATTTGATGGACATGCCATGGATCTGATCAGGATTGTGGCAGTCACGTGAGGTTTAATCCTACATCTTTGCATGTTCTGTCCTCTCCACTTCCTGAAGGAAGGATTTCCCACATTGCTCTCCTATCAGGAGATTCTCAGTGTCAGTCTTGGATCCGAGGGGCTACAGGACAGTTTGTACCTTCACTGTAGCTCTGTTGTGCAAGGCACGTGATCCACGAACAGCACAGGCAAGAACAGGCAGGAAAAGACTCTGCCTGCCTCATGCAGGCCAGCTTTATTTCTTTGGAGAGATAAAGCATTTAGTGCAAATCTGAAATTCATCCATTAATTTATTTTTATCAAAACCCAAAGGCCAATGAGGAACAATGTAGGAAGTGTGGTTTTTTCCTGAGTATGAAATTCTCGGTATCAACTGTAACAGAAGGATTTATGTGAGTATTAAGCAACATCATGCTAATTGCATTATGCTGCCATCTAATAACTCAGATTATGTACATTGTAAAAGTATTATCTGGGACCGTTTGTTTCCTTTGAAATGTGAAAGTTCATGTGGAGGGCATGTGTTAATGTTTCCTTGGGTTTGTTTCCTTTAATGATGAGGAGACCTTTTCTGTGAAGAAGGGATTTGTCTTAAGGACTCCTGAAGACACAGTGGCATTTCTGGCTGCCAATTCATAGATATTTGCTTTGCATTTCAGTTTTGCCATGTTGTGCACGTGGGGTTGTCCATTATGGCAGGATTTTTCTCCCAGGTTTTTAGATTTAGGTTTACATTCAACTAGAAATCAGCTTGATTTTATTGCAGCTTCTCCCTGATAGGCTGTGTGTGTCCAGATTGCTGCCACTGTGGCCAGTGCAGAAGGAAGGATGGACATCTGACTGACAGCAGTGATGGGGGTGTGATCCCACATCACCTCACCAGGTCTGGCAAAACTGCTCTGCAAAGATTGTTGGTTTGCCATTCTTTGCTCCTCAGGCCACTCCTCTCCATGTTTATCATATCAGGTTTTTCTTTCAGCAGGATTAATATTGTGCAATTCCATTTGTACCTGGGATTAATTTTAATAATTGTTTTGGATGGAGCCTTACAAAGGCTTAGCTGGCGGTGCTAGAGAAAGCCTTTGTTAATCTGTATATTTGGATTAAAGAGGAGGAGCAGTTTCTTTTCTTCTTCTTTCAAAAAATTACATGACTTGCAGATGAGGAAAAATGCACTTATTCTGCTGCCATGTGTGCAGGCAATTTCCCTGGATGCTGCCCTGTAATTCTGATGAACGTTGCTCTGTAACACCTTTTATGAATACCATGCAAGACCTTTCCCATTTTTGATTTCCTCCCTGGAAATATCAGCCTGCAGAGCTCCCAGCTAAGGACTGAGTCTGAGAGGCACCTGATGCAACGAGCAGACAACTGTGCAGCCTCACGTTGGCAAATTAATGACACTTGTAATTACAGTTGGCATTGCAGGGACTCCCAGGACGTGTTTGGTGACTGAATCTTGTAAAACCAGGACAGAGCCAAAATGCCACAACCTTTCCTCTTTGCTGAGAAAATGAAAGAAATGCTGTTTATTTATTTATTTACTGCATTTATTAAAGAAAAGCTTTTTCTTTCTTTTCCCCTCTTTTTTTGCCTGTTGCTCTTGGATATACATTTCCTGTGTAAAACAGAGCTGGTGGCACTCCAGAGGAGGAGCTTTACCATGATGGATGAATGCACAGCAGGATTTAGGGCACCATTAATGCCCCCTGGCTGGCAGCATTCCTGCCAGAAGGGAGGAGGAAAGAGGAATGTGCTCTCAAGGGTCTTCCTGAACCTGTAAACTCAAAACTATTCCAGCCAGTGTCAAGGACAAGAGTTGCTGGAAAGTTTGGCCTTGGCCCATGTTCCCAATTCTGAGTATTTCCAGTGGTTCATGGTGCCCCAGTGCAGTGTCTGCACTGAGGGATGTTCTCACCCACCAGTGATTCCTGAGAGACAAAGAGCAGCAGTCTAAACCC
>JAWWEW010000042.1:3100669-3215607 GCA_035583185.1 Anabacerthia variegaticeps
ATATTGAAATATTTAAGAACTGCTGAGAAGCTATTGTACACAAATATATTGAAATATTTAAGAACTGATGAGAAGCTGTTGTACACAAATATATTGAAATATTTAAGAACTGATGAGAAGCTGTTGTTAGATTAATATTAAGTAATTCCCTTGCAATCTGATGTGACACAGTGACAACAGACATTGTTACCTGTTGGTGTTAATGGTGCTAATGATGCACTGCAACCACACTGCAGCTCCTTTGGGGAGCACATTGTAACTGGAATATTGAACAATTCACTATACTGCACCTCTCAATATCAATTTGTTAAAATTCCTTCTTCCCTCTGGTCAGTTTAAATTGTGTATTGTAACGTGTATTCAAGGTGTTAAGGATGCTCCGTGTGGAAAAGTGTATCCTCAACAAATTAATTAATGAGTAACAAAGTAATAAAACTAAGAAATTAGGGGGTTTAAGCAAGACATGCACAGCTGTGTCTGTGTTTTTCTAGCACTCCTTTTGAATCCAGATCCCTGGATTTCATCTCTGAGGAGCTCCTTGGCTCGTTATGGAAAGCATTTATACAGGGTAATGGCATGTTGAGTTGTGTCTGAAGCAAAATCTTTCTCCATTTCTCCTCCTCGTGAAGCATTTTCCAACAGGATCTTTTGTTGATGCACTTTCTGTAATTATACTGCAGTTTCTTCATTAAAAAAGAATGAAGAAGCAGTCGCCGGTAAACACCGAGTCCCTTCCGAATTTCTGTGGCTTTCTAGTAATTAGGAAATTACCAATCCCTGGGAGAACAGTGAGGCACATCTTCTTTCTCTCCTTGCCAACTCAATCAGTTCTATTCTACCCAAGAAGAGCAGGAACAAAAGCAGCAATCAAAACCAGTTTATTCAATGGCCACCTGTTTCTTTTAATTAAAAATAATAATTTACTGTGAATTCCAGGAGGGGACTCAAAAATCTGCCTTTGAATCGTTTTTGAGCTGTGCTCAAGTTGGGCTCTTCTACACAAGTGTGGAGAAGAAATAGTTGATTGAAGTTTGTTTGTTTTAATTAAACACAATTTTTTTCTGGTTTAGTGCTTTCTTAACTCTCTTCAGAGTAAGATTAAAAGTGGTCATAGTAGCAGCAACAGGAAAAGAGATTTTTGTTGTTATTTTTGGCTGGTATGTCATTTGTTAGAAAAGACTTTTCTTCTCCAGTGCTTCAGAATCAATCTTCATTTCTGAATGCCATTGCAGCCCCTGAGGCCAGGGAGGAACGGGCTGTATTTGGACTTGCTGTGCTGCAGCTGCTTCATCCTTTCTGAAATCCATCATGGAAAGAGCCCATCTCCTCCCTCCTCTGTTGCATCCTCGTTGTACAGCTTTAAAAACTAATTTACATAAGAATTATTGTTATATTTTTGTTTGGTCTTCATTTCCTTATCCCACCACTGCCTTACACCGCTGTTGTAGAGCTGAACACCACCCCACCTGTGCCCTGAGCACCTACTGGTGTGTTAAGGTTTCCTATCCTGCAAATGCCAGTGGATTGAGTGAGTGAATGAAAGAAGGAATGAATTCTTTCTCCAAGTCATTCCTTTGAGTCACTCCAGAACTCCAAATGCTGCCTGGAGGTGGGATTCCTGGAAAGAGTCTGGCTGTAATTTCTCACCCTGGCCATGCCACTCCTCTCCTGCTGTGCTGCAGGAGAGAGCTCTCAGTAGGTGTATCTCAACCTGCAGAAGAACTTTTTTGGGTCTCCTACGGGTAGATTTGGTGCTGTGTGGAGCCTTGCTGAGGAGGAGTGACCCCATGGGCATCTGCAGGACCCAACTGCTCTGTGGCTGGTCCTGCCCTGAGCCAGCCTGGGGCTCGGGAGACTTCAGAGGTCCTGCTCACCTTCAGCCCCTCTGTGAGAGTTCTGATTCTTTGTCTTTTATTGTACTTTCCTGGAATCCATAAAACTTTTCCACACTGTGGCTCTGAGAGAGGAAATATCAAACAAGCTTTAAGCACTTGTTAATTTTTTAAAGTGACTTTATATTAATGATTCCCAAGGGTCTGTTTCCCTTTGCTTTCAGTCTCCCTCAGCCAGAGGAGAACAAAACTGGTGACCAGTTAACCAAGGACTTCTCACTGTTTTTTGTTCCTGAGTTCTGAGCACAGAAGCCTTATTTTGGAAGTTATTTCGAGTAGAAGCATCTGGCTCTTTGGCTCTTGAAGAATCTCGAGGTTGAAGCTGCTTTCTCAAATTAAGATGCCTAGCAAATAAATCACCAACCAATATTTTTGTTATCTCAGTAGGAAAATAAACAGCAAACAGAAGGAAGTGTCTCAAACAGACAGGGAGCTGAGTGGGGTCCTGGATGCTGCAGTCACTGCTCGGAAGGTGTTTAGACAAGCTGCATCCTGGAGACTTTCATAAGTGAGACAGTAATTTGCCTAAGGACAGCGTGGGATGGATGTGGGATTTGGCTCTGTAGAGAGAAAACTACGCTTGGTTCTTCTTAAATATGTTTTATTAACTTGCTGTTCGCTCGGGGAAGTTAAAGCTGCTCTAAGTGAAATGTATGGGAGCAAACTGCAGTGGGTTCATTGATCTCTCGGAGCAGAGTTGCTCACAATCCATACTTTAAAGACATTTGGAGAGGGGACAGAGGCAGACGTGGAACTCAGTGCTTCTCTCACAGTAGGAAATGTCTAAAGGCTGAGTGTCAAAGTGAGGAAACACCTGCCAGTCTTCTGGGCCTTTTCTGTTGGGAAGGGGGAACAGGGACCTTGTACCTCCTGTAACAATTTGGCTGCTGTTTTGCATATATGTAATGTATGGTCAGCCTTGTTTTCAACAGAAACACAAACAATACCACACTTTGTGCTACTGGGGTTCGGGAATGATTTGTGTCATTTGTCCAAATGAAGTAATTTGGATATTTTAAGCTTTTCTTTCTCCATACACCTTTTAAGCTAGTGACTAGATAAATTGTAAGTTGGATCAGGGATGAAGAACAATCCTGTGGCTCTGTCATGGAAGTAGGAAATAGAAAGCTGGGTACATTTGCACTTATTTACACAAAATTGTGACCTCGTGGCTCATCTGCTGCACAGCTCCTTTAAGGGTTTTTTGTAATGGAAAAAATAATTTTCTGTTTCTCCCAAAATATTTTTACACTTTTTTTTTGCATTTTCTGCTTTTTAATGACCACAGAAATAGCAGTTCAGGTATGGGAAAAAAACACCTTTCATCAACAAATAGGCAGTTTTAAAAGAGTTACTGTTATATCCAGCCTAACCTTGTGAATGTACATGTGTTGGTATTGACTGAAATGGCCATTTCCCCCCGCCTCAGTCACTGGCACAGGCTCTGGCACTGACAGATCCCAGACTCCTGGAAGGGTTTGGGTTGGAAGGACCCTAAAGCTCATCCCAGTCCACCCCTGCCATGGGCAGGGACACCTTCCACTAGCCCAAGGTGCTCCAAGCCCTGTCCAGCCTGTCCTTGGACACTTCCAGGGCTGGGGCAGCCACAGCTTCTCTGGGCACCCTGTGCCAGGGCCTGCCCACCCTCTCAGGGAAGGATTCCTTCCCAATATCCCATCTAACCCCTCCCTCTGGAGTGGGAAGCCATTCACCTTGTCCTGTCCCACCATCCCTTGTCCCAAGTCCGTCTCCAGCTCTCCTGGAGCCCTTTTTTAGGCACTGGAAGGGGCTCTCAGTTCTCCCTGGAGCTTTCCCTTCTCCAGGCTGAACAATCCCAGCTCTCCATCCTTCCCTCCCAGCAGAGCTGCTCCATCCTCTGCCCATCCTGGTGCCTCCTCTGGACTCTCCAGCAGCTCCATGTTCTCCCTGTGCTGTTCCCCAGGGCTGGAGGCAGCTCTGCAGGTCTGGTCTCACCTGGGAAAGCAGATGGGCAGAATCCCCTCTGCCCTGCTGCCCATGCTGTGGGATGAGCCCAGGACAAGGTCACACGTGGCCCTGGTGACACAGTTGGTGACACTATCGAGTTGCATATTATGAAAAGGCTTCACAAGGAATAACTTGATGCACTTGGAATGCAAAATCTCCACCAGTGCAACACCACCCAGAGCGGGTTTTGTATATTTTATGCTTAAAAGGAACGTGGTGATTTAACTCCTGCAAAATGATAGCTGGTTCAGTGCTGCTATCAAGGGGAATAAAATCCTAATCAAAAGGGAGCTTTCAGCAAGAACTCTGAGGTGTGCTGCTCCTAAGCTGGTTTGTGATGTGTTAGAGCACAGTTTGACAAGTGCTGCTGGTTAAGCAGGAGCTCTCAATTATTGGACAGCCCCTCCTTGGAGCTTGGTCCTCCTTTAGCCACCCTAAAGGATGGGCTGGCTCTTCTCAGGGGCTGCTTCCCATGGCTCTGCAGTCAAGGAGATGGGGTGGTGTGTGCCAGGCAAAGGCAGGAGCTGGGATGGTGGCAGTGCTGCTGCAGGGGGAGGACAGTGCCAGTGGGCAGAGGGACACTGTGTGGGCTGGGGAGATACCTCCGTGTTCTTCTGCTTCCCTCTGCTGGAGTGCAGCAGGATTCCTGCAGCAGGATTCCTGCAGCGGGACTCAGGGCAATCCCAGGGCAAGGCACCTCTGCCAACTCAGCATTTGCTCTTTAAAGCTTTCTGCCCCGGGTTTGCTTTCCTGGCAGTAGTTCCACCCCCTGCAAGTCCCCCCATTTCACATTGCACCCTTCTCCTGGTCACTGTGTCCCTGTGTCTGTGTGGTCGTGTCTCAGCTGTGAGAATAAGGAATTTGGATTTTTCCAGAGCTGTGTGCGCTGCAGGTTCCAGTTGCTGGTCATCTTTATAGGGATGTTCCACCATATATGTCAATGCAGATCTTTGCCAGTTTAAGGGTTTTTCAAAGACAAATATTTAGATGTCAGTGGTATTGATTGCCCACAGTGTTCTTTCCCATTTAATTATGCTACATTACATTCAGTTGCGCTTACAGAAATGGGGGATTGTCTTAACATAGCAGAGAGTTCACTTTTTAGCAGGAAAGTAACATGAATTTTAATGGAGCCCATCATTCATCACTGCTGAACAAGTGCCTCCCCATTGCTTTCCCATTGCCACTTTCCCCCTTCATAATTTTGACGGATTTTGGAAACAGAAATGGGTTTTCCCTTTAGAGTTTCACAATTAATCTATGCCAAGTTTAGTGCAAAGTTCAATTCTCTTGCAAATAGCAGCCATTATTTGGCAGTTCATCTGTCATATCCTGGCTTGGCTCCCTGTGTTTACTATGAAATGGGACTGCCAGCTCTGCTTTGGGAATTATTGGAAGTTTATATTGATGAAAAGGGGATATTTGAAGAAAATTTAGAGGAGCTTCCCCTTAGCTGCCCAGTTTACCTTTAGCCAAAAAATACTAAACACGATGTGATTTCCTCTCTGAGGCACAGAAGTCCCTTAATGCATATTAAACACTGAAAAGTATTAACAACTAACAAAATAATTGTGGTTAATCGAAGTAATTAGTATTGGCAATGTAGTGATTATTACTAATATGATTGCTTATAATTAAAATGCAAACTGTAGATTCAAGGATAGTTCTAAGTGAAGGAGAAATCCCTGTTAACAGAGGACTAAGATAAAAAGGTTTTATCACCTGTGATGGAGGGAAGTGATCCCTTGGCTTTCTCTGAATGGCCTCAAACTTGCTGGCAAAATAAGAATGTCCTCTAGGCTTTAATTTACAAAAAAACAAAAAGTCAAAAGCATGAGATTGAAGCAGAAAATAAGATTAAGTACTGATGAAGGGTGCTCTCTTTTGTTTGTAGGCTTTAAGCATTTTTAAGTTTTTCTATTTAGTTGTATTAAAGGGATTTCAAAAGAGACATTTTCTGCAAAGTTTCCAGTTCAAGAGTAGTTTTGCTACTGTTTTCCATTGTCTTGTTTTTATTATGCTCAGACCTTATTGCTGCTCCTTAAAAGAAAATCAATTCATACTAAACTGTTCATCTGAAACATCCTCCAGCAGGTATTTCTTATAAGGAGAGAAAACTGACTGACATTATAGAAAGCAAGCGATGATTCAAATCCTCTATATTGAGTCATGCAGGGCAGGCTCCAAAGTTGGATTACACCTGATTTATTTATTTATTCCTGTGCCTGGTTTTATGAAGTTGTTTCCTGGCATTCTGTAGGCACGTGGAGTCAGGAGCAGGAGCACGGGAGCCCTCGCTCGTGCTGCTTTGGAGTCAGAGCAGCAGAGTTGTCCTCACATATCACAACAGTTTTAACCACACACCCCCCCTGCTTAATTTAATTACATGGATATTCCTTTATTTGGAGTGAAATTATTTGGTAGTGTTGCATAATTTCAGTTGAATATATAGGTTCAATGTATTTAATAGACGTTCACTATAATAATTTCCCATAGTGCCCTTCCCTCTATATCATTGCTTTATACTCATAAATACCACTTACATCAGATGTTAAACACAACTTTAAACCTCTGTTTATTCAGTGTGGTTCTTGAGAGCTTTTGTCCTTCCCAGCCACAGATGTGCTTACCAGAGTAATGTTTAAGTGCAGATATTTAAAAGGCAACAAGTTGCCTTCTATCTTCTAAACAAAACAATTTAAGGCAGGATTAGCTTCCCAACTGTGCTTTAAATTGTTTGGAATCACACAGTGCCAGAGCCACCAGAGAAGCCTTCAGTGAAGCAGCATTCCCACGACCCTGTGCTGTATCTCTCATAACTAACCCAGCAGATGTTCTCTGCCTGTCCCTCCTTGGGCCTTAGCTGGGTTTGCAAAGTGAACATGGTTGGTGGCAGTTTGCATTTCATATCTGGGCTGTTTAAGGAGCAGAACTACTGAAAGAGTCTCCCTTGGAATTGTGGATGTGAAGTCTTTACTGGTTTTCCTGGTTGCTGTACAGCTTCTCTCTGTGCAGTGAAAAGGAGTGCTTAGAGATGTATTGTAAAACTTGGAATCTGTACTGGGAGGAATTCACGGGCAGAATGTTACCAAAGCACAAAAACCCTTCACAAAGGGTAATACGGGAAAATATTAAAATTTGCAGGCAGGATTTTGCCTTCTCATAGTCATGTTTTTATAATAATTGCTATTAGAGGTTCTCATATTTCTTGAGAAAGCACTCATACTAGAGGAAGCTTTTCTTTTTGAGAAAAGAGCCAGCAAGTTTTCCATTTTAAATACCATGCTGGGCTTCACTTTTTATTTTTTTGTAAAGCTTTGATTGGTAGATGAAAAATCAATATAATACAATTTAATAGTTCTTATCTAATAATAAAGGTATATTAATACAAAATGTAAACAGAAGAAAAACATGTCAATGTCTCATTTTGCAGTTGGGTTTTTGTTGTGGATGTTTTAGACCTGGCATTGCAAGACTCCTGTGATCTTTCTCTAAGGAATGTTAGCAAGGATTGACTTCAAACCCCAATGTGTTTTTGAATGAAGAGTTACTGCTCTTCCCAACACCTGATCAAGACCAGGCCTGACATGAGTGAAGATACTGAGGATGTGATTTATTCCTTTGGTATCAAAGTGCTTGGTTTTCCAGAGGGGAACTCTCCCCCCAGAGGAACAGCAAATGTCTTTGGATGTGTCATACATTTATGTGATTTGGGTGTATTCCCTTTCACTGCTCCTAAAATAGGAAACACTTCCAAGCTGTTGGTGGCCCTAAATGTCCTCACTGCTCAAAAATCAGATGGGAACAGCAGTGTCTGTAAAATATTTACTATGTGCCAAGTTAGAATGTGTTCACTTCCACTTACCACAGTATAGAATGTAAAGTCGCAGCATTTCAAGCTGATCCCATCTGTGAGATCCTGATTCTCCAGTCGTGTGTCTGTACTCCAGATTAGCCCATTAGAAGTGGTTTCCCTGCTGCATTTGGTGTCACCACTTCAGGATGATGACAGTAACACGCTGTGTCAGGCAGCCAGTGGGTGACATTCAGCCCCATCATTAAACATGAGGTCCATGTGCAGGCAGTAAATGAAGTTTGAGTGTAAATAAAGCACTGCAGAGCCTGTGTTCCCTGAGCTGGGTCACTCCTACAGCACCAAGCAAGGGAGCAGCAGGAGCTGAGCCCAGTGTGGCTGTGCCAGTGCAGGTGCCACTCTCAGGGTCGGGAACAAGCTCCAATACAACAAAATGTATTTTTCTGTAGCATAACTTGTAAAGCTAGAAGGGGTTTGGTGTTTGAATTAATGTATTAAGGGTGTGTTAATTGTGTTTTTTGTGACTTGAGGATGCCTGTCTGTTTTTCCCTCCAGGACCCCAGGAGCAAGCACAAATTTAAGATCCACACCTATGGGAGCCCCACCTTTTGTGACCATTGTGGGTCACTCCTTTATGGCCTTCTGCACCAAGGGATGAAATGTGACAGTAAGTGAAGGGTTTCTGTGTCACCAAAAGGGTGGTTCAGAAAGCAAGTGGAAGCCCTGGGTAACAGCTTCTTCCTTCGTTTCTGTGGAAAAGACTATTTCAAATGTCAGCTATTTATAGGCCTGTTATACTTCAAGTGGATCTTTCAGAGCTATAATAATCTGCTGATGGAAATCACCTCTGCTGCTGCGAACACAGCGGGTTCAGCTTGATGGGGCTGCAGAGCCTTTGCCAGGGCACTTTGGAAAAAGCTTCCTGAATACTCTGGAAGACTGAAAATTCAGTTCAGTTTGTAGCCCAGGTCCAGTATTTCCCTTGTATTTAATTTGTCTTGGAGGTCTCCCGCTAGAAAACCCAATAATCAATTTAAACCTGACTCCCTTCATTGCTGATGCTGACGTGAGTGCTCTGTTTTCTTAGTCATATTCCCAGCAAGTCCTTATCCCATTTTCACTTTTTTTTTTCCCCTCTTGCACTTCATTAATGGTATATTTAGGTTTCTGAAGTAGATTATTTCATTCTCTCTTTTATTTACTGTCTGCAGAATGTCTTGTAAGACGTAGCCACGTCACTGGGTTGAAAACCATCCAGCTGTGATGTGAAAGTCTTGCCAACAATTAAGTATTTAGTGTTAAATTTTGCAGTGCAATCATAATTACTGGCTTCTCCTGGGGGTCTCACCCACTCTTATCTCCACAGCCTGTGACATGAACGTCCATAAGCAGTGTGTGATAAACGTCCCCAGCCTCTGTGGCATGGACCACACGGAGAAGAGGGGCAGGATTTATCTGAAAGCTGAAGTCACTGGTGACAAACTGGAAGTAACAGGTAAACAGCCCATTTGGGAGCATTGCAGGCTTTATAAATGCATAAAATCCACTGTGGGTTTGTGTACCCTGGTCAGACCTTGATATATTAAAGCCACTGATGGAGTATTTCCCCTCAGAAGTGTGAACATTTCATACAAGGTGTCTTTGAATCAAGAACTGGAGTTCATAAAAAGAAATAGAAAAATGAAAGCTGTAGTAATAGCTTTAAAAACTCGGGGATATTAGCTAGAAAATCACTTTTATGTCATTTTTTTTCCTGGAGAAAGCTGTCCAGTAGGATGGTTATCTGTTCAGGAAGTTACCCATCATCCTGAGAACACAAGAGATGCACTAACCTTTCATCAGCTGAGGAGTTGTTTCCTGTATTTCAGAGTATTGAATAAACAAAGGCAGCCTGGATTCCATCCCAAACATTACTCCCAGTGAGTTATAAAAGAAAAAAAAAATCAATTCTCACATTCTTTAAGCTTAAGGTAGCCCAGCTGGGGAGGAGGCAGAGAAAGGAAGGAAGGAGAGGGTGGCAGTCCATTCCCTTGGCAGGGCTTCTCCCAGGATCCCTGAGGAATCCCTGGCAGTGCACACCCAGGCTTGCACACCCACACTCTCCCACCAGCCCAGCCAGGTCTGGAAGGGCACCAAAGCCTCTGTGACCCCAGAGCAGGGGACAGTGCTTTTATCAGTGCCTGTTTGGTGGTGTAAAATGCAATTAAATTCCAGGGCAAAGTTACAGCAGGGAAAAGTAGGAGCTTTCTCAGACCTTCTCAACTTCTGCCCTTGGTGTTCTCGATGTTTCTTGATGTTTCTTGCAGCCTGTGGGTGTTGAGTGTCATGTGTTGCTCCAGTGTGGCCTGGTAGACACCAAAAGGATGTTCCTCCAGCTCTGCACCTCTTTGGGGAAGGGAGCTCAGTAGAGACCATCCTCTTGCACCAGCACAGAGGAAATCAGAGCCTCCCACCGAATTCTCACAGCTCAAGGAACCCCCAAACTCCCCTTCTGGCTCTGTGTTCTCCATGCCTTCATTCTCTCTGAATCCCAACACCTCCATATCCTCCTGGCAGACCTTGTAAAATGCACTGAAAAGGAGGAGTTGGATAAAATTGAGCTGGAAAGGATCAGAAGAGATCCCAAGGGATGCTTAATTGTAGCTTAACTTTTCAAATAGCTTCCTGCCGACGTGGGAGGGGAAATTTGTCCAAGGTACTGTCATTAACAGAAGGTGGTTTCACTAAGTAGTGAGGCATTTCAGAGGTGGTGATGCAGCTTCTAAAAGCAATTGTACCATGAGAGAGAATTAATTTGAAAATCATCCAAGTGACAAAATGTAATGTTTGCATTATTCTAGGCCTCTCTGCAGCAAGGTTCTTAAATATGGCTCAAACTTTCTGCCATAATACACACAATTTGACAAAGAGCATGTGCTTATTTTCTGGTGATTCAGTGGTTTATAATCCTTTTAGGGACAAAAACATTCGTCACAAGTCCTTGTGGTAGCAAGGCACTGCAAAATGATGAGACAAACAAGGATCCTTTTAGGTCATGGTTTTATTTGCAAAGGTCCCCTCTGAGGTATGAACGTGGTAAAGGTGTTACAGACATTGCTTAGGTTTTCTTCACAGGCTCTTTTTGGTGTGAGGCAAATGCTCTTTCTACTGTGTTTATAAATAAAACATTTCCATCCTACAATTAAGTAGGTTTCTGGACAACATGAAAAACGTTTACTCTAACTTTGTTATGTATAAAACAATTACAGGGCTGTTGTTGTGGTTGAGGCTTCTCAACATTTCCAAGCTTTCAGAAAAACTTCTTTAAATAAATGTGACACTTGTCCTGAAAGGTTTTTTTTGTTTTTTAAATAAAATATGCTCTACAGACTAAGCCCAAATGACATTTTAGGTGCCTTTTGTGGTTGTTTAACTGAAAAGGAAGTTAGCAGCTGTCAGGTAATTCATGGACATACCACTATGCAAAAATTTTCTCCTAAAATGTCATTGCTTCTAAAATATTTATTGATAAAGCCTTTGTAAGAATATACAGTTCTCAGAGCTGCCAGGCACTATCCCTGCCTTTGGCTTTGGGAAAGGAGGATGAATTAAATGTCCAGGAGGTTCAGGAACAGCAGGAAAAATAATCAATGATTGACTCTTTGGTTTGAGCCTTTGAATCTTTTTCCAAGGAATTGCTCTGTAGGTGTCGAACTACTTCAGCTCAATTCCTTCATATCTGTGCTCTGCATCCTGTTTTGGTTGTTAATTAGTTCCTGCTGATTCTCCCCCAGCCAGCCTTGATTGCATGCAGAAACATTTGTGCTGCTAAATGGAGACGTGCACTGGGCTTGGCATCTTGCACATCACTCCCATGGACCACTCAAGCACCCTGGGGACAGCCAGGACAGCCAGGAGGACACAGCTCACCAATGGCAATGCAGGGTGTGGGACGTGGCTTGGGCCATCCCAGTTTGTCTTTGCCTCTGCAGAATTGCCTGGAGGGTTTTGTGGTGCCTTTTGTTCCCAAAAAACCACCACAATGCACACACGGTCGGTGTTTTCCTGAGAAAAGGCTGTCCATAGGAGTGTTGTTTCCCCTGTGAATTCCAGGAAGGAGGCAAGGCAGGGTTGGGCCAGGTGGGGCTGGCCAGAGCCTCGGTCACATTGTCTGAAACCTCCACCTTAGCAGGTCTTGAGTGGCATTATTGGTGGGGTGATTCAGTCCTGTGCAGAAACACACTTAATTCCACTCAGCTGGGTCTGATCTTCAGCCCAGGTGCATAACCATGGGCACAGAGGGTTTTGTGGGTGAATTGTACAGCCCCTGCCACCCTTCTTCACAAAGGAGCAGCAATTTTGGGTTGGCACACTTTGCCAACACTCAGCATCTTCCCAGGGCTGCTTGGTGTGCCCCTTCAGTGCTCAGCTCTGCTGCAGTTCTTAAACATCAATGGTTGATCTTCAGGGGTTGAGCTACTTGCTTGAGAGTTGCTTTGAATATTAATCCCTTATTGCACTTGCAGCAAATGAGTGTGGTGGGTTTCTTTTTATAGAAACACTCCTGAATTGCTTATTCCTGCATTCACTGAGTTCGTGACCCTTTCATAGGTTGGATTGACGGGGGGGGGGGTTTGCTTTCAGGCATAATAAAGCAGGTTTTGCTATTCTTAATCTCTGCTTTTTGCACTGAATTTTCTTCCTCCTCATGAGTGCTACAAGTTTTTTCACTCTTACATTTACCTCTTGACCCATCTTATAAATCAGGGCTCTTCCGAGCTGAGCTTGTAGGTGGTTGAATCACAGTTGCGATTTCTCTGGATTTTATTTTGGAATTACTTTTCTAGTGAATGAACAATAACCTCTGTGAGAAAAATAACCCCATTTGGCGCATTGATGTATAAAAAGAGAGCCTGAGCTGTGCCCTCTCAGTGGCTGGGAGCTGGATGTGACAGCAGCTGACAGGGAAGAGCTGTATCATTTCCTAATACCTGCGACTGGTTGGAAAAGGGAACACACAGGAACATTTGGGCTATTTGACCAGCCTTTAGTCCCAACCGCCTATAAAGTGGTCCCAAATAATTGCTTCCATGTGGGAGACGTTTTTAATGCCTCAGAAAACACAGATCTCCTGGTTGGCCTCACTAATATCTCTTTTGTGGCATTCCCAGAATCTGCAGGGTTGCTGCAGTCATTACAGGAAAAGCTGTGCCTTCAGCAACGCCAGCCCTGATAACAACAGAAAGTTTCCTTCCCATTTCAGTCATTAAATTCACTTTACCATGAAGAGACAGGCAATGCATGGTATTTAAAAGAGCCATTAATTTTTCATAAATAGCCATCTACATGCATACAAAAATATTAACTACATCCTATATGTTTAGGTAAGTGTACATACAGATAAGAATTAGAAATGTAATGGTCTGAATCCTTTCCTCAGACTATTTGATCCATCTTGTGTTAAGATTTATGTTTCATTAAGCAGCTGTCCTACCCAGTAGTGCATAATGATAATTTTTACAAAGATAATCTTATTTTAAAAATAAAATAGAATTGCTCCTCTGACATTTCCAGCTGAAATTGAAACCAGAGAACCAATTGCAGGCACAAGAAACAGGGAAGTAGCTTTAGGGATGATGGTACATTTTTTTATTAGTAGGAAAGAATACCTAAAAAAAATACAGAGGAATAAAGTCTCCTGCAACATTAGTTCATTTTTTGTCTTGTTCTAGACAAGGAAATGAATAATCTGTTTCTTGTGCATCCCCTGGCCAGTGCAGGGGCACAATTTATTGCCATTTTTCAGGGCTCAGGCAATGGGAGCACTGGGCTTGGGAGGGATGAAAAGAAATGTTACCTGGGCAGGGGAGTAGTTATGGAATAGAGAACATTCTCATATCTGAAAGCCCTTTTAGTGATGAAAACTGTAGAGAAACTGTAGAGAAACTGGAAATTGTCTGAAACCCAGGATTTGCTTCAGAGCCAGTTGTACATGTGAGTCACAGGCAGCTCCAAAAAGGAAGCACTCAGTGAGTTTTAATAAAATCTCGTAATAAATCTTTAATGAAAGCTGAGCAGTTCTGGAGGCAGCTCTGGGGTTTGCATACAAAGAGTGAAAATGCAAAACTTGGAAGAAAGACTTTTCAGTAATAGGGAGATCTTTTAAACTGTGGTTAAGGGCAGTGCACTGGGGTACTGGGGAGAAAATTCCTTGGCTGGGAACACAGGATCCTCTGTCACTCACCTAAAACTGGGCAGATCGCTGGGATTTGCACCAGAATCTTTTTTGGGAGGGAGTGAGAATTATGAAATGATTTCCTAATGCTTTATTGTGTGGAGACAGGAACTTGGAGCTGACTCCTGCAGCTAACAGAGCTAACAGCAGCCTCCCTTCTCCTCCATTTCTCTGGATATTGGGCCAGGCAAGACCAGCAGAGACTGGAAGTGTCTTCTAAAAGCAGCCTCTGGCACCTGGTTGAGAAGTTTCTGCTCATCTAAGTCACCTGTAGGGAGCAAAAGAATGGCAAAAAAAGGTTGCTGTGATTAGTAACCTGTTTTATTACCAGCATTGGGGAATTCAGGAAAAAGGTAGCTGTGAGTCACTTGCAAAGGAACTGAGTTAAGTCATGCTAATGGTTCAGCTTTGTTCTGGGGTCAGAAACATTTATTTACTCATTCCTGTGACTAATTTTATCTGCTGGTGCCACAAGGAGCTCGAAATCCATAACTGTATATGGCTTGCAACTCCTGACCTATCCAATCTCAGGGAAAAAGTTCCAGCTTTGTCATCCACTCCCTGAATTCCTCAAAATTCTGCCTGAATGTCTTCTCTCTACATAAAATGTCAGTTGTTCTCTGCCAGCCCACTCTGTTTTATTTAGATTTTTATTTAAAGTATGAATACCTACGAACAAGATCTGTATTTGCTTCGGTCCTTCTGCTATTCCTGGCACAGTGGGCGTCCCAGTTTCAGGCATTGCTGCTGGGTGGATCCTGCTGGTCTGGAAGGAGAGAGGAGCCACAGGGCACTCATCAAGTGGTCTATATTTTCTGCTGAATAGACATTTATGGTCTCTGCCTCATTAACAAGGAGGGAAATGGCACATTTTCCCCCTATTTCTGTTTTTAGGAGGATAACCTGGGCAAGGTGGGATCTGTTAGATTTCCATATATACTTCTCTTTGTTGGCTGTTCATCTGTGTGCCCTCCCAGTCCCCACTGAGAGTCTAATCTGAACAAAATGTGGGGCAATGTAACTGCTTTGCTCAGGACAGAGATGACTATCATCCTTAATAGTTATGACAGGAAATGAACAGGGAGTATTTTAGGTCTGTGCCCAAGTTAAACTGCTGCACTTCCCTCCCTTCAACCATCTCTAATTCAGAGTTACATCCCCATCACGGTGTGGAGTTTAATTAACTAATAATTATCAAGCAGTAAGAGATTGCTTGCTGTCATTACAGCTATGGCCCAGCTCAGCCACAGTCAGCTGATTTATATCCATGGAGTTATTTTTCATTTAACTTTGTCACCCACACACAAAGTGCCTTTGGTGGGGAGGGGAAACCTCTTCTCCATGTCAGTCCTCTTGGAGGACCATGACCCATCCTGTTAAAAACAGGGCCCTCTCAGACATGGAGCACTTGGATGGCAATTCTTTAGGAGCACTCTCTAGCACGAGCAGCATGCTGATTCCTCAGGAAAAGGAGTGCTAAATCAGTTGGAAAAGGATGTCTGAGGGCATTAACTATGCAGACAGAAGTACAAATGGGCCAGATATCTTAAAACAAGGAGGGAGATAATGACTTTGTTTGCAGCCTCTATTTGGTACATGTTGCATCTTTCCTTCCCAATTAATCTTTGAGCTTCTCTTTCTTATATTTAGAGGGGTTTTTTTTCCCATTTGCTGTGTTTGCTGCAAAAGACAGCAGCAATCTCCCACATGCTGCCTTGGCCTCCTGCTGCCAGTGCTGTTCTCTAGGCTTGGCAGTGTTTATCCAGGCTGGACAATGATGGCTTTCCCCAGGGAATTCTCCAAGGGTGTCTCTGCATCCACCCAGCCAAGTGCTCCAAATTCTGCTGGTTTCCCACTGAGCCTCTCCAGGTAAAATTGAAACATAAAAGCTCAGGCTGAAGATGCCATGTTAAAATCAAGCAGTTTTGTTCAAGGAATTTTAGTGAAAACCACAAATTCAAGAAACTTAATCAGTATCAACTGTTGGGCCAAGTTCATGTGATTCGTTTCCAGCCAGGATTGAATTTCATTAATTAGTTGACAGCAGAGTATCTGTTCTAAAACATTCTCTCCATGAGCTACAGTGTGAGCCTAGAGCTGGTTCCATACCCCGAGAATACACCTGGAGTGTAGGAAATGCCCCAGAACATCCCCTGGTCCATAAATCCCCCTCAGTGCTGTCTCACAGCAGAGGTGTTGTCAACACCACCATCCTTCACTTCACTGCCCTTAAGGAAAGCACAATAATAAAAAGCTGCTGCCCAAAACCCGTCCTCTTCTTCTTCTATGTATAAAAATAATATCAGTGTTGCTTGGATGCCTCTCAGCCTCCATGCTGGGAAACAACAGATTGAAATCCTGGGAAGGATGTTTTATTTCTAATATGGAAATGCCATTTGAATTTGGGGGAAAGGGAGAAGAGTGCCTTGAGCAAAGAGTAGCTGGTGCTGAAGATCCTGACAACTTCTTTTCTTTTCTTTCTTTGCATTAGCTCTGACTCTGAAGTCCAAATTTTTGTAGGAAATATTTTCCATCAAGAAGTAGAAATGAAATACTCCACTGCCCCGCACTCCTGGCCTGCAGGTTCTGACTGCTCTCTGTCTTTTAGCAACATGAGATGCTTTAGTTCACTTTCTTTCCTCTTCTGACATTGTAAAAGAAGCCACATTAAGAATTTGGTGAATCTGAAGTTCACCCTGTCCTCCCTGTGTTTTTCCTTTGGTTGCTGTCATGTCATGATGCTCACAATGATTCCATCTGACAGCTGAGGAACTGGGAATCACAGGAACTTTGGTGTTAGAAACCGTCCAAAGAGGGTTTGTATCAAAAAATGGTTCTTCTGAAATCCGCAGGGATCTGACTGTCACCCTTACAGGATGTGGCTGATAGTCCTGTGGTTGTATGATCTAAGACTGATGAGGAAATAACAACACAAAGAATTGGTACCTGCTTAGAAAAATTACAGTGATGGATTAGGATCTTTAGTCATTGCCTTGCAGGGAAAGAGCTGCCTGGGAGCTGCGTGTCGGGTGTGAATCACTCTGCTCTCCTGTCACTGCTCTCTGCACTCCTGATAAATATCACTCAGTGCCACCTTACTTTACAACAAGTAGTTTCTCCCATGCCAAGTGTGACAAGTGGGTTTCACATCTTCTTTATCTGTCAGCATCTTTTGATAACTCTGGTTGGAGGTGTTGGTGCTGTTTCAGAGCCATGTCTAACCCGGTGCAAACGAGCTGTGCTTTGTGTTGGCAGTGCGGGAAGCCAAAAACCTCATTCCCATGGATCCCAATGGCCTCTCGGACCCGTATGTGAAACTGAAGCTCATCCCAGACCCCAAGAACGAGAGTAAACAGAAAACCAAAACCATCCGCTCTACCCTGAACCCGGACTGGAACGAGTCCTTCACATTGTGAGTTCAACACTGTTCAAAATGCAGGAGTTTTGGAGGTTTGGACTCTTTTCCTCAGTGTTGCATTGAAAACTCCTCTCTTTGTCTCCTTCTTAGCAAATTAAAGCCGTCGGACAAAGATCGCCGGTTATCCGTCGAGGTGTGGGACTGGGATCGAACCACCAGGAATGATTTCATGGGATCTCTTTCCTTTGGGGTGTCAGAGCTTATGAAAATGCCAGCCAGCGGATGGTAAGAGTTTCAGAGAAGAGAGAAGGAGACAATATGTCACCAAAAGTTTTACATCAGTCTTTTTCTTCAGTATGAGCTACACGTTTTTTGAGCTTTTCACTGAGTTCCAGGCTATAGATTCACTGAAAGTGCAACTAAACCTGGGAAATACAGGTTATATACGTCAAAGGGGATAATAAAAGGATTGCTTTTCTTTTGTGGTGTTCCTGAAACTTCTGCTGGAGCCAGGAGCTGCTGCAAACTCAGTTCTGTGTACATAGTCTTGTGATAGGAATTTTATTTTTATCTCAAATATGATGTATTCATTACTAAGTGTATCATGTTATATATAGCTCTGCAAATTCAAAGCACATGGAAACTGATTTCATAAAATGCCATCTCATTACCTCCCGAGTGAGGGGTAGAACTCACCAGAGCTCCCCAAAAAGGACATTCCTTCAAAGGTGCTTCTGTAGGGCTGTGGAAGCACTGGAGACAAAGGGTCTTCAGGGCTGGTGTCTCCCATCATACCACAGGGTGGGCGGGAAGAACCTCCCTGTGCATTGAAGTGCCTGGTCAGACAGTTTGAGATTAAAGATTTGATGTTGGGTTAAATATACTGGATTTTGGAGTTTGCTTTAGGTCTCTGAGAGGAGTTCTTTACGTACCTGTGGCTTTGATGGAAACCACACACACCAAAAAAATCATGTGATCACACTAAATCATACTTCAAACCCAGCAGGACTAAACCTGTCGAGTGACAATGTCTTCCCCAATGTCCCACAGGTACAAGCTGCTGAATCAGGAAGAAGGTGAATATTACAATGTCCCCATTCCAGATGCGGACGAGGATGGCAATGCCGAGCTCCGGCAGAAGTTCGAGGTGAGGGTTAAAAACAACCGGCTGCCTCTGTGCATTGCACTTCTTTTTCACTGTATTGCCAAAAAAGAAAGCCTGTTAAAGGATGCATATGGTTGGGTGCTACTGCTTCTGTTCCTGTGACAGTTCTGGGGGACTTTGGTTTTCTTGGGGATTGGACCAAATGGCTTGATTCAGTGGTGGCATCGTTTTTGTGACAGTTCAGCCTCTCTGCTATGACACTTCGAAGTCGGTATTTTAAAATATGTTTTGTCAAGTATTTGTAATAATTTCAATGTCTTTTCATACTTGCTGCAAAATCTGCCAGCCATTATCACTGGCCCCTGCATTATTTGACAAAAGAAGTTTTCAGAAACAACAGTGTTTTAACACTTAGAAGGTTTCACACTGGAAGTCGGGGGGTTAACAAAAGCCTTGTAAGAGTTACTGATAATTTAGAGCCTTATAATCTTTGCAGAAGGTTTTTATTTGAATTTTTGGTGTCTGTAGTGTGGGTAAGGATGTTTTTAAGGATCAGAGGTATTACGTAGAGAAAAGACAATGCAGGGAAACACTTTTCCCCAGAGTCCTGCCTTGGGTGGTGCCAGCTGGAGGGCTTGGCAGCCACAAACGTGGTCTCACCATGCCATGCAAAGCAGTTATTTCTTCATGCTCAGGCTGAGCCTCTTCTGACAACTCCAACTGATAGTTCAACAAAATATTTGCTGGCCTCTGGACCCAGGAACAGGACAGGGACTGCCTGGGGAGGGAGGGACTTTGCTGGTGGCTGTGCTAGTTTCAGCTCATCTCCCTTGGCCGCTCCTCCAGCTGCTGCCACGGCAATGAGTTTGAAATCCTCCAATCTGCTCTGTTGGTTGGACATTTACAGCCTCCAGAAGGTGATGAGTGTACCTGTTGTGCATAAACAAACGCGCCTGTTCCCTTCCAGCTGAAATGGCAATTTTCTGTGTTCACCATCAGGCAGAGTTCTCCATTGTTATTGTAAAAGCTGGGGTAAGCCAAGAGAGGGAGGAAAAACGGCACATGTTCCACTTGCAAGCAAGAAAAAGAAAAGGTGCATCAACTTCTGAATGCATTTGGATCAGCTCCCATACTCTTGTCTGCAGCATGAACTATGATTTTTGTTGTACGTTTGAGAAGTATTTGAATCTCCATTCCATTTTCCTTTCTTTACAGTTGTGATCTGACCGGTGTGATTTTATTTTGCTGCACTAGGTCATTTGCTGTTCAAGATCATATTTATTTTTTATGCTCCCTAGAAAGAATAGCTCAAAAGTGATTCTGGGCCCTCCTTCCAAGTCCCTGTGTGCTATACAGAGTCTGGAATTGGGTGGGTATTTCAATGCTGGGGATACAGATGTAGAAATCTACCTTGTTTGTCTCAGGTCAGAGACAGCACAAAGACAAGTCACTGAAATTGTCCACTTACAAATGTCAGATATTATAAGCAGTATGGTTGCACATGGAATTTACAGTCTCTTAGGTTTTTTTCTTAATCCTACTGTAAATGCATTGGATGCAGGAGGAGCAGTCAGGGTTTATCCTTGTCCTGCAATGAAGTGGAGTAGAAATCCTGAGAGGTTTCATCGTGTAAAGCTACTGGACCCGGTCCCAGAAACAGCAGCTTCACACAGGGACAGCTCTGCCTCAGAAATAATTAGTCTGTCTCAAAGTCTAATTAGTTCAGCCTCAGCACTGTGTTCTTGAGGCTCTCCCTGTTCTGGGAGCTGCCCGGTTGGTGCTGTTGGAGGGACTGAATTAATCACGGGAAGGGAGCAGGTCTTCAGTGAACACGCAGTCTCCAGGAATGGAATTTCCCAAGCTGCTCAGTGAACAGCTTTAAACCTCAGTGATGATAAATGAGAGCTTTGGTAGCTGAACAAACCCTGTAATTAGGAGGAGAGAGGGCTGGGGTAATGCAGCAAAAGGGCTCAGGTTCATGCAGTTCCTCTCTTTTAAAACTGGCCCCTGGGAGGAGGAGCAGAGGGAAGCAGCACCCCCAAGAAATATTCTTACTTGGTTTCGAGGGGCAGCTCGGGGTTGGCTTCTAAAAATTAGCAGCACAGATGTCTGAATGGTGGTATTTAACTCATTAGCTATTCTGGTGTGGCACATAAGTGGTGCTGACTCTGATCATCTTTTATCTTACTTCTGTTATCTTTTATATCCTGGCTTACATAGGCATTTTATTTTAGGTAGGCTGTACTAAGGAACAAGTAGATAGCACTGAGAAATAGGCTGCTATTTGGGATTTAATGACATCATCTAAATAAATATTTCCACTGCTCTAAAAGCAGCATTGAAGCCTTACAGGAAGGAGATTGCAGATCTTCACTGCCATTTTCCTGGGGGAGGGAATTTGTCAGGAACATTAAGAATACGGATAGAGCAAGAGGTCATTGTGGGCCCCCTTCTCATTTCTCAGTTTCTAGAAGGAGTAACTCCAGAGTGCTTCCTAAGCGAGTCTGCAGTTGTGGTGCTTGATCTATTTTTCAATATACGACCTTGTGATTGGTAGCCAAGCTACAGTGATTTAACTTTGAGCACAAAATTACCATCATTTCTGCAAAAATATGGCATTACTGATATCAAATACTCGCAGTGAATAATGGTGGCCTTCAGAGTAAAGGGCTCTTAGACAAACCTAAGCTACACAAGAGCAGAGAAACTTCAGGATGAGAATTTCACTGCTTAATTTCCGGTTCCTGATCCTAAAAAAGTCTAAGACATTCTTAAAATTGACTTTGCCCTCTTGACTGGAGTTTAGAAACGTGCTTAGGAGAATCTCCAAGAGCACTTAGGAACTACTTCCCATTTAAATCAGGATTTTAAAAATATCTGCCTGCCTCTGTGCATCAACAGAAGCTTTGAGATTTGGCCTCAAGCTCTCATGGCTTTCAAACTCTTTCCACAATCCCATCACATCCTTCTTAACATATCCCTGTAACCACCCAGATTTCTTCTTTAAATGTGCTTATTAGCCACACAAATCTCAGGGTTATGCTGCTTTGCTGCTTGGACCTCCTGGCACGGATCCTTTCAGTCATTTATTCAATGTAAATCTACCATAAAACAGCTCTACAAGATATAAATAAATAATAATAGAGTCAAACATTTGTAAATGACCGGGAGAAAACTCTTTGTCCTGAGAAGCTTCCTCATGGCCCGTTCTGCCTCACCTGAACCAGCTGAAAAAGTAACCCCCAGCTTTTGCTGGAACCTTTCCACCAAATGGGACCAAATTTGGGAAAGAGGGAGTTGAAGAGGATGGTGCTTTTTTAACCTTTTAGGTTTTATTGCCAGGAGTTTCTTATTATGTACAAAGTGTTATCTACATGAACTTGTGCAACATTTAGAAAGGGAGGTGTGTTATGCAGAGGTAGAGCAGAATATTCTATACAACAAATTGTATTCAATCTACGTATTCTCTGGATCTCACCTCTCACTAAAACTTACACATCCATTATCTGCTCATTTAGCAGTGTGATCCAATCCCTCCTCAGTGATTTATACATGAGACATCATTATTAATATTTCCAGATAAAAATATTCTCCTGTAGGAAGTGGAGGCCGGATAAAATCTGTCACTATTTTTCACTTGGCTTTAACCTTTGCTTGTGAATTTTCTCCCTGGAACGGGATTATTTGTGGCCATCTCAAAATGCAACTCCCTCCTCAAGAGGCATATTCAGAATAATTGTAGCTGCTCCACAATTGTCCGTGCTGAGGTTGCCATGGGAACTCCCCACAGTCCCAGGTGGCTCCGTGGACCCAAACTAGCAAATCTTCTGACTGCAGCATCCACCCCTCCTTAGAGCCTTTTCTTCTTCTTGCAGGATTTTACTAGGCAAAGCAAAAAGCAGAATCTTCTGGGGTTTTTTCTACCTGGCAGTGATTTGAGCAGTAAGATGTTCTTGCCATTTAAGGCATCAGTCCTTATGGGTTGGTTTTTTTCGTAGTCGGGGAAAAGAAATGTGTGAATTCTAAAACTTCTGTTGTAGCAAGTTATTTCAGTTTGGTCAAGCCTTTTTTCCTTTTCCTGCTTAGCAAAGCACTTCTTGATACTTAAATATCATCTCAGGATAAGAATAGAATAATACTGGTTTAAAAGTAGGCTAGTGAATTATTCTGTCTGTCCCCTTCCTTCCACATCACCAGCATGGGAAACGTTGTTAAAAAGAAAGCAGCTGCTAGGGTCCATTAAAATGATCTTTTTTAATTAAACAAAGACCAGAGCAGCTATAATCCTGCCACGTGGACACATTTCCTGAGCACCAGGTACCTTCAGTGATGGGAGCAGTGTGAGTCACAGCACCCAGCTTTGGGCATTGGAGTGATCCAGGTACGCTGTTACAGCTCCTGCAATCTTCCTTCCACAGCCCCCATGGGCAAGACATGCCATCTCCTCCTGCTGCCCCATCCTCACCTGTCACCCAACTTCTGTTCGAGTTACTTGCTCTAGGGCAGCTCTCTGGGTGGGTTTCAGAGGGACAGAACTGTTCCCTGAGTTGTGCTGTTCCCACTGTGGTGGTGCTTCCCTGGGGACACACATCCACATGCACATCCACCAGCCCAGGCACTTGGAGTCCTGTCTCTGGCAGAGATTTCAGCTGCTCTGGCCCCCAGAATTGCTGGGGAGCTTGTACAGAAGCTGGGAAATTCCTGGAAGTTCCCTTTGGCAGCCTGGAATGTAAGGAGAGGGAAGAGAGATCAGGACAGGGTGGGGTTTGTAGCTGAGCACTGGAGGTGTGCAGTCAGTGGTGACATTTCGGTGACATCTCAGTGCTTCTAAACGTAACTATTATGATGCTACTGGAGAAAATGTCTCTTCAAATGCCTTATCATTTCAAATGTAAGCACAGGTGCTGCATTTCTTGGATCTTCAACACTCCCTCTAGTTTCTTAAGCAGTTTCTGGTAGCTTTATTAGAAAGGAGAAGGTCAGGAGTGTCTTGATTAATCTGGCATTTTTCTGATATTTGCAGCAACTTTAGGTCAAAGGGACATTTTCTTTCTTTCCTTTAATCAGCGACCAGAACATCCTAGAGCTGTCTTAATTCTGAGCTGGAGGTTCAGGGAAATGTTGCACTTGCACAGGCAGGGCTGTAGCAGAAGACTCCAGGGACTGATTCAGTAGCTTCCTAAAAACCCAGTGAGTTTTCTAATTAAATACATTTTCATTCAAAAAAACCCAAGCAAACAGAAAAAAACCCCAAAGCCTAGAGAAGCGTATGATTTTGTTAATTTGTGAGTTAAGTTCTCCAAATCTCCGTGTAAAGTATTATAAGGGCTGTGAAAGAAACATTGAAGTCTTTGAAGGCTGGTGATGTTTTTGCCCAGAGCTGTTACGCTGCAGTTACTTTCCTCTCTTTTTTTTAATAAATAAAAGATATGATCTCTTCCATATCCGTGCCTAACTGATGTGCACTCCCATTTTGAAGCAATAACTGTAACTTCAGGCAGGTCAGTGAAGGTGACATGGAAAAGAGAAATAATGTTGCTGACACTTCAAATTGGAAGCGACAAGATGAAATTTACTTTTCAGGAAACAGACACTGAGCTCCACTGAAATCATGACCAGCCAAAATATCACTGGCACATCAATCCACACTCGTTATGCATATAGAGATATAAAAAGAAGAGCTGCTTTTTTTGGCCATGGCACTCATTCCTATTTTTAAATTGTGCATATTTAATCATTAGAGAATAGTTTGCAGCATTATAGAGATGCTGTTAGATGACTCCATCTGTTCTCTGCTATAGTTTGGCATGGGGAATTCCCTTATGCAGTTGTCAGGAGGTTTCCCATCCACTCACCAGAGCTCAAAGTAGAAAACTTGACATTTCTTAACTAGATGACATCAATCTCTGGTCTCACTTTGTAACAGCTTCTGAATTCCAGAAGGCTTTTCTCAGGCAGGGTGTTCTGATTTGAGGGGAAGGATGTATGTAACCCCTGATATTGATAGGAGGCATTTCTTTACCCCTTATGCAAAGGTTGAATGTGTTGCAAACCAAGGCAGAGCACTCCCTTCAGTGCCCAGCCCTCCGGAGCTGCCTGGCTGGTGCAGAACAGGCTCGCACAGCTGGGCACAGCTGGAGCGGCCCTGGCATGGGGGTGGCACCCCGAGGAGCAGCTCTGGGACGGGCTGTCCCTCCCCGTGCTTGTCCCTGCCCCTCCCCGGCCGGGTGCTGAACTCCAGTGTGTGTGTGTGTGGTTTTGCTGTGCTTACCAGATGTGCCCATTGTGTATCCCCGCTGCTGTGTCTGGATCTGTTTATTCTGCTACTAATCGTGTTGCTTTGCTGTGCCAGCCCTTACTAACCACGCAGTGTTTCTCCCTTTCCTGTCTCTTCCAGGACTGTCATGTAAATATCCACTTCTTCAAGGTAGTTTTGGTGTTCTCCTACACCTTTCTCTTCTCACAATCCTCTTTTCCGATGTTTGAAGTTTATTAAGTTGTTTCATCCTCACCATGTTTTAAGGATGCACTTGTTTTTTTTTCCCAGCTTAAGATTTTCCAATCCATAAAAAAAAAAAAAAAAAGGGAGTATGAATCTTCCATAATTTGTCACAAAATACTCCCCAGATTAGAATTTTCCTGCCAAAAAGGAGTCACCAAACCTGAGCAGATACAGCGTGAGGTCAATGAAGGTGCCACCTTCTCATGGAAAATGGAAAATGGTGCATCTTTAATTTCAAAGACATTCATGGAACTTTCAGTAACTTTCACAGATCAAATAATGCTCGTGGTCACTGGATATTTAACTGGATAAATTTGCATAATATAGCATGCATGTTCTATGATATAACATACTACATCTATTGCTATATGTCATCTGGAGTATGTCATGAGACATTGTTCTCCCATAATGTGCCCAGAGGTCTGACCCCTGAAATACCAACTCACCCCTTCCCTTCCCATTTTCCTTTTTTTCACTGACCTCCCCATCCCTCAGTTATTGCCATAAAAGCTACATCTCAGCATTGACAACATACCTGTATGGGCTTTACATTTGCATGTATCTCTAACAAACTATCTTGCTTTATTAGGGCAAAGCTCACTGACACAAATCACACCAAGGTTTTTATGTTGGTTGAGTTACAATTTAAATTACAATTTGAAGCTCCTGTGCTGTAGCTCTTTTAATAGTTATCATCACCTTCAAATAGGATTTTTGCAACTCCTAGAGCAATTTACGTTACAGCTCAAAGCTTAAAATGCTTGATTTTTAAAAAGTGTTATTTTTGAAGAGTTGTTTATATTACTAGTGCATGATTTTAACAAGTGTTCTAATACTGAAGCAGAAGAATCAAAACCTACGACCATTTGTCATTGCCAAATAGTTCCTAATGCAAGAGCCATTTGTCATGCCCTCACTAACACTGTCTCTCAGCCTTGCCTCTTGAGCTGATCTGTGTATCTCAGAAAAGCCTGTGCAGAAGAGGAGTGTCCTTCCTCAATCCTTCACACCTTTCCACACTGGAGAATAAAAGCACGTGGGGCTTTCTTTGGGGACACTTGTTTCATGCTGAAGTTGGAGGTTCCTCTGTTTAAGGGTATTTTTGACTGAGAAAATGCATCTGTGATAAATCCAAAGTCCTGTCTCTTCCTTGTAAAATCCAGGCCTTGAAATGAACTGACATAAATGCCAAAAGTGCTCCGTCCATCCGTGTTTCCACCCAAAAATGGGGCTGAGGGGTTCTGTTCCACTGCAAAGTGGGTATTTGAATAGTTCCTTTCTCGACACCATGCAGAGAGCACCTTCACCTTTTTTTGGGAGGGGTGTTTGGGTGTGATAAATCATTTCACAGCACGTTAAGATTGGGATACAGAGTCCCAAAGTTTAAAAGCAGTCCTGGTCTTCAGCTTTGCATGGCTGAGGGCTTTCATTGCAGGCATTTGCTCTAAGAATAGGTAGAAAGTCCTGAAAAACTATTTTAGAACAGAATTTTATTTTTTTCCTTGCCCATATTGGAATAATTTTTACGCTTAAAAGCAAATTCTATTTTTTTATTATTGAAATCGAGCAGTAATTTGCATAATTAAAAAAAGAATCAACCTATATAAAAGCAATTCCTATTGTGACACTTGGGGATTTGCTGTCGCAGCATCCTATTTGCTGTTTGGGGGTGTTATTAGCACTGCCATAAGATTCCCCTGTAAGAATTCTTGGCTCTTATTCCTGGGCAGGCTCTTTAATTGCATTCCCTCGTTAGGCACCACTCTGTGGCAGGGCAGAGCAGGTTTGGCAATAAAGGCAGAAAACAAAGTGCACTCAGGTGGCCACAGGATTATTAAACAGATTAAACATGTTGACAGTGCCGAATGGGGGGCTGGAAACTCTTCCCTCTCTGGATTTCCCAGCTCACAGTTGGCCAGGGCAATATTCCCTGGAATTCCTGTTTTAGGAGAGATGTATCCCTCTCCCAGTGTCCTTCAGAGTCACCTGACTTTGCTGGCTACGTTTTCTGCAGGATGTGATTACCTTAATTGTTTGCCTGGCAAATTTGGGAATTATTTGGAAATCGTGTATTCAAGTACCACATGTAGTTTTAATTTCTAGCCAGGAACACAGAAAAGTTTTTTTAAAAAATTGAATCGGTTGGAAAATTGATTATAAACCCCACAAAAAAAGAGCTGTTGGGATGCTCGATGGGGTATTAAACTGTTGTCTTGTCCTTCCAGGTTCTCTTTTTTCCTTTATCCTAACTGAGCATCCAATTAACAATGTTGAGCTGGAAAAAAATAATTTCTCTTCAGTGAGAAACCACAAGAGGTCAGCAAAGAACAGAGAAAAGCCCCCAGAGCTGAGCTGGCTCCAGCTAAAGGCCAGAAAGGAAGGAAATCATCCACATTTTATATGTGTATATTTAGAAAGGTACAAACCCAGTAAATCAATCCACTATTTCGATAATATTCATTGGTCCAGGCAAATCATTTAAATAAATTTACTGTCACTAGCCAAAGGGGTAAATATGACACAAATTTAAGAAGAGGAAGGGAGAAAATAGGGGGAAAAGTAAATGAAGGCCATAAAATAGTCCATATTTAACTCCTCTGTAGGGTTTTATCACCCTCTTCAATTATATTTTTATGAAACATCCCCTTTGCCTTCATGCCTTTTTACTAGCAATGGGAATTACAGGATTTTTTTCCTGGCTGTATTTTCAGTAGCTGTTTTGGCTAATGAAGAAGAAATGTGTTTTTATATATTGCATCTTTTCCTAATTACACCTCCAGTCTCCTGCAGCCTGACCTGCCCCTTTCTATGTGGATATGTATGTGCACCAACATTCCTTTCTGTAATTCAGTTCATTAGTTCATTTGTTTGTGAAAGGGCCAAATAGAAGCAGGGAGAGCACAGCTTAGGATGGAAAAAGCATTTGTAATGCCAAGGAAAGGAGCACAAGAGCCAGAGACTGTGTCAGTGTTCTGTTTCACAGGAAATTCAGGGCAAAAGCATCTCCCAGGGTTGCTCAGCACAGGGTTAGTAGGAAAAAACAGCCAAGGAAGTGCCTTCCCTCTGTTGGCTTGACCAAGAAGGACACGAGGTGAGGTCAGACCAAGATCCAACACCAGTTCCATGCCCTCCCTGGGCTGCTCAGTCAGCTCCAATCCAGGCTCTAACTTTGCCTATTCCATGTTGTTTCCATGGCTACAAAACTCCCTGCTAATGATTTATAAGCTGGCATTAGGGTATGGCATTAAGATTAAACCCCGGTCTGGTGAAGTATTAGGTCTTGCTGGGGCTTAGAAATGGACTCTTCTCCTTCCAGACTCTCAGCATCCTGATAATTAAGTTGTATAAACTAGGCAATTGACAGTCCATCATAGCATCTATAATTACATGGAATTGGAAATGCAATAACGTAAGAAACAAGCTGCCACAATGACAGAGAACATTCCACTGAGTGGGAGGGGTTTTCCTCCAGATTTTGACTTGAAATTTATTAGATTTATTTACTTTATTAAAGGCTTGCTAATGGCTCGACCCATCGATCAAAATCCCCACTGAGCATACATGACGGGAAACTTGAATGGGTCCTTCCTTGGGGCTTGGACAAATCATTAGTTCAGTTTTTCCACCCTCAGTATGAGCTTTGCTGATTCTGTCAGTGCCATCCTCTATGGTTTGTGTGAGGTCTGAGCTGCTCTGCTGCTTCTTGTGTAGGGTCCAGGTAGTGACAGGCAGAACTGAGCATTAATTTCACACCCGCAGCCTCCTGGGCTGGAAGAGTGGAACAGGAATGTTCAGGCTGCTCCTTCCTTGCTTTTCACCATCCATTTCTAGAAGGGATTTGCAGAGCGTCACCTGCTGCTCTGCAGTGCCTTGGGGTCATTTAAGAATCAGGGGCAGAAACCTTGGCTCAAGGTGGGGTAGAATGAGATGGCTTGTTCCATCACCCAGGGACACTTGGGGTCTAGCAAAGAACTGCTGAGAACTTGTTGCAGTGTGAGAAGCAGGGATTTTGTTAGAATTCTGCAGAGGGATTAAATGACGGCGAGGGGACATGGCTGTTGCACAGATCTCAGCTGTAACTGGAGAAGCTGTGGCTGCCCTGGATCCCTGGGAGTGTCCAAGGCCGGGTTGGACAGGGCTTGGATCAACCTGGGCAGGTGGAAGGTGTCCCTGCCCATGGCAGGGGTGGAATGAGATGAGCCTTAAGGTTCCTTATCCCCAAATCCTTGTATGATTCTAAGATAAAGGCCATGCAGTGAGTCCTTGCACTGCTGACCCTGGAGGACTTACAGCCCTGGCACTGGCACTGCACATTCTGGGCTCTGCTGCTCCATCAGCCACTCGCTGTTTCCAGCTGAACTCGACTGCACTGGCAGAGCAGGGGGTGGTGGGTGGCACCTGCTCCAGCAATGGGGAGGGACACTGGGATGGATCCCTGTGGAGCAGAGCTGGGGCTCTCCCCAAGCTCTGGATTTCCCTCCCTGGTGGGTGTCAGTGGAGCCAGTCCCTAAGGGATGGGCTCTGTGTGTGTACCTGGAGCAAGTGGGATGAGAATTCGGCATTGTTGTTAAATATCTTCCCATTTCTCACTTTCTCCTCTTGAAAATTTGGTCCCAGGGATGATCCTGGCGGCATCTGGGAGCTCACTGAGAGCCAGTTGCCCTGACAACCAAGAAACACATCCCTAGTGAGCAGCACACAAAGCCTGAATAGCTTTTCATGGGAGATGGTGTGGGTTTCTCCCTTCTGGAACTGTGCTTGGTTGGTGGCAGGGGGTGGCTGGCTGTGAGTTTGGCCAGGTTTGGATCCTGGGGTTCATTTTCCATGTGGGAGCCAAGCCAATCTTACCAAGCTGAGTGTTGCAAAGAGCACCAGGAGAAGTGGTGGAGGTGAGTGACACAAGGTGCTAAAGCACCAACAGCAGAGGAGGGGACTCATTACCCTGAAGAGACTGAGGGTACCAAAGTGAATGGTGGGTATTCTTTTAAATGCTTCACAAATTGTATCATTTATTGGCTAATGTGGAAAATGACCAATTCAGTCTCTTTTTGCTCTGTAATTCTTAAGATTCTCTAATGCAGATGTAACCAGAGGGCAGCAGAGCCAACGTTCAGATTTATTGTTTTGTCCTATTAGTTTGTCTTCACAGTGAGAAGTCAGAAAGTTTTGGAAAGACTCAACGAGAATACTTACTGTGATTAAAAATTCGCTGCAATAACGAATTACTACTCCCTAAATCACTTTTGTTTCTTCCTTGCATCACATGTCTCATTAGGTTCTGGAGAAGACTTTTTTTCCTATTTAATTGAGAGTCCAACTGTTACCCTTAGATTAAATATAAACTAAAAGCATTTTTCCTGCAACACCTGAGATATCCTTTCCAAAAAGCATATACCAAAAGCCAACACACTGTAATTTCTGTAACACCCCGTGGAGACGTGAATTTGGGCTGAATATAAGAGTTATTTCTCCCCTGTGGTTTCAGGGTAAAAGAACTGGCCGAGATAAGGTGCGTCCAAAGCAGAGGAAGTAAGATGACGTGCATGTCTTGTTTTCTTTCTAGATTAACTTTCCTGCTCCCAGTGCAGACTAATTTATCTTTAACATTCTGGTTTCCTGGTTGGTTTGCTGCAAGCTGGCTTTGTTGTAACAATATTGGGGGTTTGTCCGAGGTAATAATAATAAGCCAAGCAGTTGGAATGTCAATTGAAAATTAATCCAGCACCTGGGATGCCATCTTCAACTTCAACAAGGTTTAATACTCATAAAAAATAAAGGAGGATTCAAGTAGGATTCTATGATTTTCAATTTTAGTCATGGTAGCAAAGGCAAAATATCATTGCTCTTTTCCAATAAGTTTTTATGAATCATTTATTTGCCTTCTGTAGCTGCAGAAGTGGCTTTGCTGTGGCAATTGAAGGGTGTGTTGGCTGCATGGCATTTTCCCTCTCCAATAGGCAAGGTGTTTCAGGTACAGAGCTCACAGTGGAGCTCAGGGATATGTGCTGAAATTCCCACTGGCTTTTCACTAGGACCTTAAGCCAAAAAGCAGCAAAGGGAATTCACAATTCTAAATGTGAAAACCTTTCTTTTTTTTTTTTTTTGGCATGCTCCTGAACAACTGGTGGGTGGCAGAGCTGAAGGGCAATAAGGCCTTAGATGAGGTTCTGTCATTTAATAAGGTCACTGGGCTGTTCCACTTTGGGTCCTGTGCTTCCACTGGGCCAGCCTGCTGGTTCTCCAGCATTCCATGGCTGCCCCATTCCTGTGTTTCCTTACACCTGCCTTGCAGCAGGATTCTCCCCTTACACCTGTCTGGAAGGTAGCTCAGTGTGGCAGCCAGGACTGTCACCTTCCCAGGTGACAGAGGTCACTCCCAGCTCAGCACACTCCAGAACCTCCTGCCTGTGCTCACTTTCCCCCCAGCCCAGGGAGCACAGAGCCCCCCTGAGCAAAGAGCAGGAACCCCGTGCTCTCCTCCAAACCCACCATATGGCAAAAGGAGTTGTCAAATGGAGAGTGACATCGAATCTAAAAAGAGATTCAAAGTGGAAGTGAGATGAGCATATCTCTGCTGCTCATTGAATCCAAGTGTTGCCTTGCACAGATACAGAGAGGCCTTGGCTGGGTTCTGGAGTATTATTTTAGGATCCTGCCTTCAGCTCCTGACAATTCCATGCCACCCAAGGGAGTGCAGTGCCTCCAGCTCTGGAGCCAGCAGCAGGCACAGGAGCCTGCTGGTGAGCCTGCCATGCTTTTCTGTGGAAAACCTCCTGGAAACCCCCAGTGCCTGGGATTGCAGAGCACACCCTGCCTGCATGGCAGGTTTGTACCCAAAAAAACCCAAATGGCCTTGGAACAAAGTCTGATTTGTTGTTTCAAAGGATGCCTTTTTCAAACAAGCTGCCAACAAGCTGCCCAGTGGACTTAAAGTGCGTGAAATAAAGCTGGTGGTTTCCACTCAGGGCCTGATCTGGATCTCCATGACTCGGTGAAAAGGTGAATATTGAAATTGCTTTGTGTATCAGCAAAGCAAGATCTTTGTCTGAGATCCCAAATGCAAGAGCATCGCAAAGACATGGCCAGCAAAGCTGCCCCTTTGAGCCACGTCTTCATCTTGTACAAATGAAGGATTTGGGGATTTTTCTTTTTTTCCCCTTGTTTTGCTCGTGGCTCAGTCTTGTCCTGTGGCCTCGGAAGGAGCTTTGTCCTGCCAAAGTGCTTCCTCAGACCCCGGGTTTGTCCCAGCAGCTGGATCTGCCCCGGGACCATCCCCTGCAGACTCAGGGATTTAGGAGGATGCCCAGGACTGGCTCTTCCCAAACATTTGCACAGCACATGTTTGATCAGCATCTCCAAGAGCTGCTTTCATGCAAACAAATAAGAACATTGGTGGAAGAAATTTTAAGCTGTATTACAAATATTTTTAATAAAGCCATCCGAGCTTCCAAAACTCCTCTTCCTGTGGCAGGCTGTAAGATTTTCTGCACATGTAACATTGCAGGAAGAGTCATCCAGGCTGGATATGGTTTACAAGTGCTGTGTGGTTCTTTTGTCAGATGATGATTTGACATCACTGCCTGCAGGAGGAGAGAGCTGCAGTCCTTGAATGGAGTCAGCTCTTTCAGTCTTCTGGTTTTAAGCTTGTCTGGGAAGGGCAAAGTTTGGAACTCCCAGTTTCCAGTGAGGCTGCCAAAGGTGGATGCCAGGCCAGGCTTTTAGAGTGACACATTGTGTGGCTTTGAATAAACTCTAATCTCTGTAATGCTCTTTATCTGTAAAACAGCAATAATACACAAATACTGGCCTTTTGCAGCGCAGGAAGAAAAGTAGTTACCCTGAAATGCCAAACACAGGCTGATGGCACAGGGTCAATTAACCATATTAGAGTTATTAAGCAGAGCAACACACCAGACACATGAGGAAAGCACTTCTGTCCCAAAGCACTATTCAACCTTCTTGGCTTTGCTTCTGCTGGTATATGGGATTATTTTGAGGGGGGAAAAAAGGGGGGGATATTATCTTGTAGCTGCATTATCTTTTGGTGAGTCTTACTCTTTTCTCTTCTATTAACTTGGAGATTTGAAATGCAACTTTACTTGAGCAATTACATGATGTCTTATGTGAAATACTGAGGCTGTTCAACCTTCTGTAAACCAGCCTGTGTGGCCAAGGCAGAGCCCTTGTATGTAATATTCCCTTTCCTCCCTTTTCCAGATCAACCCTTGATTGAAAATCAGAGTTGATTGTATTGCTGGTTTGAAAGTGGCCATGTCCATCTGCATTAATTCTCATGCACTGTGTTCTTTTTAGTGTAGGCTATTCGTCTTATTGCATGTCAAAATTTTCCTAACTCTTGCTATGCAGTGACTTTGAGAATTACATTTTTAAAGAGAATGTATTGAAGAGATTGTTTGAGTCCTAAAATACCCTGTGTAGATTATAGCATGGTATTTTTGGAAAGCCTTTTATTTTATTTTTTTTAGTTTATATTTCAAAACAAAAGCACCAGATAAGCTGCTTTTGGCATGAAAACAAGTGATCTCTTTTTTCTTTGTTTTGGGGCTTTGCTTTGGCTTTGCTCTTTTAACCAGATAAGTATATCTGCTTTATCTGGTTATACATGAACAGTTTCTCCCTTTAATTCCCTCAATAATGCCCAGAGTATTGTTGGAATGAGTCTTTGGAGACGTGTCTGTGCATATTTTGTTATGCAGCCTTTCTCCTGGGAATGCCCCCTCAGACATGGCCCTGTCCAGTGCTCACCCTCCCCCAGTGATCCCTTCTGGCAGGACAAGGGGCTCTTCTTCTTACTTCCCTGTTTTTGTGTGTGTATGTGTGTGTATGTTCTTCAGAAAGCCAAACTTGGGCCAGCTGGTAACAAAGTCATTACTTCAACAGAAGACAAGAGCTCAAGTGTGCCATCCAACAATCTGGACAGGGTGAAGCTGACAGATTTCAACTTCCTCATGGTTCTTGGGAAGGGCAGCTTTGGGAAGGTAGGAATTCTGCATCATTATTTCACTCCCATACCTTTTGCTTTTCTTTTTTTTTTTTTTAAGGCTGTGCATTTTTGAGGGAGGGTTTCCTAACAGGGAGCAGGGTAATTCCCTGGGGACTACAGGGCTTCAGTCCTGATGGGCCGTTTTCTTGGGAAAATTAAATTAAAATTAAATTCAAAAAACTCAGACTGTTGGGCAAGATGCGAGAAACAGTTGCTGACTTTGAGATCCTCACTTCTTGGCAGGCTCGAGGAAATCAAGTTTACTTTTCTGGCTTTACTACCCAGGTCACTCTGCCAGCTGTGGAAGGCTGGATTTTGGGGAAGAACCAGGACCAGTGTGTGTGTGTATGTTTGAAATCCATTAGTTGAAAGAACAGGCTGCTATTTTTCTGTCTGTTTGACCAACACCTCGGTGATAAAATGCCCTTTACTGAAGAAGTCCCCTGGGACTTAACATTTTCTCAGCCCTTGAGCACCGTGGCTGTGATTAACCAGGGGCTTTGGCACAGGCTGTGTCTGGAACGATGGCACAGCTCCTGCAGTGCCCACATTTTGGGGGTTTGGCTTAAATCAGTCTCCGGCAATAAAAGGGAAAGCTGGATTGCCATCCCTACAGGTCCTTGGGCAAGGAGTGGCGTGGCTGGGAGACTGTGACGTGCTGTTTGTCCCTGTGCAGGTGATGCTGGCAGACAGGAAGGGCACAGAGGAGCTCTATGCAGTCAAAATCCTGAAAAAGGACGTGGTGATCCAGGACGACGATGTCGAGTGTACAATGGTTGAGAAACGAGTGCTGGCACTGCAAGACAAACCCCCCTTCCTGACCCAGCTTCACTCCTGCTTCCAAACTGTTGTACGTGAGCTCATCTTCCTTGTCACCCAAAGTCTGACAGGCTAAATGAGCAGGGATTTTATCACTTCTGCAACACTGATTATCATCCAACTTATATATCACAGCACGAAATACCCCATCTAATTTCCCCTTGTATTTGAAATATTAAAACTAGGCTTCAAGATTTTTCTTCTGAGTCATTCAAGCAGACCAGTGTGATAATTCCTAGATTTAATACTGTGTGCTAAGTCAGAGCCTTCAGCCCAGCTTCCCAAAGGTTCCTGAGTACTTTTAAGGATCTGAGGTCCTTCCCAGCTGAAAGGATTCTGTGATTCTATGAAATGAGCTGTGTCATCCCCTCAGTGTTTCACAGCACGACCATCTGGGGTGTTAAAGGCATTTGCAAACTCTGCTCAGTGTCTACAAATGTCTGAGCAGGAAGTGGCCTGAATGCAACCAATTTGCAGACATAATTGCAATAAACCATCACCTTTGCCTCTCTTTAATAATAAAAAATCCATTCTTTTAATACCTCCCATCTTCCAAAGGAAGACTTCTTAGGAAGGATTAGAAACGGCCTCGAAGCAGGAATTTTTGACCACCTTAGATTTTAATTTATTTTTTTTTTTTGCATTTATTTTTAGACAGATTTTCCAGACAAGGCTATATCTGTATAATTCTTGGAAGCCCTGGAGAAAAATAACATGTAAAAGTTACTCAGATTGGCAGATCTTGACAGCTCTTCTCAGTCTTTTACTCCTGAAGGTTTTACAAAACATTCCATTTCCATTTCCTCGTCTATCGATTTTGCCAGAACGTGCAACCAGTCCTAATAATCCTAAAAGCTTTATAATAACATACCAGTGACTTTTTTTCTGCTGATCAATGAGTATCTAATATTTCCCCTAATGTATTTCCCTGTGCCTTTAATGCCTTCTCCTAGGACCGCCTGTATTTTGTTATGGAGTATGTGAATGGTGGTGATCTCATGTATCACATCCAGCAAGTGGGAAAATTCAAGGAGCCACAAGCAGTGTGAGTGTTCCCATTGATGCATTTAAACCATGTCATCCTCCTTATTTTACACTGTAAGAGGGTTTGGTTTCTTCCCCTTCCCAGGCTCAGTGTGAAGTCTAGGCTGGCCTTCTTGGATTGCGTTTTTAGGGCCCCAAAGCTGAAGTTTGTGTTAAAAATGATTGCACACACAGACCAAAGGTAGCTGTGCCTTTATTCAAAAACACAGCACAAAGGAAGGCACACAATGCACACTTGAGAGGTGAACAGAATTTAAGCAAGGCAGCAGGAAATTAAAGCTGATACTTGGTATTCTGGTGTTGTTTTTAAAAGAAATATTAAAAAAAATTAAAAAAAAAAAAGGGAGTGGGACATTTCAGTCTGAATTAGTGTTGTAAGGAAAGGCAGTACAAGTGGACTCAGCATGGCAATATAGATTATGGTTTGTACAAGATAAATTCAGTGTATAGCTTATAAGAATTTCTGTGGTGCATTTGCAAGGAGTTAATAAATGATTAAGAATTGTTTATGCAGATGACCCCTTTGTGGTGATTGTCCATCTGGCACATCAGTGAGCAAGTGAGCATGATGTGTAGCTTGTTCAGGTGTGAATGGATCCAGCCCTTCTCATACCAGCTCACCATCCCTTCAGTGTTTCAGAAATCACTTACCAGGGACACTCCGAAATCAAGGGGGACCAACTGCTTTAAGAACGCAGTTAAAATAACTTCTCATTTGGATGTAAGCAATCAGGGCTCGTTTAAATGAGAGGCCTTCTAAATATAAGTATTTCAGATACAGAAAAATATTTTAACAACTCCCTGAAGAAAAACTCGATGGTGTCAGATCATCTTTGACTCCCAGCTAATGTAACTTGCCAACACTTGAGAAAATCTGTGGTGCTTTCTGACAGCTTCTGCCTGTGCAGCATCTCCAGCACACGTGTTCCCAAACACCTCTGATCAAGTGTTGCAGAGCTCAGCCTTCCTTTCCCTTATGCTAAGCCTAAAAATTAATCTCATCTTTAAATAATCCTCCTGCATGTAATTTGCACAGTTCCACAGCAACCAGCTTCAAACAGCCATCAATATTATATATCTCTTAACTACATCCAGCAATTATATTTTATATGGTAATCATTTTAATTAGCCTCGTGTAATTAATCCATTAACAGCCTGTGTAAAGGAATACTATTTCTGCAAATTATTTCATGCCACATGAATTGCGATGTACATTGAGCTGCATCCTGAATTCATCAGGATGTGATTAGAGATAAGGACCTTTCCTTTGCAGCAGAGTTAGAGCTGTGCAAAAAATGTGCTGTGCTCCAGCTACGCCATTTTTTGTGGTCTAGAGGGATGGTTTTAATATTTTTTTTTAATTCTACATTATCATCAAATACTCAAAATATGTCTGTTAAGATGCAGTTGAAGTGAGATGTCTCGTATGTCATGTGCCTGTAATACATATTTTTCTACTTTTACATATATACACACTACAAATTATATATTTCATATGTATACTGCTACCATTCTTTCCCATGATGCATACCCAAATTATTCTGTCAGAAGGAAATCATGGGGCAACAGGCAATCTGCTGATTTTTTTCCCATACAGGTTCTATGCAGCTGAGATCTCCATTGGGTTATTCTTTCTCCACAACAGAGGGATTATTTATAGGTGAGTGTAATCTGACAGAAGTAATTCTGACCTATTTTTAAAACCCTGAAAGCCTCAGCTTCTTTAAGGCTCCAGTGCATTTTTAAGACATATGAAAAGCCATAGGTGCAGTGCTCTGTTGGTGCTGGTGAGGTGGAGACCAAAGCCCCTCTTTCACCTGAGCTTTCTCCCACTCCTGCTCTGCCCAGCTCCACTGGAAACTCTTGGAAATGCAAGATGTTACCTCCTGCATTCCTGGGTGATGTTTCATGGTTTTACACACTCCAAAGCCTCAGGTGAGGGTGCACATGGTCATTTAGAGCCACCTCTGCATTCCTTGTCCAGCCCCATCCCTGCAAGTCTCCAAGGCCAGGCTTGCAGCAGCCTGGCCCAGTGGAAGGTGTCCCTGCCCAGAGCAGGGGGTTGGAATCAGGTGATCCTTAAGGTCCCTTCCAAGCCAAAGGACTCCATGATTTTAAGGTCATTCTTGTGTCACTGGAGGTTCCCAGCTCCCTCCAGGCTGAACCTCTGTCCATGTGCATCCCCACCCCTCTGCCCCCCAAAGTGCTGCAGATTCTCCTCGCTCAGCCTGAGCCGTGCATAAGCTGGGCCTTAGCTGATCCTAAACATTAACATGAAGTTACTGTGATTCTTCACAGAGATCTGAAATTAGATAATGTGATGTTGGATTCAGAAGGACACATTAAAATTGCTGATTTTGGAATGTGCAAAGAACATATGTTAGATGGAGTCACAACCAGGACCTTCTGTGGCACTCCAGACTACATTGCACCAGAGGTAAATATTGACCATTTCAAGCACCTTTGAGTCCCTCAAATGGAAACTGTCCCTGCACAACTTGTCCCCCTGGGTTTGGATAGCTCTCACTCTGGGTGCTCCCTGGATGGTATCATCATTCTTCTTTCTGCAGGTCTATTGAGCATCTCTGTGAATTGATGCAATATTACCAACATGAACTTTGCTATTTTCAAAAATATCTAGTTAATTGAAGAACTAACCTTCTATGAAGTCAGTGCTTCAGATTTTGGTGATCCCAGCAAAAGACTCAAAAAAAAAAAAAAAAAAAATGGGCTCACCACCTTGTGATTTTAAATTTTCAGCTTGGAAACATTATTATAGTAAACTTTGCAATTTGTGAGTTCATAGAAGCTTCATGGGTGATGCTGAGGTTGGTGCTGAGGTCAGCAGATGTTTCACTGGGAGCAAACACTGCTGCTTCAATATATTTCTCCATAGGTTCCCACGGCTGCCAAAATACATTTATTTATTTAAAGGACTGTTTGGCATTTTCAGGAAATCACAAACCACTCGGTGAGTTTTGGGAAGGGACTCACGAGGTCCTGAAGCTTTTTGCTGACCTCTCTGGAAAACCACTGCAGTCTTTTCCAAGCCATGGACTGCAAGTGGTGTCAGGAAAGCTCCTGACATTGAAGACCTGAACAAATCTGTAAATATAAAATAATAAATCCATAATTAGCCTTGAGCTTTCCCTGATTTGGCAAGAGCTGTGCTGCATTCAAGCCACTGAAAATGATATTGAGGCACGAACCAACTGCAGTGGGTCTAAAATGAAAATGTCATCATGGGAAGCACCGTTGTGCTTTCAAGCCTCTGCTAAATATGAGTTAAGAGTTCTAACCTGGATATGATTTGTGTTTCAGTGCTTTAGGTATAAAACATTCAAAACAAGCCCATGTGCTGATTTGGACATAGTTCAAATATATGAATATTAAAGTCTGGTATTTGTGCATACTGAGCTTTCAAGAGCCTTGATTTGTTTGGCAGCAAACCTGATGCAAGAGGCTGGATCCTGCTCCGAGACACTCAGTTGTTCCTGAGGCCTGAGCAAGAGGCAGCTCTGGCTGGAACATTCCTGCCTCTAATTGAATGTTTGTTGCAATAGGGGAGATTTATACATGGACAAGTAAATTAGTGTCTGAGGTGAATTTTGTCGTCTCTGTGAAATTGGAATGAAAAATAGTCTGGGGTTTTTTTCCCTGTTGCTAATTCATGCTTTCCAGAGTGAAATATTGTGTATTATAAAGCCTTGTTTTTTCACCAATTGCTGTTGCTTGCAGCAGGATATCAGAACAACAAGAGTGGTATTTCGTTTTCTTCTGTCAAAATGTAAATACCACATTAGAGTGTCCTCTCTGTGGCAATTGTCTCGTGCCACTTAATACCAAAGAATGTTTTATCAGCACCAAAATGCTCAGTATGGGTCAATGCTGGAGTGAGTTACTCTATTTTACTTGGAAATTTCACATGAAGAAATAAACCTTTGACCAAAACATTCACTAATTGGGAGGAAGTTGGTCTTTCTATTATCTTACGAACCGATTTCCTTTTATTCTATGTAATTGGCTGATTTTCTTTTGTTTCAGAAGACATTATTGTGACTGACAGATTGCTAAATATCTCTGGGGTAAACTTCAAAGGAAGGTTCATGTTTTGCTTGCAGGGCTGTTTCAACATGTTTCTGGGGGCTAACATTTATAAATTTATGGGAGATTTTAATGAGGATTCATTTGCAGGGCCCCATTCCCTGTAGGTGGAGATAAATGAGCTAAATCTAAATAAACTGGTTGAGGTGCCTGCAGGAGAGTCCTGGCATTGGGTTGCACTCAAACACAGAGAATTCTTTCCTTTCATCAGCATTTAGGAAATAATGGTGTGAGTGCAGTGGGGTGGGAAGGAGCCCCCACCCCCTGCAGGATCTGCCCCCACAGCCCAGGGGTTGCACAGCTGGCAGGAGCCTGCAGGGACAGCCCAGCTGGTGTCACACATCCCACCTGAGGGTGGGAAAGCAGGCAATACAGTGCTGCACCCAGCACAATTCGGTGTTTCCCTCGTTTAGGGTTGGGAAAGGTACCATTTGTTATGGCTGAGGTGTGGAATGGGCTGCAATTAATACTCATTGCCTTACCCTGTGCACATTAGGAAACGTGGGGAGGTTAAACTGGGGGGTCCCAGGCCTGAGAGCTCTGTCAGGCACCAAGTGCTTATCTTGTACAGGACACCTCTGGATGTGCTGAACTTAAATATTTATGGCCAGAGTGGTGCAATAGCTGTGAAATCAATTAGTACTTGGTGTTTCCTTGACCACTCCAGAGAGACAGGAGGAGATGGATGGCAGGAGGGTTAGTGGGAAGGGACTGAGCCAGCACAGACCCCACCAGCAGCATCCCTGCAGCAGCCTCGGTGCTGATTTGGAATTTCAGGAGAATTTCAATTAGAAACTCCATTTCCCTTCCCCTCCATCCAACAGTCTCAAACCCTTCAGTTCCAACCTTGCATTTGCCACGGTTGTGGGAGGCAAATAGATATTACAGAGGATTTTGAAGTGTGTTTGACTGTTTCCTGTGCTAGTAATATTTATTTCTTTTAATAACTGAGTTTCAACTTTTCCAGCAGACATCAGATTTGTTCACAAAAGATTTTCTCTTGCCTCTGGGATATAATCTTTTCATCCCAACTGGCTACTAGCTGCAAGCTGCAATGATCTAAACATTCCAACAAATTGCTGGTATTAATCTCTGTGTCCTGCTCTTAACTGTGTCTTCCTTGGAGGCAAAGTGAGGGGAAAAAAAAAAGAAAAAAGCAACATTCTTCTGCCAATTTTGCTTAATGAGAGAAATTCCTGAGCTCTTCCTGAGTGCTCGAATTCACACAACCTGGAAAGGCAGAGCTCTTAATATACAGAAATAGATAGTTAAAATGGGACACTTGAACTGGAAAAGGAGGTGAAAAAGGCAGTATATTAAATTAATGCTGGAGAAGGAGGAGGAAGGAAGGGTCCTATCAGCTTCCCACTCCTCCCTGGGCAGTGAAAAGCAGAGGTCATAGCTGGAGGAGGGTGCAGGTCTTCATTTCTGGGCACCCTCTCACTGCCCTGTGGTCTGCTCTGCACACTGTGGTGGGGCAGGAGGTCATGTTAACACACCCCAACTTGCTCTAATAGATACCCAAATGTGTCCATGCAGACAGGATTATTTTGGCAGCTGCTGCCAGGCAGGCAGGGCTGGCTCTGAGTGCAGCAGCTGGGAGGTAATACATGATGAATTCTGGATGAGGAGGAGGGAACTACTGAAAATACAACATTTAGAACTTGCTGACTTTGTACCGATGCATGTTTGGCTGTGCATTGAAAGCTCATCTGCTTCCTCCCACGTGTAATTCCTCCCTTGAAGTGAGCGTTTTCCTCTCGTTTGCACTTCCCAGGGAACGCTGGGAACAGCTCCCAGCAGGATCAGTGTAACCACAGGGTGGTGAATGAGCCTTGCTGTGCTTGCCTTGTGCCACAGCCTTACCAGGGCTAAGCTGGCCATTCAGACTGGGGGCATTTAATTAGGATTGAAGGAAAGATACCCCCAGTGTACAGCAGCAGACATTGACAGGACCACCTTTGCCCACCTGGCTACAGGTGCAGTGAAAGAAGTGCTCCTCTTGCAGTTGCAGTGGCTCCTTCCCTGTGTCTGCTTTGTGTCTCCATTCCCACTCTGCCATGAGGACTGCTCAGGTGAGGGGGGCATTGCCAGCTCAGAGGGGCACTGCTCTGCCTGGCACGTGTTGGCATGGAGCATCAAATAGCACGAAGCTGCAGTGATCCTGAGCCTACCTTAGGTTTAGTGGAGGAGCTTTTTCCCTGTTAATTCTGCCTCCCTTGCCACCTATTCTCCCCCAAAGGCAGATTTCACTGGGGCACATTGCAGCTGCTGATGGAAATGCTCTTTAGGGAACAGCCCAGCCCTGACTCACCTCCTGCTGCACAAACAGCCAGCATCTCTGGGGTGCTGCTCTGGTACATGTCTCAGTGTATGACATTGCACTGCTGTGTTGAAAGCATTTCCTCCCTCAGCAATCCCATCCAACTCCTTCACAATGGGCAGAGAAGTGGCCTCTGGGCTCCTGGACAGACCTGGCTGCCAGGTACAGAACCTTGGCAGTGTAGTGCTATTTTCTTTCTCACTGCTGTGGATCCATTTTTTTCCTCATTTGCTAATTGAAGTAAACTGTTCCTCCCCAAACCACTTACATGGAGGTCATTTGTTGTACAAAATGTTCTGCCCTTATGAATTAATGACCTGAAAAAGAGCCCTTTTTTCGATAAAATGCTCTTTTTTTTTCAAGGAGAGATTTTTTTCTCGAGGAGAGGTTGTCAGAGAAGGACTGAGGATGAAATGTTGTGTCATTTTCTGTGTGTAAAGGCCAGTGTTTTGCCTTGATAAAAGTTTCAAAGTGTTTGGTTTTTCAAGAGGCAACAGTGATTCCAGTGGGCTCCTGGGAACTTACTGGTGATGGAAATGAAAGGGAGAGTAACCAAGTATGTCAACTAATACAGTATGAAATGAATGTCCCAAATATATATTTTGAAGCCCATATTACTGCTGGGAGACAACTAATATAGATTGCCTTTACGTAGGACCTTCCAGATGAGAATCTTGTTATTACCTCTGCTTGTCTAATCTATTCCAAAGTGCCATTGATTTTGATATCCTTTGGTAAGAAACATTGCAGTAATTTCTAATTCATGTGCTGCTGTATCTCAGGGAAGAACATATATTCACACAGAGGCTATAATTTTATTTAGCAGCCAGGCAGTGCTGCTTTATTGCACTGGTGACTCACTATTTTCCTGAGATTCTACAGAACTTGCCAGTTCAACTTCTCTTTCAGACACGTGAAAACTTTAGGATATGTGGTGAGTGCTGGGCTTAGCAATTTGTTTCACAAAGAATAAAACCACGTGCAAACAGGGCAATAAATGCAAGCCCCTCTGGAGCAGTGACTGCTTATTCTAGTGGAGTAGAGGCTCCAAGGCTGCACCTTGGGAGTGGGGATGGGCAGTGGCTGGGATATCCTGCATCCCTTTCCCAGTTACTTCAATGGAGGTCTGAGAGAACATCTGCACCCCCAAACCCCTCTATACAGTGCCCAAATGCAGCTCTTAATTCAACACTGCTCTCTGAAGAGGCCTCAGTTCAAGAGGATGATGCAGGAGGGGCCCTGGGTGCTGCTGGCACTCACAGCCTTTCCTTGTGTCTCCGCTCAATTTGTGCTTCTCCATGAGGATGGAAATACTTGACATTTCCATTAGTGTGAGCAGCAGAAACCCCTTCCTTTTTGGTGTAGCTTCATGCTGAGTATCACAATCACGTGGCTTGGGAAAATGTAACTGAGCTTTTCCTCAATATTGGTTCCTTTTACAGCAGAATGAAAATATAAATATTGAAAAGAAGAGCTTAATTATTGATAGTCCATAAGTTAAGTGATTCTCATGATTTCAGGCTGTGACACGGATGGATGGATAACATTTTTGCCTTGTTTCCCACATTGTGCTGCTGTTCTTTCTCCTTTGCCCTCAAATGCACATCCCAAGGACTCCTGAGAGCTGCATTTGCCAGGATATCAGGGCTCCAAAGATGAGGGTGGGTTTAGGCTCACACTGGCAAAACAATCCAGCTCCCAGTGAAACCAGCCATTAGCTGGAGTGGGGATTACAGGATTGCCTTCTGGCCCTTTTCAAGGAAATATGTTCTTCTCTGCATGTCACTGTTTATCTGATGTGCCTCCAGACTGGGGGCTAGTTAACACAGGGGGGGTTTCTTTTGGTTTTTTTGTGATTATACAGATTATTGCTTACCAGCCCTATGGGAAGTCCGTGGATTGGTGGGCATACGGTGTGCTGCTCTATGAGATGCTGGCTGGACAGGTAAGATTTGCCCTCCTGTGCTCACCGTGACCTCCTCCTGCATCTCCAAGGCTGCTCTCTTTCAAGGCTCCCTAAAGGGTTAGACCATTAGAGAATAAGACTGAAGCCTTTCACACTGCTATTATCTCCTTGTACTCTTGACTGACTCAACTGAGAATGTATTTAGGCTTTAAGCTCTTTATATTGTACCCACATAATCAAGCTCTGCCTTTGAATGCAGCTCCTTTGTACTGCAATAATGTTATAAATAGCCATCTTCAAAATTGAAAGGGAGACACTTGAGCAGGAAAACGCATGTCAAGTGGAAGGAATATCATTTGGTAGTTTGAAACCACAGGGAAGCATAATAAGGGTGTGTATATGCTCTGCATTGCAGTTAAATCCCAAGAATACAGTTTTTGTCTTGTGTGTCCTGGGGGTAAAATATGGGTCTGCTCTGCTGGAAATGTGCTCCCTTGCAGCCCCCTCATTGTGCACAGTTAAGGAGAGGCTGCTCTCTGAGTCACTCGGGGAGGAAAGCCACACTACTGCAGTCAATGGCAGAGAAACACCAACTCGAAGGAATTCTTTTAGTCCTGGGTTGGAAAAGATTTCTTCCATTGGCATTCAGTGAGTGTTAGCTGAAGGCAGGCCTTTCTGAAGCTTAAAACATGCTTTTTTAACAAATGACTTTAATAGTTTCTCTACTGAATTCCAGTTGACATTTAAAAGGTTTAGACGTGGAGCAATTGCAGATATCAACATTTCCAGGCTGCACTGCAAAGCCTGGGCACCTGAATGTTCTGGAGAAAAGGAGATTTCCCATTAGCTGGGTCTTGCACGATGCCCATATCCTGGGGACTCACCCATGGGCACTTTCCTGTCACCTCTGTTTTAAAATGTAGTGCAGCCCTTTCTTGTGACGGCCTCAGAAGCAGAAGCAGAGTCTACAGGCATGACATAAAACAAAGTGGAGTTTAACTGGAATTAAGTGAGGAGAGGATATACCTTAGCATGAGGTAATTGAAAGTTCAGTCTCCAAACTTCACCCTTTAAAAGTATTTTGCCTGTCTGGTGCACAGTAGCTTTACAGAGTGATTAAAGCGGATGATGAAGATAATCCTGCACACACTTCATTAACCTGACTGCCACTGTGGGGGCAGAAATGAACATTTCTTCTGGATTTCAACCTGAGACTGATAAACACTAAAGTTCTGCGTCAGACGATGCCCAGGGTACAGGTGGCTGGGAGTTTGGTGTGTGTTCCTGGACAAGGACACTGCTGTGCACTGGTCTCTTTGGGCACAGTATGGTCATGCCATTTCATAGAAAGGTGAGAATTTAAAAAAAGCAAATCCCAGTAGGTAACTCCCCTGTGACTTGTTTTCCACAGCCTCCATTTGATGGGGAAGACGAAGATGAACTTTTCCAGTCCATAATGGAGCATAACGTCTCCTACCCAAAATCTCTGTCCAAAGAAGCTGTCTCCATCTGCAAGGGGGTGAGAGAAATGCTCCTTTGTCATTAAGTTCCTTTTGGCAATCCTTGTTAATAACTGATTTCTCTGGCTTTGACATGGCACTGTAGTATTTTTACATGGCACTGCGGCTATTTTGTCCCTCGGTGTCACTGATAAGGGTTCAGCTCTTCCCACTGTTCGTGCTCAGTTTATGGCAAGAACAAATGTCAGAATCAGGAGCTGCCAAATCCAAAGCAGAATTTATAACCAGGACAATGGTGTGAAGGGTCTCCACCTGCTTTGCCTCTCGACCTGTGGCACCACAGCCCCAGTTTTGCAGGGTGAGAAGATTTGTTGGCTTGGCTGGATACCAGAGAGTCCAAAGAGTCCCCAGCCCAGAGTGCCCAGAGACAGAGCAGAGCAAAAGAGCCACTGAGAATCATTTTTCAGTGCAGGTAAAGAGGAGCTTATGTGAAAATCTTCAGCATAAAGGCAAGGAAACTGTGGGGAAATCCTGACCCAGTGGCCTAAGATTGGTCTTAGATTCTAAATTTTGAGGACACTTCAGGGAATTAGCTCAGGAAAAACCAATTTGTTTGACTTTCCTTTGACTCCATGTGATTCTCCAGAGTACCCTCAGTCTGCAGCTTTTCCAACCCACTGTAATTGTTATCTGATGTCTGATCTACACTGATAAAACACCACCACACTTGGTATCAGTTAATTTGGTGTTTACTTTGTTCCTATCCTTTGCAACCATTTAGGAAGTATCATACATGAGCTGGGTATGAATCCTCTAAGGAAAATCATCATGGAAAAGAGAAGGTGTTTAGAGCAACAAGGCAAAAGGCAAGGCCACAGTAATTTTGGAGCTTATCCCAGTGTAGCTGTGCTGGGTGACAAAAACTAATCATGACACAGGTTTGTAAATCACATGCCGGTTATTGCCTTGTCGTGACAATCCCATTTTCCACCAGCACAGTCTGAACCTGCTGTAATTGCTGTTTGCTCTGGGTGCTCACACTGAGGGAGGGCAGAGGGATAAAACTGCCCTGTGCCATGCCAGGAGGTTTAAGGTGAAGTCTCTGTGATACTGACACGTTCATCATCTGTATTAAACTGACAAATGAATCCCAGGTCTCAGTGGGCATCACTGCTGACCTAAGAAGTCAATATGAGAAAGCTCCTGAGCCTTGCAATCAGTGGTAGCTCAGCAATGCCAGGACTGGGCACCACTGGGCAAGACAAACGTGCCCACTGTGCTCTTGGAACTGATTTGTCTGCCTGACATCCATTCCACTGCTCCAGAGTTTGATGAGTTTGGTAAATGCAGTAACTTTGGGAAGAACTGAAACTACTAGAATCAATAGTCACATTTTCTTTTATCACCTCCTGTTAAAGTAAGGGGTTTGGAAAAGGTAACAAGAATGGGAAAGCTTGGTTAAGCTTGAGGAGGGCTCTGATTCCAGCCCAGTGCACAGCCACTTCCCAAACCTGCCTAGAGTCACTCTTATTTTGGGTTCATAGTTGGAATCAGATCAACTCAACATTTGGAAGGAGACTAAAGTGGTGCAGCTGAGGTTTTAACAAGATGTGTGGAGGCATCACTCCCAGCAGTACCTTCATGATATATAATTTGTAAAAGAGCTTTAAAACATCCCCACAATACCAAAAGGGAGAGCTGATGGCTACCTTGCCCAATTCCTGATGTACCTACCGACTGAAGAGATGCTGAGGAGCTTGTTAATTAGGGAGCTCATTACAGTTTCTGAGCACGCCGTGCTCGTGGGTTTTGGGCTGTTTCTTTTCCCCAAGTCTGCTTAATCTCTGCAACTGGGGACGGTATTGACCACGATGTCATTAGGAATGCACAGGAGGAAACACAGATTAGATACTGTCAGCTGGGTGCCAAGGAACTGGAGGCCCTGGAATGAGATGTCATGAACAAGCCCAGAAAAATGAAATGGAGGGGGGGGTTGTATTTCCTGCAGCTTCAGTGGGTTGGAATTTATTGTGTTTAATTGATTGCTGAGATAAGGCAGAAGCTGCTCTGGAGATTTATCAGAGTGAAAGACCAAAGGTGGACCTGAGGAGCTGACAGGGATGGCAGCATGTCCTGGGCACCACCTGCCCCTCTGGTACCAACCAGTGCCAAGTGAGAACAAGTTCTCCAGTGCAGCCCCTGAGTTTGCTGCTGATGTGCTGTCTCCAGTGATCAAGCAGGGAAATTCCTCTTCAAAGGATGAATTTGAGCCTTTCAAAACAATTTTATTAGCAATGTGTGTCTTCAGGAGAGCAGCGAGAGCATCGCAGCCAGGGGAAAGTCTGTCTCACTTTCATCCTAGCCTTAAATCGAATCACTTGCTGTTTTCCTCCCGACAGCTCATGACTAAACATCCTGCAAAACGCCTTGGCTGTGGCCTTGAAGGTGAAAGAGACATCAGGGAACACGCTTTCTTCAGGAGAATTGACTGGGAAAAGTTGGAAAACAGAGAGATTCAGCCACCTTTCAAACCTAAAGTGGTGAGTGAGATGCCAAGTCCTTCCCCGGCTCGGTGTGCCTGCAGCCAGGCTTCCCTGTGGGGGCCATTGATGCTGCCTGGCTGGTGCTGCAGATCTGGGACAGCTAAAATAGGGCAGTTTGGTTCTGGCAGCCCAGTCTGGGAGTCTGCTCAGGGCTTGGCACCTCGTGGTGTAACCCAGTGTACTTTGTGCCTTGCAAAAACCTCTCTCAGTGGTTTGGGTCCTGCCCAGATGGTCATGCACTGCATGAGGAGCTGAAAACAGGGAAAATTGGCCAATTCACATCAGCCACTTGAGCCTTGTAATAACCAGGGGTCATGACTGTCTCCTCTGGACAACATCTGAAGTCAGTGATAAAAGGGCTCTGACTTACAGGGTGAATTCCCTCCACAGGCTGCACAGCACAGGGCGTTGTATTCCCCATCCTGCAACATCTGCTCAGCCTGCAGGAACAACCCCTGCTTTATTTTTCATGTTTCTTACTGGTTTGCATATGTATCCATAGGAATATTTTAGAAATCCAAGCAAGTGGAAAGGTATCCTTACCCTGAGAGCTGTTTGTATAATAGAATTGGAAGAGCTGTGCTTGCTGAGACAGAATTTCCTTCAGCATGTACTGTTTTATTGACAAGCAAAGAGAAGTGTTTGCACACAAGAATACGAGCTCTAAGGAACAGCTGTAAATTGTTATGTCCTAACATTGAATCTTTCTTCTCTATCCCTTTTTCATTTCAGCTGAGAGGCCTGGCTGGCTCTGGCATTTGATGTGTAGAGTGATGGGTCTCTGCACTGATTTATTTGCCAATATAGACACACTACTGAGGTGCCACAAACTAATGAGCAGAGGGATGCCAGTACTAGGTGGCAGAAATATTCTTTATCTTTTTCATACAAATTACTTTTTCACATCACCAGGAGCAGAGCTGCAGCTGAGAAGGGTGTTTTGTCCTATAGGAAATACCCTTTCTATGTGGTGTGGATTTTGCAGGCAGGGAAGGGTGTAAATAAGTAGAAAACATGGGAGGTGCTGCCAGTGCTGCCCAGCTGGTCCCCAGAGGGGCTGTGCGAAGGGGAGCTGCTCTTTAGAGTGTATCTGACAGAAGATTTTCATTACATGCTTCTCAAGTCAACTTTAAAGCTGATCATAAAGCAAATCTCCCTTCACATCTGTGAGTTTTATTAGCTCAGGACCTGAGTGGCTGGACTGTCCTTGAAGGAAAGAGTATCAGCAGCACGAAGGGACTAAAAGCTTGGAGGGTGGTGTGGTTCCAGCACAGCACCCCTTGGGGCAGGTCCTGGCTCCCCTTGAGAGCAGCTGGGCTCCCTCTCTGCCTCCCCTCCCCTGGGCTCTCTCTGCAGGCTGCTATTCAAGTACACCAAGGCACATTCACATGGGGCCTTAACTTTCCCACATAAAAATAATTCAAAAGCCAAGTTTGGTATTTACATACCCTATGTATAACTCATTTATTGTGCTTGCTGAGTCTGTTTATATCAGTGTCACAGAATTATAGAATCCTTTAGGTTGGAAAGAACCTTTAAGATCATCAAATCCAACAGTTCCCCCAGCACTGCCAAGCCCACCACTAACCCATGTCCCTAAATATCACACCTCCACATTTAAAGCCTTCCAGGGATAGATATTGATTTTAGAAAGCAAAATAACACACAACCCTTAATCTGTTTGAAGACATGGATGTATTTATAGGCTTTGTTTGGCGTGGGTTTTTTCAGAAACCTTTGTAGGTGCATCTTCTCCAGGAATAATCCTGCTGCCTCCACACCCAGGCTTGGTTCTTACTGGAACACAGAGCTGCAGATTTTGGGTCAGCAGTTGGTTGGTTTAAGTAACATGTTCCCTTCCAGACTGACATTTCACAGGCTGCAGGCATAGACTGATTATTTGGCAAGAAGGACCAATTTTACTTGTATTTCTAAGTTCAGGAGTTTGAGCAATCCTGTAATTTCAGTTCTGCTTTAATACTGCAATAATGTTCACAATGGCGATGCTGCTCTTTACTGGGAAGACAAAAATTTAATTGAAGATGCAATTTTATTGATAAATTACTGTATTTGCCCCCAAAATATACCCATATTTCATGTGATTTAATTCTTAGTCTCCACTAGTACAAGCAATAGTGAGAGGCCTAATGGAGTCAGGAGCTTTGCTTTCAGTATACAACTTGTTTGAGTGCTTTCCACTTGCTGAAAAAAGAAGAGGAAAAAAATTTAAAAAAAAGAAAAGAGAGCATAATTCTGTGGCAGGATGATGCTTACATGCAGATCATCTTTTTAGCAAAAGCCTTCCCTGTATAAATAGCCCTTTGGTGGCTGCTCTGACTGTTGTGCCTCTGAATAAATTTAACTTCATTTGGGGATACAGCAACTTTCCTGCCAAGCATTCAGAGTTTGCCCCTTGTCAAAGTTCAGCTGTTTCCATGCTGGTTCTCCAGAGACTCTGCCCCAAATTCAGTGGCTTTGGTGGGCACCAGGGTGCAGAGCCCTGGCTGGAGGGAGCCCTGGACCTGCTGCAGTGTCCCTGTGCTTGTTCTTCCGAGGCTGACCAAGTGTCCTCTGTGGGCACTGATTTGCAGGAGCCCAGCACGTGTTTGTTGGCTGAAATATGAAGCAGGTTGTGCCCGAGGCTGCAGAAGTTCTGAGCTCAGCTCAGGTGGCAGAGCCCAGCCCAGCACCTGCCAGTGCTCTGCAAGGAGCTTGGAAACTGTGGCTGGGCTCTGTCCAAGAGAGCCAAACATCTCACCCTCCCATCCAGGCCCCTTTCCAGTTGGCTTGTCCCATAAATGCACAAATTAGCTCATGTTGCATTCATTCAGGGAAAAAAATCAATGTTTAATATTGGTCTATTGTACGAGCCCTATTCTGCCCTTTCTAATTTATCCTCTGAGTCTGATGATAATAATGTAATGTTTCCCTCTAAATCCACAGGATTGCAGGGATATTGTAGGGATGAATAGAGAGGAAAAGGTCAATGACAACAGGAAAAACGTTCAGTGCCTTTATCATAGAGCCACACTTTGTTCAAAGATGTTACAGGAGTTTTGAGAGGAGCAGATTTACCAGTTTCCTTCAGACCTCTCCACATTATTCAATACCTAATTTTCCTCAAATATGCAATTTTTATTTTAACACAAGCTAATTTTGTTCTGGTACCACCTTCCTCCTTTTTAACATGCCTCCAATCACACTTCCCTGCTTGGGAAGTGTTTTGTGCATTCCTCAAAACTATCCTTTCTGCAAACCTGATTTCTTTTGGTTTCTGTTGTGAAGGAGTTGTGCTCAGCCTGGAGCTATATATAACCCCCCTTTCTGGCTGGGCTTTGCCAGACAACGTGTCTTTCGAGACCAAAAAAAGGAAAAAACCTGTGATAGCACATTTTGTAATGAGGACCCGTCCCAGGATGTGCTCTCTGTCCCAGCTCCCTCCCACCATCCCCAGGACTGGGGCTCTGCTGGCATTTACAAGAGTTTATGGGCTGTACAATGAAGACTCAAAGCGTATAAATAAAGTACCTCAAGCTTTTTGCAGATCATAAAGGGAACAGAGACTAACATGAAAAATTAATTATGTATCATACAGGTCTTAAGAATTGTATGTCTTGACAGAGAAATTATCTCCTGCTGTCCATAAAAATATTTTCTTTTTCATTCTGTATCCCAGTAATTCTGAGTCTTTAAACTTCTTCATCTCATCATGGCTGGATGACCTTTCTGACTGCTTTTCATCAGAATTCATCTATTAAAACTTTTCTGTTTGTCTGGAAGTTTTTGTTGAAAAGAAAATTTTCTCTTTGCTACTCCCAAGAAACCAGGGAAGCCTTGCATGCATCCTGACCCCTGTGCAAAGTGCTGGAAGTGCCACTGGAGCTGAGCCTTCTCCCTGTTTTTCTCTCCCTTGTAGTGTGGCAAAGGTGCCGAAAACTTCGATAAGTTCTTCACGCGAGGCCAGCCGGTGTTGACGCCCCCGGATCAGCTGGTCATCGCCAACATAGACCAAACAGATTTCGAAGGCTTCTCCTACGTCAACCCCCAGTTCGTGCACCCCCTCGTAGAAAATGTAGCATGAAACAGGGGGCAGGAACAGACCCCGCCACGGGGAACAGTCCGTAACCCTACCATTTTTAGGCTTTTGCCTTCTCGATTCCATTGGGGCCTGCAAATTGTAGGGTTAGAGAGGGTAGGATGAGGGAAGGGCCACTTAGTCAGGATTTGGGCTTTGTGACGGCGTCGTTGTCTTAATGGGACAGAAATTAGTGTACGGTGCCCACTTACTCTTCTAGAAGTCACCACTGACTTGTCTGAACTTACCCAGTTTTTGGTACGTTATATATTTGTAACTTCCCCCTGTCCTTTTGCTCCCTTTTCCACTCTGTTATGTTAGGAAAAAAACAATCTAACACACGGTCTGAATAAAAAACCACCTGGAATATTTAGTCCCTGGGAGGATCCCGGGGGCTTCGGGGACGTGAGCGGCACGAGGGACCGAGAGACAGCCCGGGGGAGGAGAGGCATTGCAAAAACGTGGCTGTAAGGAGCTCTCCTGAAAATATGGCAGGAAAAAGAAAGTTGGGAACGGGTGGGAGAGGGGGGGATCAAATCAAATCAGCCCCTGAGGCTTCGTGAACTGATCCCATAAGGTCACAGACAGAAGCGCTCCAGTGGTGGCCACATCTCCAGGGATTTTTACTGAGTAGCACGTGATAAACTCAAGGGTGAAATTTTGTCTTTAATAATAATATAATGATGATGATAATAGTAATAATTTTAATAATACTTTTGTGAATTTTAATCTCCATGAGATTATTCTGTGATCCAGGGTGCCATTGTTTGTTCAGTTGGTTTAATTTACACCGCTCCTCAAGTTTACTGTTAACTGGTTCTAATACCAATATTTTACTATGAAGTTTATTAACCTGGAATGTAAAACAAAACTGTAATTCCTCCTAAATCTTCTTTACATGTGTTTATTTATAGTCTGCAGAATAGGGCAGTCCATTGAAAGGATTATGTATACTAAATTAACAAAAAATGCAGCCCCGAGTGAGTTCCTGATTTCTCCAGAATAACTCATGAAAATCAAGAGAGAGTTAGTCTTAAAATAATCAGGTTTAATTCAGAAAACTTTGGGCTGTAGAATAATCAAGCCTGAAAGAAGCAGCACCTAAAACTTGTTTTATTGATAGAATGGAATTTAATACATTTTACATATGCTTCATGCAATGAACTTTGCATGTTTAGTAATAACTCTTAATAATAAGGGTTAATAATAAGCAGATCTATATTATTGACATAATCATATCAAGCATAAAGAGTATTATAAAAATTTTATAAAACAACTTGTGCTTTATTTGTGAAAGTTCTTGTTCTGAATGACACATTTAGATTTAGCTAAATGTTTTCTTGCTATAGTTTTGATTTTTACTTTAGGTTTTGGATATTGTTACTGGCTTAGGGTATAATCTCTTTTTTTAAAAGTAGATACACTTTTAAACAATAATTGCTACCTGCAGGTTTTATACGAGGTTCAATTAGGCTTTCATTTCACATCTGCTTATTACTTGCAGAGAAGGAAATAGACTTTATTTGCAATGATGAACACTGTAATTAATGCAATCTTCTCCTCTCCTATCACTTAGATAAAAAATTTTGATATTTCCTCTTACGACTTCCCAGAAGATATTAATTCAAATATCAGTAAATGCGTTTTGTGCATATTTGGGGTTTGTTACAGCATGTAAAATAGTAGTTGGTGCATTGCCCTTTTTTTCCCCCTCTGCCCTGTTCCCCTTAGCAGCCCTAGGCACTTTGTGTCTGTCAGATGTGCATGAGGATGCCAGAAGCATGATGTCTCTGTTGCTGCATGCAGACTGATTACGATTTTTCCAGCATGTAAACATATCCAAAAAGTAAGATATTTGCCATAAAAGACTTAAATTTCTACTAGAATATGTAATGGGGGAGGGTGGGAGGGGAGGCTACTTTCTAATCATCTTTTATGACAATAAAACATGGAACCTGTGCCAAAGATTCTGTCAGAAAGATCCAATCCTGCAAAGTGGTAGCCGGGGGGTTGGGTTGGACCTTCAGGGGTGACCTGTGGACAGTGGGGCAGTTGTTGAGGGAACCGTGGTGGGATGTGAAGGGCACCTGGGTTGTGTCTCTGCACCCCTGGGGCCCTCAGAACCTGGGTTTGGTGCTGGGATGGGCGATTTCCAACTCTCCAGAAGTCCAGCTGTTGCCCAGTCCTAGTCCTTTTGCAGCCCCAGCTCTGAGCAGGAGCATCTTGGAGGGATCAGGCCTTGGTGACATCCAAGGTGGGGGAAAACACGTGGCTCACGAGGGGCATTGGCCAATGGACAGGACTCCAAATCTTTCCTGTGTCTCAGGAGTAAAATGTCTAAACCATTCTGGGTCAAATATGTTCTCAGCCAAGTTCCAGGATGTTCTCCTCAAGCCTGGGAGTTCATTTTCTTCTTCTTTGTGTATTATATACCTCAGAAATGATGGTATTCACCACAAGGCATGTGGCCTAGTGCAGCATTCAGGAGTTTTATGCTTTTGTGACTATGATTAGCCTGCCATTGTTTGGCAAAATCAGAGTATCACGCTGTGGAAGATAATAGGTTGAATTAAGATAAGAGGTTGCTGAGTCTCAGATCTGAATGAAGAAGGGGCTCTCAGCTCGGTCAGGCTGCCAAGAGGCTGCACTGGGTGTGTCTTGAGAATGGCAAAAAGGCCCTTCTGAAAAGGGAAAATCCTGGGACAAATACCAGCCCACAGGTTTGGGGAGCAGGAGAAGCAGAGCAGGGGCACCACTGAGCCAAGGCAGAAACCAGGCAGGAGATGCCATGGGCAGATGTTCCCAGATGTTTTCCTGCTGAGTTGTCCTGGGAAGCCCCACCACGGGCAGTTGTTGCTGGCACAGCTGCCCACACCAGGACGTGGTATTGTGGAGCTGGTCCAACACTGGGACACAGCTGCTCATTCCCTGGCTGCTTCCCATTACCAGTTTCTTCAGCACTTGCTTTTTCCCCGAATTTTTGTGATGTAGAAGCAGAAATTCCTCTTTAATGTCGTTGCCTCAAGTCCTCAGACTTGCCACCACTCCTGTCGTCTTCTGAGGGTGTCTGTAAGGCTTGGGGAAAGGTTCTGTGAACTCCTGGGTCCTGCAGGAGCAAGGCAGGCTTGGGGAAAGCAGGGCTTGAGCATTTGTTACCCCTTGCTGCTCTGCCTGATGCCCTCCCATGTGAACACTCATCTCTGTCCCAGTGGCTGCTCAGAATGCAGACATGTATAATGGCAAGGAAAACCTGCAGTATCCTGCAAGCCTTTATGCATCTTTTTAAAGACAGATGTTATTTATATAATATTTTTCACAAGATTTGGTGTTCTGGAGAACATGTATCAACACAGGGAGAGGCATTCGAGCTGCTTTTCTTCCACTTGTGTTCGGCAATCCCAACACCCACTTTGCCACAAAGATTCCTAAAAGGCAAATTGAAAATGAAGCTGCTCTGAAGCTGGGGGGGAAGTCTGGGGAGTTGTTCCCATCCCACAGCTTGGAGCCCACGGGGTTCCAGGGCAGCCCCATTCCTGCTGAGGGAGGCACAGGTCTGCCATGTAAAACTTCCACGGGGTTTTCAGGGGTCAAATGGGATTTGAGTGGCTCCTAGGGAAATTTCTGCACTATTCAGGCATCTGGGTGTGGTTTGTGCACCTTGGAGCCACTTGAGCAGGGTGGTGGGTTTCCAGGAGCACCTCCTCACTCACCAGCCAGCCTTGGTGTTCTCAGTGAGGATGGCACAAATGTGAGAAGGAGAGAGCACATTCCCATAATAAAATACTGCTTCTTAATGCAGTTTAGAGGAGAAATGCAATTTAGCTTTCTGCCCCTTCATTCTTTCCAGAAATACAATTGAATTTCCTTTTACAAACTGAAGAAAGTTCTTCTGGAAGCCAGCTGTTAGTTTAAAAGAGACTCATTGTATCTGAATGCTGTTGGCCTTTGAAATCCAGCCTGTCTTTGGGGTGAATTCAATCGAATAATGCTGGACTTCTATTAAATTAATAAGGTCAAGCGAGACAGGACTTGGCTTCCAGCTGGAAAGGTGGCATGTCCAAGGATTGAGTGGTACCAATCAGCTGGTGCACCCGGATGCAACCCCAGTAAAATGCTATAGGAGACACATGCAGTTGAGAGGGGGGGGAAGATCCTCCTTACTGAGCAAAACACATCATTGGAAATAATAATAATTAAGATAAAAATAATAATAATCACCCAGTAATAAAGCTTTGATATGCACAGAAAGCATATTTACAGTAGTGAGTTTACAGTGGGCTTTCAGACCTGCCAGGAAGGTTCTGGCAGTATTTCCTGTGATTTTCAGTCCCTGCAGTCATTAGGCTGAATTACTGTACATGGGGTTTGTGTTCTTGCAGACAGGAGTGTGGGCTCCAGGCAGTGGGTGCCCTCTGGGCTCGAGGAGGGCACTGAGCTGCCAAGCAGGCCAAAAGGAGACAAGCTGAAAAGCACTTTTCTCCTCAGCTCTGCACCCTTAGATGGGACCTGAAACAGCTCAGTTGAAGGATTCAGTGAGACTCAGCTCCAGGAACGTGCTTGATTTCCTCACTGTGCCAGTACCCCTTGGTAATGAAATAGCCTTATCAGGAATAATGATCATGCACTACAGCCCTCCTGTTCCCAGGAACACCTTGCAAGGGAGAGGCCACCTAGGCACCTCTCTGCCTCACTTACCTCCTGCTAAAGGGGGCAATAACACTTGCGTCCCTCCCAGGGAGCCCTGAGCACTTCTTAGGCAACGTTTCTAACACACTTTTAACCTGAACAAGAGTTGTGTAAGTATTATCACCATTTGTACTCTGAAAGCAGCTTCTTGGATTCACATGGTACTGCTGGCTATACCATGCTCTTTCTACTTTTTTATAGAACTTTAGTAATTCTGCTGAAAGCGGTTCAGGAGAAATCCAATCAGCTCTGCTCCGTTTCTTAGGGAATCTGGAGCCCAGCTTTTGTCCCTGGAGTCAGGGTGTGCTGGGGAGGGAGGCTGATCGTGTAGGGCAGCTGCACTTCCCTCTTTTCCAGTGACTGAGAGTTTTATGTGCAATTTAAAAACTCCGTGGCAAGGGGAAGTCTCCCCAGAAGTGCTGACTGGAGGGTGAGACTCCCTGGGGGCAAATAAGGTCAGCACAGCAGTTTTCTAGCAATGTTTATACTGACCCCTCCTCCGTCCATGGCAGGTTGATACTTTTTGTTGATATTTTAATGTGTTTCTCTGTTGTATTTATATCTTTGTGTTTTCCTTTTCCTTGTCTGTGACACCATAGCTCAGATTTAAAAGCTCCAGAAGCTGTGGTTTTTTCTTCCACTGATGTCAGTTGACCTAAATAAATAAATTAAGAGTCTATTAATGATTTTAACCAGGGCAGGCTGAGTAGCAACAGCATTGATAAGGCTCAGCCTGCTGCCACTGGAGCTCATTTCTCACTCGGGATACACTGGACAGTCCACAGCTGATGTTACATTAGTTTTATAACCATTAGTGACAGGAACATTTTAATAGAAAGGAAAATGATGTTTCTGATATTTATATAAACCTTTTCCTAAGAACTATTTGGGTTTATTTTCCTTCTCTTTGAACCCCATGAGGCAACACTGCCAAGGGCTCTCTATCCTTCCAGAGCCTCACTGGGTGCTGAGTGCTTGGCTGGGGCCAAGAGCCCAAAATCACCAAAAATATTAATTATATTACATGTTTGTGCCCATTGGTGTTGGCCTTGGAGCAGAAAAAAGTGTTCTTGCAGTGGTAATACAAATTTAATCAACGGCTCATTCCCTACCAAGCCTTCATTTATTCTTTTCCATGTTATCAAAATGAATGTTAAAAGAAATTATTTCAATGAAATGAAGCTTGTTTGCTCTTTTTAAAATGTGCATTTCCCAACACTCTGTGGTCTTGCACAATACAGAGAACACCTGAAACTTTTCAAATGCCTGTATGTTACTTTAATGTTTCCTTTTTTTTTAAATAGGGAGTAATCCTGCCTTGAAATGATTCACATTTTTAATGTTATTTTAAGACCCAAATGTTGTATTTATACAGAGGAGAACATTATTTATTTTCATATCATTTCTTTGCAAGATGCTACCAGAATATTTGGAGAAGCTATTCCTTTTTCAAAAGCTTTAAAAACCCAACTCTCATAGGAAGTGTAGTGGGCAAGACTCATGTACAAATTACAGCATCTTTTTTTTTTCCCCATAATTCTCAATATCTTCCACCTTTGTTTGCATGAGATGTTTTTGTTAAGTATTAGTTGTAGTTTCAAAACAAGTGTGTACGAATAAAACTACTGATGATTACTTTTGTGAGAGTTTGGTCTGCCTTTATGAAATTGCCTTTCTGAATTGACTCTGCAGAGCGCGGAGGCTGCAGGGAGGGAGAGGGCTTGTTAAAGTGATTAATGATGCTCAGGGACCCACCTTTGTCCTGAAATCCCTATTTTGGCACTCCTGGGGGAGAGGACACGACCTCCCAGTCCCACCAGCCGTGTTCACCCCACGTCCACTTGCCTCATTTAGCCTGACATCATTTTAGTTCCAAAATTTCAAAGCAACGTACAAATATTGTGACAACCTGACAGCCAACTCCTCTTCCTGCCTGCTCTAGCATGGATTGAATCTCACGCTAATTCAGTAATTAGCTGGCTTTAATTTGCAGAAGTCTGGCTGAGTTTGCCCAAAGGAATGGTTGGAATTCCTGGGGTTTTTCAGAGGCAGCATTTCATGCTCCTCAGCCCTCCCCTGACGTGCTCAGCTCCTGAATCCCACAACCTCAGGCCCTGGGATGTTTCTGCAGAGCAGGAGAGGCAGTTTGGGGTGCCACCAGCGCCCTGAGCTGGTGCACGTGGAGAGTCTGTGCATGCAGGGCAAGGGCAAGGGGGTCCTGAGCTCTCCAAACTCCATCCCTGTCACCTTGGCTGGTTGGGATTCCTTCCCACTTGTGGCCAAGCCACCAGCAGTAGGGCGTGTTTTGTGGGGCTTTTGGGGTGAGAGCTCATTAGATGAGAGTCTCTAAACACCCTCCAGGCTTGTCCTTGGGGAATGCCGGGTCTGGATGGAGATGGACCCACAGAGGGTCCACATCCCACGGAGGTGGGAGAGCCCCTGGCCACCCCATGGCCACACTGTGCACCCTCCCAGAGCAGTGGTGGTCTCCTGGGAAGGGACAGTCCCCCTCTCCCACGGGGATGAGTCAGTGGGAGCAGCGGGGTGGGGAGAGGCTGCATGGGGGACTTGGCTGCTGCAGTGTGAGGCTCAGCACGGTGACTGGGTGGGGAGGGAGGGGACACTGCACAACTGAGCATTCTTGTTTCTACTCGGGCAAGATCAGGCTGGTGGTGCCTGGAGAAATTAGGAGTTAAAGGCTGCAGGAGAGGCTGAATCTCTCCATGCCTGTCACATCCCATATGTGAGACCATCTCCAACAGGAACGTTTCCAGCATCCAGCACTCAGTAAATCACAGCAAGTATCCGTGGCCACCTCCCCCAGCCCCAACTTCTCTTTAGAGCTTTGGGTATTTGATTGAGAAATCACAGAATATTTTTACAGGGCTGGTGTGTGAGCTGCAAATAAAACCATCTCCTCTGAGAACTGCCTGGGTAGCTAAAATGATGACTGCATTAATTACCACAAGGTAATTATAATCCCACCTGCTCCCTGGGGAGCCTTGGTAAAGCAAAGGCAAATCAATCAGGTGCCCAAATCAGGGCAGCTGCTGCCATATGTGGATGGGTTTTCCTCAGAGGGATGTTTTCTCCAAGTGAATCTGTCACTTGTCACCTTCCCAAAGTGATGCTACACCCAAAGAAATGGGGATCTGTCTGGGAGCACAGTCAGTGGCAGGGCTGGCCCCACAGAGTTACCTGCCAGGGATTATTTTTTGCTGTTTTCCCCCCTGCTTTTCCTAAAGAAGAAGCATGAGATGAGGCAGATCTCATGGGAAATGAGTCAACGCTGTCTCCTTCTCAAGGGACGTGTCGCATCTGCTGCCAGGGTGACAGTGTCAGACACCAGCTGCCACTTCCAGTGCTCATTACTGGTCCTGAGTCACCCCCTGCCATCCCACCCCAGGAGCAGATGTTGCACACACTGATGAAGGAGAGGGGAAAATTCCAAAACCAATTTAAAGCACAATACCTGGGTGAGGAAAAAGAAAGAACCCCACAGTGGAAGTTTGCTTAGAAGTGTTTTAGGTCTTATTCTTGCCCATGAAGGCTGGCAAAAATCACCCATCTCCTCAGATGCAGGGAATGAATTTTATGTGTGTGAGTGTGTTTGGTCCACATCTGTGCTATCTTTCCTATTTTTCCTTTTTGAGGACTTGATTCATCGCTCCTTACCTCGCTCTCTGTTCAGAACTCTTATTAAACTCAGTGCCTGTAACAGGGAAACTTCCTAATCCATATAAAAACACTCCACAACAATTTACATAAAACCTCATTAAAGCTTCAACATTTTCAGTGACACCTCCAGAAACACTCTTTTAACAGGATTCATTTGCTTCTCCTACAAGTGTAACCACTGCCTAGTTGTGATTTCAGGAAAAATCCCTCAGAAAGAGTTATAAAAGCAACCAGCAAGGCCTGCAAGGGGAAAAGGAGGGAAAGGCCAGTGGTGAGAGCATGCTAAATCTCCTTGGATCTGTTCCTGGTCATTTTGGGATAAGTCATTCAGCATTCTTCTGCCTGATTGACACTAACATCATTAAAAGATGGGTAATGAATTTCAGTGCCATATAAATCACATGGGGAACTATTACCTTTAACACAAGCCTTATGAGGCTTTAATAAGGAATGTCATCGAAACTGCTTTCCCAAACACGACCTCTGAAATGGGATTGCTGTGGCCAGGGCCATCCCTCACCCTGCAAGCAGCCTGGGGGGCTCCAGTGGGCTGTGCTGGGGCACCTGGCTGGCCCCAGTCCCACACACCAGCTCCAGGGCGAACCTGTGTTGGTGGAACCTCCACTCCTTTGGCAGAGGGATGGCACAAAACACCAGGAGGGAGAGCAAATGTCCTGCCAGCACCTCTTCCAGCTTGTCGTGTTGAAGGGATGGGCTGTGGGCAATTCATGCCCTCTCAGACCTCCTTCCCTCCAGTGGGGGAGTGCTGGGGTTCCCGGGCAGGCTGGGGTGGAGGTGCCCACAGAACACTCAAGGATGCACCTGGCAAAACTCCTGAACTGGCACATCCTCCCTTCTATTAGCTCAGCTTAGATCCACATGATTCCAGAGGGTATTTTATCTCAAACGAGGTGTAGAACTTCCGTCCACACGTGTGCCTTTGTTGTTGTGTGAGTCAGACCTGCTCGGGGAGGCTGCGAAAGGCTCCGTGCTGGGTTTTTTTGGCTCTCACACAGCGTGTGGGTGCTGAGATAAAAATAAAGTTGCACCTCTCCTTGCGCTTCCTCCCAGGCAGCGGCTCCAGGCGGAGGGATGTGCAGGGGAAACAGCAAATGGAGCTTCAGCTCCAACAGCCCACAGAGTTAATTCCTTTAATTTAGTCATGGTGCAAGCTGGATGTGAGAACCCTTCCCAGAGAGTGGCTGGTGTTGTTTGGTGCCATGAGTGCTCCCTTTTTTCCTGATTTCAGTGTTTGGAAACTAAGATAATAACGCTGCTTCTGGGATAAGGGGCAGAGGTTGTGCTGACTGTGCCCCGTCACAGGACCTGCTTGGAGCAGCCCTTCCCAAGATCACATCCCACCCGAAGGGGAGCTGTGGGTGCTGCAGCTGTGGATCCCAAAGCCAGGCTGCTGATGCCAGTCTTGCTGCCCAGTGTGAAACACCCCACGAGCACCGTCTCACAAAACCCCACCCTCTCAGCAGCCTCTCTGGCCGGTGGTTCCCAGCCTTTGGAAGCTGCACGGTGGGTCTCCCGAGTGTCGTGCCAGGGCTGCTGCACATCTCTGTTGTGCTCCAGCGTCTCCCCAAGCTCCCCCAGCCGTGCTGCCCACGAAATGACAAAAAATAGCAAGCACCGAGGCAGCTGGCAGGGACATCCATCACCTCCCACACGAGTCACCGCAGCCCCAGCGCCCCATCCCTGCTCCCTGCATTTACCTGCTCGCTCTGCTCCTGCCTCGGGCAAACCCAGCAATCCCTGCCCGGTGCAGACTTTGCCTTCCTGTGCCCAAAATGCTTCTGTACAGCCTGGTGTGCAGTTCAGGTTGGTCCACAGCCCTTGTCTGATGCCAGACCAGAGCCACGCGTGGGCTCAAGGGGTGGCTCTGCCTGCAAATGGATTTGCTGTCTGAATAATTCATTGTGGAACAGACTCAAGGGAGTGGGAGGGAGGCGAATCTGAGGTTTCCTCCCAGGTCGTGGCCCAAGCTGACACGACCAGGCCTGTTGTTGTATAATGACCTGAGTGACTTCTGGTGGAAGGGAAAAGACCAGGGAAAAGGTTCCCTGCAGATGTCACCTGCAGGACTCAAACACCTGTAGCTGAGAGGAGAGAGACCCACCAGCCCTCAATGCACCAGTGACAGCTCAGGGAGAGCTGCTGCAATGAATCACTTCTGGTCTGAGCCACTAATGAAGTTCAAACCCCTCCTCACTAATAAGATTTGACCTTTGGGTGCAGCCTAAAAGCCACTGCTCAGGTGTCCATGGATCTTCCACACAGAGTTGCTCTGGTTGGGTCAGGCTCCAGCCCTTCAGAGACCAGCTGTGAAACATCTTGGGATGGGCAAGACCCCATGTGGCTTCCCTTGCCCACATGTGGCTGTGGAGGAGGATCCTCCCTCTCAGGGAGGAGAGAGTTGAGCAGGAACAGTGAAAAGCAGGGAAGGAAAAGTGATGTTGCTCTGGACATTCTGGGATGGCATCAGATGGTGTTACATGGAACAATAAACCAAAGCAGCTGTTGCAGGATTTGGCAAAGTCCTAATCCAAGTTTTGGAGGATGCTGAGAAGATGCAAAGTGCTAATTGTCCTGCCTGGGGACAGCCATGCCAAGCTCCTGGCTGGGAGAAGAGGTTTCCACTTCATCTTCACTGTTGTTTGCCATCAGCAGGGAGATCCATGTTATGGGGATGGAATTCTGGACAGCTGCTAATGAGGTAGGAGAGTTTGCTGTGCTGCTGTGCTTCTGGGAGGCACCACTGGTGCTCTCTTCCCTCCTGGCCCTGGAATGCCTGTGGGAAACCCTCCTGGTGTGAGTGTTGGCATCGTGCACGTGCTTTGCCAGGGCAGAAGTTGCTGTAAGAGACAAGCAGCAGCAGAAAATCCATCGGAGTGGTTTAGTCCGAGTGCATTTGCATAGAAGCAAAAGGGAGGGGAAGAAACTGAAGCTCAAAATGTGTATTCCTAATTGATTATATGCATGGCTGCTGGGGGCCTCTCACACTGTAATGGTTAATTATGTCACTGTATGTGCTGCAGCTTTATTCATGTTGTATTCCAACAATCCTGCCCAGAGCCCAGGCAGCAACAAGCACATTGTCTGTCTGAAGAAAAATGAAGCTCTGCTTTGGTTTGGGGATTTTTTTAAACAATATAGAGGAAAGAAAAATTATGGACAGCAAATTACTGTGTTAAAACAATGTACCCTGACAGCACATGGGGAACATCCAGGTCTAACGTGCCTCCTGTAGCTTTGTGACTTTACTGGTAGTTCCCTGCTGATGAGCTCCATCCCAGGGAAGCCTCCTCCTCCCCGGGGCTGGGGTCCTGGAGGGCATTGCCCCTTTGGCTGCTTTTTCCAGTGCAGAATCCACTCTGCTGACCAAATCCCTGCTTTTTCCTTACTGTCAAAACCTTGATGGATTTTCTGTCTTCAAATCCTCTTCAAATATGAATGAGAGCCCAGGGAAATTTTGCTGAATCTGCTATCATTTAGGTATCACTGTAACTTGGTGTGAAAGAACATATGAGAGGTGCAGTCCCTCAAGGACAAATAACTAGTATGCTCTGATTGCCCACTGTGGTCCTGTTGGGAGGCAGGTTTCTACCAGCCTGGACCTCACTGGAGCTTGCCTAAATTGGGCTACACCATGTTCTGGTTGGAGAAATCAAAACTTACACATCTCTATTGGCCTCTATAATTTCTGTAACTCAAGCAGAGCTCAACAAGCCCAAGCACAGGGCTCCATTGATTCCAAACAAGCCACCCAACAACACCTCCTCCGCATCTCAGATCTCACTTTATTTTGGGTTGTTCTATTTAAGGCAGTCCTGTTTTGCTAACCAGGGACACCTCAGCAAAGATGCAGCACATTTTAGCCAAACCCTGGGAACTGGAGACCCTGGTGTGCGTGCAGAGTCCCTGCAGGCAGTGAGCTCTCCCTGCAGGAATGGCCATGTCATTCCAAGCTCCAGGTGCTGGGATGGTGTCTGGGAGCTGCCCCTGGCCCTGCTGCCTGGGCTGGCAGCTCTCCTGGCAGGAGGTACCACATGGCATGTGACCCTTCTCTTGTCCTTCCCGCTGTATCCAAGGAAGTGTCCCATTGCTGGACACCTTGATGGAACAGCATCCTTGTTCTTGGCTCTGCCACTCTTTCTCTATGTGTTTTGGCTGAATCACTCAATCTGGCCATGGTTTCCAGAGCCCACGGCATCTTTCCCTGTGTCCCTCTCTCCTTTAGCCCTGGCTCACTTCCTGCTTTGGTCCCAGCCCTGCCAAGCTGGCTTTCTCCAATACACTGGCTTGTTGCCCTCCAATCCTGCCCGTTGTCTGCTGTGTCCTTAGCTGTGGGATTGACACTGGTGCCTGGAGCCAGTTTCCCCTTCCCCAGCTCCCAAAGGAGTCACGTCCCGGGAAGCGCAGCCCACCCAGCGCTGGGAGCCGAGTTTTTCCAGGTGTGGGGTGCAGAGGGCGTGGGAGCTGTGGGAAAAGGAGGATGCACAGAGGGGCAGCAGCAACGCTGGCTCCCACCCCTGCCCGGCGGGGAACCGGAGCCACCAGCCCCAGCTGAGGGACCGGGGCCAGACGGATGGAAGCAGGGAAGGGAAAAGAGTGGGGAATAGAGGGAAAGTGGGGGGATAAATGGAAAGGGTGAAAGAGGAAGGAGATAGGGAAAGGATGGATAGAGGGAAGTGAGGGGGGGAGAGAGGAAGGAAGGGAGATAGAGAAAGAGGGAGGGAGGGCAGAGGGAGGGAAGAAGGGGAGGATGGAGAAAGGGAAGGAGGGATGAAGGGAGGGAGGGAAGGGGGGCAGAGGGGAGGGAGAGGTGGGCTGGCCCGCCGGCGCCATGTGATGCCCTCTCCTCCGCGGGCTCTCCCGGCGCGGCGCGGAGCGAGCGGAGCATCCCCGGGGCCGGTGAGTGCCGGGGCTGGGCTGGGGAGGGGAGGCTGGAGCTCCTTCCCTTGTCCGGGCCACGCTGCCCCTGCAGCGGGGGGAAACAGTCTTGGAGGCGCCTTCGGGAGGGGTGGGGGGTCCGAATTGGATGTCAAACCCCGAAAGTTTAAAGGCGAGGGCAGGGGGATGTGGGAGGCGCCGCCCGGGTGCGGAGCCGCGGTGCTCAGGTCGTGTGTGCCTGTTTTCCACATTGCCCTTGGGGTGGGAAGCGGCCGGGAGGGGCGGCGGGGGGCACCGCCCCGGGCAGCATCCGCAGCATCCCCGGCACGGCCGCGGGTACCGGAGCGCTGCGAGCGCCGGCGGGCACGGGCAGAGCGGGGTGAGGTGCCCGTGTGCCCTGCCCGGGCACCGCAGGGGTTTGGCTTCGCCGGATTCCCGACGGAAGCACCTGAGCACGAGGAAGCTGGAAAATCCTGGCTCTTCATCCCTGGGCTCTTCATCCCTGGGCTCCTCATCCTTGGGCTTTTCCCCACCAGGCTGCTCAAACAGGGGCCGTCTCTTGGGCACCCTGAGCATCCCTTTCCTCGGCGGCGAGTTTGGAACGTTTTGCTGAGGAACGCGTGTGTATTTTTCACAGGGAATATAAAATCTGCTGGAAGGCAGGCTGTGAATGTTTTTCCCGTGTAGCAAATCCCTTGGAGAGGGGAGTGTGAATTTGAGCGAGGCTATCTGAGAAAAACCTGACCTGGTTGTTAAGTGAAGTAAAGTAGAGGAATTTAAAAAAAAAAAAATAAAAATAAAAAAGGCAAAAAAAAAAAAAATCTGGATCATATGTTACCATATGAACAGGGACCGGGGACATGGAGCCTGTCCTCACTTCTGCATGTGCCACTTATTCATACCCTGTGGAAGGTGGTGAAATGTGAAATGTGGTGTCTCAGCCACGGCGGCGGAGAGAAGGGAGGGTCTGAGACGCTGTTGGGATGTTGATTAATTGCTTGGCATTTCGTAAAACTTCATCAGCTCCTGATGCACGATGCCTTTTCCAGCTTTTAGGGTCGGGTCTCCCAGGCAGAAGCAGCAGGAGGCTCCTCGGGGTGCCCAGGGAGCGGGGCTGACCTGTGGCACCGCCGTCCCCATCGTGTCCCTTACATCCCCCAAACCCCCGTGGGGACAGGAGGCCTCGTCGGAGCTGGTAGGTGCCTGCATGGTCCAGGTGAGCCTCTGGAAAGGGCAGCAAGGGTGGTGCATTGGCTGAAGGGAGCACTCCTTCAGCAAGAACGCTGCAAAGGAGCGTGGCAGCTGAAAGGGTGAATTCCCACTGAGTTCCGTGCAGGAGCAGCAGGTGCTGGTGGCATGACCCAGCCTGGCAGCCTTGCTGGAGGAGCCTTCCCATGTTTCCATCACTGCTGCCCTTTGGTTTCACGAGTGCCTTGTGTTTGGGCTCCCTTCAGAGCTTCTGGGTTTCAGGGGCACTGTTCAGTCTGTCACGTCATGTCCTACGTGAAAAGCCAAAGGGCAGGAGACTGGCTCCCAGCAGCCCATCCCACTGCCATCACACCTTCCCCTCAGGCTGCCCCAGGTGGCACCCAGGGCACAGAAATGCTTCTCTGTGTGGATTTCTCCCATCCCTTGCCGTGTCTTGTAGCTGTTGAATATATTCATTGAGCTGAATGAATTCCCACCTGGCAGCATCCATACCGCAGCGTTTGCAGCTTCAGCTTTATTTATGGAGAGGGGAGGGAATATAAAATACAAAAGGGAAATAATGCACAAGCCTGCAGAAGCTTCAATGGTGTCAGTGAGCTGTGAGCTGCACAAGGCTGGAGCAAACACTGGGAGCTTTGCCTAAGTCAGCTGGGAAGATTTAAACCCTGGGGTTTAAGGAGGCATTTTTTTAAATAGATGATAGACTTGAGGTCAAAAGTTATCTGGGAGTGTGAATCTCAGTGAAATTGAAGGGAGCTCTGTTCCTGGGTGTGTTCTAGAAAGATGGTTTGGAGTCAGTCACACTGATATTGTTGTGGAGCCACAACATCTGACATTTATAGTAAAATATCTACTGGGAAATGGAATTTGTCAAAGGACAACATATCAGGCTCAGCAAATGGGCTGTTACAGATGAGTGGAGTTTATGTGTGGTCCCTGTAGAAGACAGGACTTGCAGCTTTTCCTTCATTAGGAGGGAGATATCATTGTTCATCAGTGAAAATCCTTGTTAGAGCAGAGCTCAGGGCTGCACTGAGGGAGGTTATTGGAGCAGCACAGCAGACAACATCCACTGACCCAGGACTCCATGAGGATAATTCATTTGCCCACTCAGTGCCCAGCCAGTGCTGCTTGGTGACATCCCTCCCCTGGCTCAGGTCTGCCAGGACAGGACCTCGTTCACCCTCCAAGCCCTACAGGTGGGCAGCCCTGGCTGCTGGGACATTTACCACTAAATCCTGGAATTGGTAATGAATCCTGCTCAAATCTGGGGGCTAGAAAGTTCAATACCTCCAATGATGTATAACTGCTAGTTATGTACATTAATATTCCTGACCCTACAAGCTGCACAAAGCAAAGACCTTTCCCACACGAAGATGGGACAAAATTTCAGTGGCTGCTCAGTGTCAGACCCGCAGAGTTGTGCATGAAGACATCACCAAAGGCTCCCAGGCAGCTGTGTCCCAAACTGCTTGGGCAAAGCCAGATGGAGCAGCTGCTGTGTTTGGTCACTGGCTTTAATGGCAGCCACGAGTGGCACTTGGGTGCTGAAGTTGTTTGCCCGAGGTGTGGATGACACAGCCCTTCTCCTCTTTTATGCCATCGTTTCCATGCTCAAAGGCTCTGTGGTAAAGCTGGTTTCTAAGCAGGGAAGGGGAATGCAATCTCCTGGCTAACAAGGCGCTGCTCTGTGCCATCAATCATCTTTAATCACACCGAGGGGACACGGGTCTCAGCAGCCGTGGCCAGCATGTGCAGCCTGACCAGCGTGCCACTCGTCCGCAGCCCTCTGTTCAGAGAGCCCGGCTTTGCTCGGGGGATTTCTCACTCTCTCTCATTCATCACACTGAAAATGTTCATAAAACCCCTCCAGCTGCCCGTGCTGGCGAGAAGAGCGGCAGTGAGTGAAGAGCTGCTGCTGCCTCCCCGGCTCAGGTATCCCCGACACGGGGGAGTGGAAGAGCTTTAATTAGCTCTTGCTGCTATTTTTAGCTCCCAGCATGCTTAATTTAGCTCAAGCTGTCATGCACCGATCATTAACAGGAAAAGAAGGAACTGGGGGTGTTGGCCCCTCTGCTGAGCAGCCTCAGCTCCTGAACCTGGGCTGTACCTGGGGCTTCTCCTAGACCTTCTGCAGCAGTAAAAGTTTGTAGCCTGAGGACAGTTCACATGCTGGTGTTTGTAATACACAGCTCCTGCAGGGCTTACCCTGAATTTGGGGGTTCTTTTCACACCCACTCCAGTTTCAAACAACATCAATATCTTAAGGAAAGGGTGCCTGAGATCTTCCATGGTGCCATTACCTGCCTTGCTGCTGGAAGGACACAGAGACCTTGAAAAGCTTCCATGTGCAAGGAAGAGGCTTATTCTGCTCTTTAATCTACAAGGGTATCATAGGACTTTGTGCCACCTTAAATGACACTTGGAAGTGATCAAGAAGCAACTCTTAAAGCTTTACTACCCCAGCAGAGCAGCCCAGCCCTGGTGCTGCTGTGAGGTGCATGTCCACAGCTGAGCCAGCTGCTCCCCCTGCTCCTGGGTGTGCTCAGGCTGCGCCAGCGAGGCAAGCAGAGGGAAGCACCACCCTGCAGGCAGAAGAGGGTCACTGGATCGTTGGGTTACTGGAGTTCATGTGTTTGGGATCTAAAGTGAAGCCAGAATATCCTGCAGGCAGAGGTTAATGGGCAGCAGCGAGGTTGCTGCAGCACAGCCCCCAGCCGCTTTGTTTTGCAGCACTAGATATTTCCCCCTTTTAATTCTGCTTTTGCAGCTCTTTGTAGGGCATTGAAACCAGCAGTTTGACTGAGGTCCCTGACTGTGAGCGCTCTGACACACTGTGAGTAGGAAAATACTGTGTCGGATTTGGTAGGGAGAGAGAACAGTGGGAAGGGCAAAGGACAGGGCTCAGCTATTGTTAGGGATGTAAACCTTGAACAGATATATATAGTTTAGAGCTGGAGAACTGGACCTGGCTGCGTGGGCAATACTGCAAGCTCAGGGGTTTAGCTCCTGTTTCCCTCTTGAGAAGTGCACTTTGTGCAATGTTTTTCTGCAAAGCCCCCGGGTAGGAGCTGCAGTGGATGCAGAGACCTGCCTGCCATCTGCCTGTCCCTGTGTCCCAGCTCGTGTGAGTCAGTCAGAGATGGAGAATTGAGGCTGTGCCCTCTCCTGAGGTCCAGGATCTTTCCCCTGCCCATTTCCAAAGCCACCTCACTCCCAGACCATCCAGAAGCCAAATCCTCCATTGAGGACCCTCCTTGCAGCCAGTCTTCCAGAAATGAGCATCCCACCTCTAGCCACATCCCCATTTCCACTTGCCAAAGCATCGCTTCAGCTGGGGTTAAAAGAGGTAAGAGTCTAAAACACCAAGGAGAAAGGAGACATGTGGGTGAGCTGGGCTCTATAAGAGGTTTCGGGGGGTTATTTGTGGATCCAGAAAGCCCATGTGGATGAGACCAGCTGTACACACAGCTGTGAGCCAGGACCAGCAGGGCTGCTGGGTCGATGATTTTATTTGTTGAAAGTTCCTGGCATCATCCAAAGCCATTAATGTGAAAGGGCTGGAGCAGAGCCACCACCCTGGCGAGTGCAGTGGCACAGCAGAGGGGGCCTGTGAAGGAAAGGGTCTGGTTTGAGGGCTGGGGTGGGAAGTAAATCTCAGTAGCTGCTCCTTTGACCTTGGGAATATAATTTGATGTTGTTATGTTTGGTGCTGGAGCTGAGGTGGGCTCAGTTTTCAGTAACAACCATCTCTGCAAACCTGACCCAGGCAAAAAGGCAGGTTTTGAGCAGTCCACAGCAAAAAGGTTGGTGTGGGATAAAGAAAGAGAGCAAAGAGCAGCCATGGGTCAGCCTTGGGGGTTCACTAAGCAGGACGTGGGTCCAGCAGAAAATGAAGTACTTTCTATACAGCCTTTCCTTCACTCTTGAACTGCCATGAAGGGATTTTTTGACCAAACTGTAGAAAATAACTCAAGCAAGAAATGAAGCACAGGAAGTGTTGGGGAAAAGAGAAACTCTCAGTAAAATTATGGAAGTCAAGCTTAAGAGAAAGAAACCCCAAATAATCCCATTAATAAAGTCAGTCAGTGGTGAGCACTGCAGTGTGTGGGGTCACACATGGTTTCTTCTGATGGCTTTTCAGGTGTTCCTTGTGTGTGGTGACAAGTGCAAAATTAATGGGTTTGTGATTGCTGTGGTTCAATCTACATTTAAATAACTCATCACCAGCCTTCGTTCTATTCATTTATTTACTTTCAAACCCTCTCTGGAGAGCCTGTGAGCCCAGAGTGCCCATTGATCCTGTGCTGTGGGTTGGTAATGGCAGTGCTGCACGCAGAGCCAGCCGTGGGAGCTGCTGCTCTCAGCTCAGGGGAGGCTTTCGAGCCCACTATTGATCCTTTTTGAAGTTTATGGCTGCTCACAGTCACAGCTACCAGCCCTTGTTCAAACTGCCACGAGGTGGGCTCTTTCATTTCTTAGCATCAGGCTAAACCTCCTCCACATCAGAAAGATTTATTTCTGCACTTAATTTTTCCAATGCATAATTTCTATCTCAGAAATCGAGCTGACGTTTTTATAGGACACTAATGGAGTTCTGTAAAGCTGTCTTGTGTATTTCTGTCTCCCCATGTGCCAGTGGAGGTGGTGGGTGCTGGCAATGCTGGACAGAGCTCCTGGGAATCCTATGGAGCAGCTCCAACCTGCATCCCCTTTGGCCCTTTCCCTCTCAGTGTACCAGTGCAGGAGACACTGCTTTTCTGTGCAGCCATCCCTGCTCTCCTTCAGCTCTCATATGGAACCAGAGCAGTCCTGGCTTCTCTCCTGCCTGCAGTACACCTTTTCCAAGCTTCACTTCCCAAGTGATAATTCCTACACAAAACTCTCTTTCCCAGTCGCCCAGTTTTCCAGGTCAGGTTTGTGGAGCTGCTTCTCCTGGGTCCCCAGATGGAGAAGTGGGCACTGCCCTCACCATCTCCTCCTCTTCCTCTCCTCAGCTGTGACTAAAGTTACCTCACCATGTGCTCCTCACACTGGTCCAGCCCTGCCAAGTAGAACATCAGCTCAGCTGGCCTTGGGCTCCTTTGGGACTGTCTTGGGACTGAAGCATTTGCACCCCTTGGGTGCTCCATGAGCTCAGTGGGATCATTCTCTTCCACCAAGGTTATTAATGGCCAAATTAGGCATTTCTGGATTTGCCTGTGAGCGAGCCAGGGTGAAGTTGTGGAAGTTGTGCTGTCTGAAGGAGGGTGACAGTGCAGTGGTGGCCTCTGCACTGCCAGCTCTGAAAAGTTCTGTTCTAAAAGAGCTGCTCTCCTTGACCTATTTTTTTTGCCCACATCCACGGCCTGTGTCGTGTCCTGAGGCAGGGATCACACTGCTTGAAGGCCCTTTATTTTTAGCCAGCCCAATTTTCTTCTTGCAGCTTAGTGGGAGCTGGTCCTTTCAGTTCAGCTCCGTCACAGCTCACACCCTCCTGCATTTGATGGCTCTTACCCAGGTCCCTGATGTTCTTTGTACATCCATTGCTGACTCAGTGGGTTTCCTACTCCACTTCCACGGGCTTCCTTCCTTCTCCTTGATGCTCTGCTCAGCCTGTCCCACTACTCCAAGTCCATGGTTTAACCTCTGGTTTCTCTCAGCCCTGGCCTTGCAGATGGACCAGACATTCTCAACCACAGAGGCAGATTGCCAGGCTTGTCCTGGATCCTGACACCCTCTGCAAACAAAACCTTCCCTCCCGTCTGCTCCAATAACCTTGGCAGTGCTTCCCCTCCTCACAAACGTCAGGAAACTGGAAATGATGCTCTAGCCACATAAAAATCAATAGCTGCCTCCTTGGCCTGGCTTGGCCCTGCTCCTTCTGCTTCACCCAGGGCAGGAGGGAGCTGTTGTTTTCTGCTGAACTCAGAGCAGTGATTTATTTCTCTGACCCATCCTGTCCAGGCAGTTGACCAGTGATATATTCATTTTTCTCAGCCCATCCATGGAGCCCAGAGCAGTGGCTTGTGCTCAGTGTTAGGTCACAGAGGGGTGGGCTCAGAAAGCTGCCCAGGATGTTTTCTTTCTGTGACCATGGAGTAATAGGTAAGGACTTACTCCTAGATCTGGGGGAACTGTGTTAGGAGCAATGCTAGTATTCATTTCAGTTCCCAAAGGGTTCAGTCCCAGCAAGGGCCATGTGCAGTTTCATCAGAAGCTGTGGCTCCAAGACAAGAAGAAATTCATTACAAGGACTGCAGATTACATTGCAGACTGCCTTTATTATTCCCTGGACTACTACCAGAGGGCACAGTGTGATCAAAGGAGCGGGAACAGTTCTAAAGTCCCATTTCTTGGAAATCTTTGGGGCTATATTCATTTAATTTAAAATACAGCTACAGCTGGAAATCAAACAGCATCACCTTTTCAGCCGTAGGAGGCATAACACAATTGATAAAGGTCACAGGGAACTAAACCCTTGCTGAAAATCAAGGCAGTTCCTGTTCATGTCCTTGAATAAATCTCTCTCTTGGGAGCCCTGCTAATTCTCCAGGTGCTGGACAGGGGTGAGGTTTATTTGGAGCAGATCTCTGCACATCCCTGTCCCCCACCACAGCAGGATCAATTCCCTGTGCCAGCGAGGCACTAACAGGGATCACTCTGATGCCTCCCTGATTACATGGACATTGGAGTGTGAGGGAGAAAGGGAATGAGGCAATTGAGAGGCACGAGTCTGACGCCCGACCCCTCTCCCTGCTGCTCACGTCACCCCAGTGACCAGTAAATGATACCAAATGGGTCTGTTTTGCAGTGCCTGATGTTGATGGACAACAAATCACAGGAAATGCTCAGCTATTTCCCTCTGAGTGGCTTTATCTGGACCTTCACATACTCCCTACTATGATTTTTGGCTCGTTATTAACGAAAAATGTGCAGGGAGGGTGGTTGTTGATGATACATGAGCCAAGAATAGATTCCAGTTCCTTTTACCATTTTGGCACCCAAATGCCAGGAGGGATGAGACACCCTGTAGTAAATGCTGTTCATTTTCAGGCAGCAACTAGAAAATATGGCTCTGGCTGAGTTAGGGAGGAGACTGGATGAGCCAGGGGATCTGTGTTTTGGACAGTTGATTGCTGGAGCAAATGGGAGTCTATAGAGATGGGAAATGGCATATTCCCTGGAAAATGACAGGTCTAGAGCTGATGTACTTCTCTGCCCCACAGCCACCACTTCCCTCTTTAGCTGCTGCTTCTGAATTCTTCAGGGGAAAAAAAAACCCTGAGCATCTCCTCTGTACTTTGCTCCTCACTCCTCTAGCAGGGAAGTGTTCCTCCTGGGAGCACATCCTGCTTTTCTTGAGCTGAGGGAAACATTAAAAAAGAACATGAAAAATGAGGCTGGTTAGCAAAGCCAAAGGTGGAGGGAAAGCTTGCAGGAGTGTGAGCTGGGCTGTCTGGAGACAGAAATCCCCTTCCAGTAGGTTGGAACCTTCTGGGAAAAGGCACAGTGTGAACGTAGGAAGAGCCAAATCCATAATTTCCTACGGAAGAGAATTGTCAGAGCTGTCGCAGCACTCAAGGGTGCAAGTACATCTGCTACCTACCAAGATGTACTTGTCTGCTTTGGATTTGGGGTCAGATGCAATAATTAAAGTCTTTCCCTCCCTTTTTCACTCAAAAATTTGATATTCTTCCAGCAGTATTCCCTGCTTTTCTCTCTTATTCCTGCCCAGAGCTGGAGGGGCAGACGGGCCTTGGATGTTGCATCTGTTCAGTAAATGCCATGCTTTGGGCTCCACAGTGACTACAGATTTCCTTCATGTCAGGAACATTTCTTGTATGAAATTTGCTGCAAGCCCAGCCCTGGCTGGGGTGTTGGGAACCTTGGTGCTGTGGAGTTGGGAGACAGATGTGCTGGGGATGGGCACTGCAAGAGCACAAGGTATGGAATAAGAACAAGCAACAAGAAACCACTGTCAGCATCATCTCCTCCTATTAACCACGAGGCATCTATGGCAGAACATTATCTTTGGAGGCTTTGGGGTGTGAAAGTACAAACTGTGAGGACTCTGTGAGAGTCACTGTAAACAAGTAAGTATTAATATGTTTACATCTGAGGTGTTAGAAAAACCCCACCCTCCTCCAGTCTGCTCAGCCAGCAGTATCGGAACAGCGAGTCCTCATCTCCCTGCCCAGGCAGGGTCTGTGTCTCCTGATTTCTCACTAAACCCACCAGCCTCACCACAGCCACAACAGCAACAGGATTTCTCTGCCAAAGAGCCCGTTCACCGACGGGCACCGTGGTGGCAAACACAGGCTGGAAGGAGCCACTCCCAAGGGGTGCAAAGCAAGGCTTGGGCAGTTTTGAGGGGAGCCCAAGGAAGGTGCTTCCTGCTGCTACATTTGGTAGCTTTTGCTGTCGAGCTGGATTTATATGTTTTTTCCTTATTGTTTGCTGTGCTGAACAACAGCAAAATGTGCCTTGGAAAATATACATGGCAGGGCACTTAGGTGTGATTCATCCTGCCTTTATAAAAGCAGTCAATAGCACTATCTGCCTCCTTCCTGCTCCCCAGAAGACCATCTCTGGCACATATCTTTTTCCTTCTTGCTCTTATTCCTTTAATCTTTCATTGCTGTGGCTTTCCCCCCTGCCATATTAATTGTACTTTTTTCCTCAGCTGCACCAAGAACTCTGATTTCTGGTGATATTTTATCAGTCTGCAGGGCACGGGGGGGACTGCTAAATTCTCCCAATTTAATAATAAAAAAGAAAAAGATTCTATACATAAGCAACATGGGGATGAGGGAAGATTTTCCTTTCATATTGCCCAGGGCCTGGCTACAGCTCTCTGTTCCCTCTCCCTGCCCCTCTACAAAGCACAAGCTGGGTTTGGACCCAGCTCTGACACAGTAACCACAATAAACAGCAAAAAAAGGCAAGTTATTGCATCATGCCACTCTGCCTCAAGGTGTTTGATGATGCCATTCAGCATGCACAAACATAACATGGTCTGTGCAAACTCAGCACCTTGACCTACCCTGGAAGAGGAAAAACAGCCTTACTGGGGGAGTGTGATGGTGGTGGGAGCTGCTCAGGAGCAGGGGCTGGTCCAGCAGCTGTAAGCACCTTTGTTGGTCCATTAGCTCAGTGTCCATGAGCCTCAGCAGGCTCCTGTGCCAGGAGATACGGTTCGTGCTGCCTCCCCTCACGGGAGGGCTTGATAAGGCTCTGTGGGTAGATAAGATAGCGCAGTTCATCTACCTCCTTGGGGAGATGAGTGCCAGGTTTGGCTGGAGAAGCAGGAATTCACCTGCAGCAAATCAAGGAGGAGCCGAGGAGCTGCTCCCATCCAGCCCTCCCTGTGCCTCTGCCACGCTGAGCCCTGGGTTGGTGCAGGGCAGCAGTCGGGTGGGATTTGGTTCAAACTCTCCCATCTGTCAGTGATTGCTCTAATGGCTCGTTCCAGCTCAGCCTCCATCAGCAACCCAGGGCGAAGCTCTGGCAGGTGCAGCGCCCAGCCCGCGCTGACGGCTGTGCCCCCCGTGCCCTCGCCAGCCCCCGATGCTGTTGGGCATGAGTGCCTGCAGCAGGAGGGCGCTGACCCTGCTCAGCAGCGTCTTCGCCGTCTGCGGCCTCGGCCTCCTGGGCATCTCGGTCAGCACCGACTACTGGCTCTACCTGGAGGAGGGCATCGTCCAGCCCCAGAACCAGACGGCCGAGATCAAGCTCTCGCTGCACTCGGGGCTCTGGAGGGTCTGCTTCCTGGCAGGTATGGTGTCATGCCCAAAAAGCGTCCCCTGCTGAGGTGGTGTTTGTTGTCGGTGTCATCCCATGGGAAACGGCCAGGAAAAGTGGGATTTTAAAAGCTCTGCCTATTGCTTCCAAACTCAGGCACAGCCTTTGGAAATGTCATCACCCCATGCCCGACTTTACGAGTCCGATGGATTAATGTGCCTTTGCACAAAGGCTTTGGGTGGGTTTGCCATGCCAGACCCCCCTGTGCCACTGCTGTGGCCACGGCACCTTGGGCAGCAGCTCAAAACTTTCCATTTGATCCTTGCAGGATTTAGATTCAGGTCAGCTGGACCGTTCCCTCCCTCTGCGCCAAGTCTGATGGAGCCACTTGGCTGCAGGAGCAGAGTTGAATAAAACCCAGGGGAATGGGAATCTCAAAGTGACCAGCCTGAAATGTCACCAAGTTTCAACTGCTGCTTTGACAAAGTCAGGAGGGGAGTGAGGGGCTCTGATACCCTCCTGGGGTGACGTTAAACTCTCTGGCTTCAGGGTTCACATTTCTGCACCTCCACTTAGGAGGTGTCTTTCTTCAGCCCCAACCACTGACACCCAAGGTGGAGCTGCACTAAACAGCAAGATTGTTTTTATGCATGCACGGAAATTAATTTTAAAACTCCTCTCCCCAAAAAACCCAAACAGACAAGCACAATGCAGGCGTGACTTGGTCTGTGTCTGCTGCAGGTGAAGAGCGTGGCCGGTGCTTCACCATCGAATACGTCATGCCCATGAACATCCAGCTGACATCTGAGTCCACAGTCAATGTCCTGAGTAAGTGGTTCTGTGGGGTCCTACCCTTTACACCCTGCAAAGCACCCCCACCCCCCAAGAAATCCCCTTGGTGTCCTTGCCAAAGAAGCTCCAAGTTCTTTGGCAGCTCTACCATGCAAAGATGCAACTACATTTCTTATGTGAATTACCCAATCTGCTCCTCAGCTTTTGGGGACATGCCTTTCTAATGGCAGGATGCTCATCGAGGCTCTAAGCTGTCTAATTTCCTGTCACTGGCTATTCAGCACTAATGGTTATCAAAGTGTTTGGCTTTTTACTCTCCTCTCCATAATTTGCAGCTCTATTTGTTCCCTAGCAGTCAATTTTACACATTAAATGTGGGATGAATTAAAGGTGGAGTGTCACTGCTCTTGTGATGAATTCTGCAGTCATTTCTGATTGAATAAATAGGAGTGTTCTGCAAATACTTATGAGGTGAGGCTGGAGGAAAATTCAGGTTCTGATGGGTTTTTCCTGTGCAACAGTTCACTCAAAAACCCTCAGAAATGCAAACAGCAGAGTCACCACCATGGTGGGCAGGCCCTGGCACAGGTTGCCCAGAGAAGCTGTGGCTGCCCCATCCCAGGGAGTGTTCAAGGCCAGCTTAGATAGGGCTTGGAGCAACCTGGGATAGTGTCCTTGCCCATGGCAGGGAGTTAGAATGTAGGGTTGCTTCCAACCCAAGTCATTCTACGATTCCATAATTCTATGTTTTACCCACCTCATTAGCAAAGAGATGAACCCCAGACACAGCGTGGTCAGAGCTATCTCACCCAGCTGGGCCCATTTCTTGCACTGTGTGGGGAGGATTAACCTGCTCTCACTTCCCTCTGCTCCTCTCGTGACAGAGATGATCCGCTCTGCCACCCCCTTCCCTCTGGTCAGCCTCTTCTTCATGTTCATCGGCTTCATCCTGAGCAACATCGGCCACATTCGGCCCCACAGGACCATCCTCGCCTTCGTCTCGGGGATTTTCTTCATCCTGTCAGGTGAGTTCTGCAAGCCAGGTTTTCTCCTGGCTACCCCTGGCCATGGAGCACGTTTGGAGCATGTTTGCTTTGGTAGCTGCTGGTGCTGTCAATAACCTAACCCTAACCCGCTGTGGTGGCTCCTTGTTGGACTCATCGCCCACAGGAGCTCCCAGTTCAGCCCCGCAGCCTGATCAGCCTTTGTGGGATGGAAAACCCATCAAAACCCATTTGTGGTGTGGAGATGTAGGGGAAAGCCCCCACCACCTGGGCAGGAGCAGGAGCTGGGGGAGAGGATGCTTCTCGTGGCACATCAGTTGCAGGAGAGATCTGAAACTTCAAACTGCACAGCTGGGATGTCTCTACACGAGAAAAGTGAATGTTTTATTCATGGTGTTGTGCAAGTGTTAAACAAATAGCTGTGACAGCTGGGCTTTGAAGCCAGCTCCTACCAGAGCCAGCTGCCTCCTCCCCTGTGCACACAGACCTGCCTGAGCAGGTAATGGTTTGACTGAAATGAGAGGTGTGCTCTGGGTTAGCACAGCAGGAGAGCAGCTCCTTTCCCCAGTTATTCCAAGCACACTTCCCCCGTTTTTTACTTTTCCCCATGAGTGTGGTCTTAAGGAAGGTGCTTCTTCAGCAACTTCACCCCTGAAGCGTTTCCCACTGTCTTTCTCCAGGTCTGTCACTGGTGGTGGGGCTGGTCCTCTACATATCCAGCATTAATGATGAGATGCTCAACAGGACCAAGGACTCAGAAACGTTCTTCAATTACAAATACGGGTGGTCATTTGCCTTCTCTGCCATCTCGTTCCTTCTCACAGAGGTACCCAGCAGCTCCACAGCCCTCTAATGGGTATATCTCATTCTCAGGGTGGGCACAGTGAGGCTGTTGGCAAAAAGAGCACTTGGGAGGGGTTTAAGGGAGGGCTGTGAGGGCAGAGGGGTAAAATACAGTGAGAAGGGAGACGTGGTGGGGACAGAGCCAAGCTTGGAGCACTGATGGGGCACTTGATCACAATTTGATGCCGAATACGAAACGCAGAGGAGGAGGAGAGGTGATTGTGCTGCGTTATTTACTGTTAGTGGGGTGACAGCCCTCAGGCACCTTCGTGCCTCAGCATCAGAGCAAAGCAAAGGCGACTGGTCCCCTCTCCTGTGCCGGTGGTTGTGCAGAGGGCAGCCAGGAGCAGGGTGGGCGTCAGGCCGTGTCTCTCTCCCGCAGAGCGCCGGGGTGATGTCGGTGTACCTGTTCATGAAGCGCTACACGGCCGAGGACATCTACCGGCCCCACCCCGGCTTCTACCGGCCCCGCCTGAGCAACTGCTCCGACTACTCGGGGCAGTTCCTGCACCCCGACGCGTGGGCGCGGGGCCGGAGCCCCTCGGACATCTCCAGCGAGGCGTCCCTGCAGATGAACAGTAACTACCCAGCCCTGCTCAAGTGCCCCGACTACGACCAGATGTCCTCGTCCCCGTGCTGAGCCCGGCGCGCCCGTCCCTGCTCCCGACGCTCGCCGCGTCCCGACTCCGTCTGTCGTTCTTTTTTAGGCCACTCTTTCGGGCCAGTCCTCTATTTATAGGAGCCTAAACGCACCCAGAGAGATTGGTTATATAACCAATAGTGTAACCTAGAGAATTGGGATGTTTCCCTTTCCTCGGTTTTGTTTTTAATTTTGGGTTGTTTTATTCCTCCCCGCGTAACTAAAGGTCTCTCCAAAGTCCTCTTCTCTCGGCTCGTCCCGCTGAGCAAACAGCAGTTCTGCCTGGGGGAGAAATCCAGGCCTGGACTCGAGAATAGGAAAAAGAAAATAGAGTAGAACTAAAGGGGAAAAAAAAGTGTATTTTTTTGGCATAGGTAGGTAGGCTGCAAAAGTTTGTGTATTTGACTGCATCGTTTAATTATATATTTACTGGCCTAAGCGCCAGCAGGCATAGAAGATTTGGGTACTTTCCAAGAAATAACCAGCATTAGAAAAATAGAAAGTCTGTCTTGATTGAACATTTACTGATTGATATCTCTCACTGCTGGATATCACTTCCAACCAGGCTGTAATGGGAAATAGCCATCCTTCTTGACGATACCTCAGCAGGCTTGGACACAAGCAGGTTGTTGTTCCTCTATGGCCACTTGCAAACCCTTCCTTAAATACCCCATGTTAGACTGGAGACACCCTGCTGGGGTGGCTCCAGCCCCCAAATTTCCTCTGCCATCCCAAAGACAGGAGGTCTGAAGAGCAAAGGGGAGAATTTCAGTGCAGCATTGAGTGGAAAACAACCTGCACCCTTTGCATGGGAAACATTAGATGCAGAATTCAGGAGAAATTATGGCCAGGAGTTATTTCAGTGAAAGGCGAGATCCCAAACTGGTGTAAAGTGATGTAGCTGAGATTTATGGCACAAGCCCACTGCAGCAAAGTAGTGGGCTTATATTTCATTTTGGCAAGAAAATGGTATTTTAGCTGCTTTTTGTGTGTGTGTGTGTATAAAATTTATTTGGAGGTTTTAAGTTTTCAGATTTCATAGGAATGCTTTGGCATTTTGGCCTTAGCCAGCTGCCAGGGGAGAGCATCACCCTGATGGAAAACAGGGCAGGGAAGGAGAAGGCTGTGCTCCCTCGTGCCCTCCTGTGCCAGTCCCATCTTGTCACCTTGCAGGAGAAAGAGCTTTGTCCAAACTTTATTTCTGTTCTTGTTATTTTCAACCTGTCTGAAAATTTCCTTTCTGCAAAACAAAAGCGTGCGGGGATTCTTGGTACATTCAAGCTTGTTTTGTCGTACTGTAATTAAACGAAATAGAATATACAGACTTTTAATCTCCTTTGTAGCACACTGCAGAATGAATGTTGCACCGCTTTGTTGTTATTTAATGTTATTATTTATTTTTTGCTCTTTAATATTTATTATTGACAAACTCCTCCAAAGTAGGGGCCAGGTCCTGGTGCAGCACCACTCTTTGCATGGATTCCAGTGCCCTCTGCACAGGACCTCTCTGCAGGTGTATTCCCAGCCAGCTCTTGAACAGGATTGTTCCTCTCCAGCTCCTTCAGACAAGCAAGTAACACCTATCTAGTGTCTGTCTAGTGCCTCTGACTCCTACTTTCCTAAGGGTGTCATTTTGTAGGCACAGTTCTATTTACCCTCAGTTTTTGTATTGCCTTCAAGCATTTGTGTTCTCATTAACCCCCGGTTTGGAAGTGCCACGTGACAGGTTTGCTGCTGGTTCAAGCATTAAAGCACAATGCGGCCCCACCATCCAGCAACAAAAGCTTGCTGGTCCTCAGCTGCTCATCCCAGCCAGGTAAACCATCAGTTTTCCTTTGGGATCTCCACCTTCAGTGTGAATTTGGCTCCAAGAAGGCACTGGAGTTCACAAGCAATGATTTTGCATTTCCCAGAGCCTGATCTGGTTTGCTGGGCTTGGCACTAGTGATTTCTGGTGGCTCAAAGGCAGTTGCCTTTGCAACTTACCCTTGATGGATCTTGTATTCTCCGTCCTTCTTGGAAGGGAGATCTTTGGGATCACCAAAATCCCTGATGCTCAGGGGCACAATGGCTGTCCCACGATTCCCTCACACTGGGGAGTCATTTTGTGGGTTAATCCTGTGTAGCACCATGAGATGTCCCTGTCCCCGAGTGGAATTTTCCTTTGCACTGATTAAATACAGAATTATTCATTTTATAAATGAAAATGTTTGCCTACATAAGCAGAAGAAATTAAAAAACATCCATGCCTTCCTCAAGGCCCCAGAAGGTTTAGCAGAGTCTAGGGGCAAATTAGAAAAGTAATTATTTTAATTCATTGGAGAGATTGTGATCATGGGGCTGCATTTGTGAGCCTGGGCATTCACACGTTCACCCAGTGAGCAGGAGTAACTGCAGGACTGCCAACAGAAATCTGTCCAAGTGTTTGCTGTTGGTCCAGTAAATGCTGGGTTTGGTAGCATAATGTTTAGTAAAGCCCAGACAGGAGTGATTGTGACTCTGGGTGCTGTTCTATCCCTCCAAAAGTGCCTGGTGAGGCAGCAGCTCTCACTGTGGATGGCTCTGAGCCTTTTAATGTTAGCACACCTTCATGGACTGTGGAGAAACTTCTTCAGAGCTTCTGGTGCAGGGAGATATATGCAAGGTGTGGGTGAGAGGCGAGCTCAGTCACACCAGGAAATAGATGTAGCACCCTCTTAGGACACCTACTCATCATTTAATCACCTCTTCTAGGCATGATTTTACCCCACATAAATCTCTGTTACCCCACATCCTCCCTCCCTGAGACACTGCTCAGTCACCTCCTTCAGTCTCTCCCACCCTTTTCAGCAATGGCTTCTCTCTCTCTGTTCCTTCTGTGTCTGTTGCTTTGATTGCAGCAAATATAAAGTGGAGTTTGAGGATAAGCTACCAAAATTAGAGGGTTTACCCCTATGAGGCTGAAGTCCTTAAATTCTCCCAATGGGATGAGCCAAGCTGCTCCCAGCCCCGTGGGAAGGTGACTGCTTGTCTGACACTGCACAGAGAATGGTTTGCACTTGGGAGCAAAAAAAAGCCTTGTTTTGCATGAATGACTAATTGGTGTCAGTCTCTTTGTGTGTGTGGCTGTGTCTCCTCGTCCCACAGCCTTGCAGAGAGGGACTGGGATTAAGGGTTAAACCAGCCTGAGCCAGGAGCAGTGCCAGGCTCCAGGCACTGCTCAGGACTGCAGGGGGCTGAAGCTGTTCCTGTCCCTGCCATCAGGCTCCCCCACACCCACAGACACCCACCCTGCAGCCTGGGTGCCACAGGAGCTCCTGCCATGGCGAGGGATGGATGGCAACTGTGGGAATGGCACGTGGGAGCTGAGTGAACCCCTGGCATGGGGGAGGCTGCTTGGGAAGACAAGTGCTCTGACATCTTCTCAGGGAACTCCCAGGAGCCACCCTCACCCTCTGTGGGGTTTTGAAATCAAATCCCCTTTCTGTAAGCCCAGAGAGGCATTTTGTGGCCTTTATCTCTCCAACATGAAAGCTCCTCTCTGGCAGCACCTCCCTCCCACCCCAGGACTCTCCTTCTCTCTTACACCACATCCCTCCATGGCCCCAGGTGTGATGGGGCCCTGGTGGGAACCAGCTCCATTTGCCTGTTAGCAGTGTCCTGGAAACCCTTAATGAATGATGAGGTATGGATGCAAGGCGTTCATTACAGACTAATCGCTAGCAGTAATTAAGTAGCCAGGAATAATAAGGCTGTGCTGGGGCTTGTTCTCACTCAGTTGCTGCTGGAGCATCTTGAGGCTCCCGAGCCCTTTCTTGCCCAGAGGACAAAATATGACTGTCTATAAAAATGTTCATCCAGGGTTAGATGAGGTGCCCTCCAGTGCTGCCCCCCTTGCAGCTATGTTGGCAGGGAGTGTGAGGAGCAGCTGGGAAGGTTCAGGTGAGGCACCAGACCCTGTGGGTAGTAACCCCTGTGAGCAGAGCTGCAGACCAAGGACCCTGCTGAGCCGTGTTGGCTGCTGGTGGAGCTTCTGCTGAGGTGAGTTGAGGTTTGGGCAGGTGTCTTGGGGCAGCCTGGCCCTGGTCTTGCCCAGGAGGATGGCATGGAGCTGTTGCTCCGGTAGGCAGGGGGAAAGTAAATCCCTACAGCTGGGGAAGTCCCAGGTGAACCTTAGTGTTGCATGATCTGACCCAGGATTGAAGTCTTGTGCCCTTGAAGCAGAAAAGCCCCAAAAGTATTTTCTCAGGGTCCCAAGGTTTATTAGGGGTCCAGCCACATGCCACTGGCAGGGTAAGGAGCTGACTGGGGCAGGGTGTTTCCAGCTCACAGGGCTCTGCTCCCCAGCCCTTGTGTTGCATTATTAATACTATTTGTCAAGGTTGTGCATTCGTTTTCCCAAATGTGAGTTGGCCCCATGGGCTCTTCAAGGTGTGCTAAGAAATTAAATAGTCTCATTGCTCCTGCTGGTAGCTTGTTAGCTGTGCAGAGCTGGTGTGGCTGTGCCGGGGATGCTGTGTGAACAGGCAAAATATTCACCTGAGTAAATACTCCTCCACTAATGAGAAGTGGCTGAGAGATATTTATTTTCCTTTTCTTCCTTCCTTGTGAGATTGATTTATTTACTTCCTTAATTTTTTACCAAATTGACAGTCAAACCTAACTAGAAAAATCAGCATTTTTCCTCTTCCTTTTCCTCATCCATTTGTGGGGCTGCTGGTGTGGTGTCCTTAACCTCACTGCAGCACCCCAGCTCTCCCTGCCCAAAACCACAGGAAATCTTTAACTCTTCTTTCTGCAAACTGGCTGCACCACAGCTGTCCTGGGCACACAAAAGCTGTGACCCCTGGGCAGGGAGCAGGGTGTCCCCAGCCCGGGCTGCCCTGTGGGTGCCACCCCACATGCCCCACCATGGCCAGAGTGCTCCACTGACCTTTCCTCCCTGCACCGCAGGGTTTCTGTCTATAGTGATCGTGTAGATGTCAAATCCCACCCTGTTCCCATGGATACAGGAGACTGTGGAGAGGGAAGAGCTGCCTCTTTACGTTATCTTCATGGAGGGTTTTATATACCTCAGCTTTTGGCTCACGGTGACCTCGGTGGGCAGTGGTTAGAGCAGGCAGGACATGGCTGCACTCATTACCCTGCCTGTCTTTAACTGCAAGCCACTTCCCCAGCTGTAACCCTTCTTCTTTTCACACCACTTCAACTCTGAATCACTGGTCAAAGCAGTCTTCTAGTCAACTTTGTAGAAGAAAGATCCTTTTTAGTTATTATTACACTTTTCAACACAGGAAAGCAGAAAAAAAATTCAACCAGAAAAATTAGCCCCACTCAGCTGTGTTTCCAGATTCTCCCCCAAGGGCTGGATTTGAGCAATGCATTGACTTTAACTGGATGTTTTCAAGCCTTGAGCAGTTTGTACCATGTGATGTGCAGGCTCTGTCCAGCATTTTTAATCGAACCACCTCAGAACTCCCCAAGCCTCACCCCTCTCTCCATTTCCCATGAAAGGAGAAGTGTTCACCCACCAGCTGTGATTAATGTGCCTGGGAAATCCACAGCACCAGCAGCCAAGGTTATTCCCCAATAGCCCATCCTTTCTGTCATCGACTCTGGACAAATCTGGCTGTGATGAGATGCAGCTGCTTTAAATCTTCAGTGTTAGGGCAGTGTGAATTCATTTTTCTTAGAGGCAAACCAGGTGTGACAGAGGTGCAGGGAAGGTGTTCCATGGCTTGGGCTTGTCCTGGTTTGCAGCACCTTCAGCTGATCCAGCTGCATCTACCCAAAGTCGATGCGTTGGGTCCTGGTTAAATGGCTCATTTTGGGACAAAGTCACTATCACCCCAACTCATGCCAACAAGCACCTGTAAATCTGCATGTAGACAAATCCCCAGGCCTGACATTCAGCTTTGCTGCTAATCAACAAAGCATGTAGGCACGTGCTGAAATCTCTTGGACTTCAACAGGATCCCTCTCGGGGCCAAAATTAAGCCCCAGCAAAGCTCTGCTGAACAAGAACTGTCTTTGTTTAATAACAGCTGGTAGTGGGTTTTAGTGATAGAGGAGATGGAAGGTACAAAAGAGGAGATAGTACAGAGACATGGCCACAAATTTATTATTTTCCTACAGTGATAACATCTTTAATGAGGTGCATGTTCACAAAAGCATGACCCTGAAGTTCTCACATCTGCCTGGAGTCCTGACACGTGCCAGCATCCTGCTGCAACTGCAGGGGAGAAGCTGCCAAGGAAGCTGGAAGGTGTTATTTAATTAATAACTGCTAATTTGAATAAATACCAGAATGTCACTCAGCTGCTCTGGAGGTGAGTGTCGTGATCTCACCTCTGTGAGAAAAGGCACAGGATCATTGTCACCCCCACGAGCAAGGAGCAGCAGTGTCTGTCGTGTCGGTGCAGGTCAGACCCTGCTCATTTCTTTATATTTAATAAGTAAATCTATGGTATTGAGGTTTAGCATAACTGAGAGCTGTGTGGGCCCTAATGCTGGTTTAATCTGTCTCCAGCTCAGCTCATCAAAGGCTGCTGAAGTGAAGGGATAAAGAAGAATCCGTGGCCCTGGCCGAGGCTGCGTAGTGCCCAGCCAACATCCTACACTGAAATAATATGGCTATTAAAGCTGCCCTGCTTCAGTGCTAAATGAGCTCAGACATCTGAGGGAAAGCTCTTGCTTATCCTTGAAAAGCAAATTGTGCTTTATTTGAGCAGAAATTGCAGGCTCTCTTTCTTGACAGAGCATCCCCAGTTCCTGCTGGGCTTGACAAACTTTAGAATGACCCCTGTTTGTCCAGGACGAGAGGATTATATATTATTTAGTGTTATTGTTCATAATTTAGATAAACAGAGGAGGTTTCTCTAGCAGTGCAAAACACGTACATCTAAAGTCCCCATCAAATTATTTATTTCCATATAAATTATGTACTGTCAAAACTGCTCTACTGATCTGAAGGTTAAAGGCTTCATCACAGAAATGTAGCAGCTCCCTGTCATCTCGGTCAGAATGTGCTTATTTACAGAAAAAAGCATCTTGGTGGCTGTGGCTTCCCTATTGATCTGCTTCAGCAGCTCTGTCTGACTGAGAACAGCTGAGATACATGAAATAAAAACACAAACCTACGGTTGTTTTATCTTCCCACAAAAAGTAGGTCATATCCCCAACTGAGCTGTATTTTATTCATGTAAATACATTTTTACAATTAAAAATGCAACAAAAACTATGTTCATGTCAACAGAGCTGAGCCTGGTGAAACTGGGTTAGGGCTGATGCCTGGGCTTCCTTGGGCAAAGCCTTGCTGATGGTGGGGCAGGTCCTTCCCACCTCTGCCGTGGGGCAGGACCCCAAACCACCCATTTTGGGGCAGGGGAGTGAAGCAGGAGAGGAGTGAAAGTGCTTAAAGCTCTCCAGATTGAGCTCCATATAGGAATAATTATGGCTGCTATTTTAAGAGGTTGTTTAATAACGTTAAACCGATGACAGGCTGAGATTATCACACTCGCCACCTCCGCGCTCCTGGGGGCTTTTTCTTCCCCACTCCCACCCCTCAGTCAGTTCTGCTATTTGCATTTTTCCAAGCCAATTATCCTGTTCCAAAGGCTCCTGAGCAAGCTGGGAATGGCTTCGCACGAGGCGTTGAAGTACCAGAGCAAAGCCATTAGCCCCTCCCGTGGTGTGCGCCTCGATCATGTTCAGCAGCAGCATCCACATTGTCACCTGGCCCAGTAAAATATTTTGGGGCACATCAGAGCTGCTTTTGGGGCTGAGAGGTCACCCCCACAGGTAGCACCCCGTGCTGTGACCCATGGCATGCGTGGGGCTGCACCCTGTGTGAAAATACACCTCTGCCTCAGCTTTCCTGTCTAGAAAACAGAAACTATATCCTTGATTGGCATGTTGGCACTTTGGGACCTTTAAGCAAAGCACGTTGCCCTTGGTATGCATGCAGATAATTAATGATGTTTTTTCTAGAGGTTTAATGTCTCATTTTTGTGCATAATGTGTGAGCTCCCAGCTCTCCTTTTTGCTCCCTCCCCAGCACAGGACTCTTATCCTGCAACAGAAATCAGAGCTGCTTGTAGAAACTGCCCCAAGAGGGATGTCAGGGCTGTCTTAGGGACCTGCACCACCAAAACATTAGAGCCTGAAACAGAGGCAGAAGGAGAAAATGAGCTAGAGAGAATGAGGCTTTCTACTACACTTTTCTCTTTTTCTGGAGATTTATTTGTAATGAGAGCAAAAAAAGAAATGGACTTGTGTCCAGATCACTGTTGTTTGAGAAGGAAGGTGGGGAGGTGATGCCCTGAAGGTCCCAAAGAGGGGGGTGTGGGCTCAGGTCAGCACCTCCTCTGCAGCCATCACTAAGATATTAATGGTGGGAAGAAACTCTGTTTCCTCTCTTTGGCCACGGCTGTCCTTGTTCCAACTGAGCCCTTCAGCTGGGATTTTTTGTTTGGTTGGTTATTTCTCATTGTCTTGTGGGTAGAATTGTCCTTTCCATGCACGTCACCTTTATCCAGTTGGGAAGGAACAGCTGTTTTTCTGCCCCATGCTGGAGCTGCACAAGGAAAAAGAGGTTAGGAAGATTAAAATGCAATTTCAAGTAGTGTGAAAATAGATCTGTCAACCTGGCCTATTTGCTTGAGGGTCTTTGGGCTTTGTTTGGTTGAGTTTTTGAAGTTGTCAGGAAATATGATGGAAAATAAATGAGGTTACACGTAGCTCAGAGTAACAATTAAAACTTGGAATGGTCAGGGCCTGTTTAGGCAAATCAATTAAAAGATTGGCACATAAATGATGTGTAACTTTGCTTTCCACTGTCCCAGTCACGCTGGGAGACCTTCAGACTGGGATGTTTGAAGGTGAGGCCACCAATCCAACAGGTCTTTCCATCAGCCAACCCTGCAACTGTCCTTCCTGATCTTCCTGACTGCTCTCTAACCTGTGTTAAATTGGGAATCTCCCTTGGGAGGTTTTCTCCATCACCAGCTCTTCCTGCCACTTTCATTTAAAGTGTTTTCATTCTACATCTCCGAGTTCATCCCCAGGAGTTTTAAGGAGCACACACATCCCGCTGTCTGCTGATAGTCTTGAAGGCATCTACGCATCCCACCCCAGGGGTCATGGCTTTCCATCAGTGGGACAACCCATGGGAAGGATGGAAAGGTAAGTATGGTCCCTGTTTTATATCCCTCAGTGATGAATTTAAAATATTTCACAAGGTACAATGAAATTGAGGCAAAGAACAGCTATGTAAAACAGAAAGAAACTGGGGAGACCATGAGCACTGCACAGAAGACACTGGACACAAGAGGACCCTTCAGTCCAGCAGATGAAAACACTGCTGGGCTGGAGGAGCCTGGAATGGGATGATATCCAAGCCAAACTTGGAGCTGTTAGAGAGAAGCTCCTGGTCTCAGCTCCAGCCCAGCAGTGCTGGTGTTGAGGCCCTCGGGCTGCTCCCCACCCCCTGGGCACACAGAGGGCTTTGGCAGCAGGCTTGGGAAGACCAGTGGCTTCTGTGGCATCCCAGCTGCAGACTCCTGGCATCGAATATTCATGAGCCACATGGGTGCAGAGAGTGCCCCAGCCCACAGCCTGCCAAAAATCTGTGCTGCTGCAAGTGCTCATTGGGAGGGACTTGAGGGACCTGAGGCTGGAGGAAACCCCCATGGACTGAAATCCTGAACAGCAGCCAGGATGGTTCCCCAGAAACCACCTCGAGGAGGCCTGTCCTGCTCTGGTGGCTCCACATGTGCTCCAGCTGTGGCTGAAGGAGAGCAGCTCCAAAAGGCAGCTCCAGATGAGGATGGGCAAGGCTTGCTGGAGGGCTGGCAGTGTGGGGGTCAGGCAGGGCTGTGTGACAGCTCCCAGCATCCTGACCCCCTGCTTTGGGGGCTCCCTCCCCAGACACCCTGAGGGATTTCTTGCTCTGTGCCAGGGGCTGCAGCAAGCTGGGATAAAACCTGCCTCTCATCCTGCCTGCCCTGCCCAGCACAGCTCACCCACCCAGCTCCAGGGACAAAACAGGGGCTCAGCCTGCCCCCTGTGCTCCTCCCTGCACAGGTCAGGCTGTTTTTCAGCACTGAAAATTCATGGCATTTGTTTTTTTCACTTGCAAACAGCAACAACATTGATGGTAATAAAAAAATAGTAATGATTTGAATAACATGAGATCATTTTAGTAACATGAAATAATAGCCACTGGAGAATCCCCCCCCCCATTCTTCCTTCATGAAAGACACGAGTTCATCATTAATCCCAGAAACAAAAAAGCTGAAAACAAGAGGATTTAAAACGTGGGGTTTTGAACTTTTTTCTGTTCTTTTTCTTTTTTTTTTTTTAACTTAAAAATATTGCAGAATGAGCACGTGAAGCAGTTCCCACCCTGGGATGCTGAAACACTGAGTTCCCGAGGGACTTTTTAATATTTTTTTTTTCTCCCCCTTAGGAGAAAATGGCATTTTAGGGGCTGGAGCTGGGGTGGGGCTCTGGGGCTGGGGGTCCCGCTCCCACCACCGCCCCGCAGCCCCCGCTGCTGGTTTCGCAGCACCCTCTCCTGCTCCTACAGCGGAACAGCAGCCGGCAGGGCTGGGAGGCTCCCACAAATCGCTTTTTCCATCTCCACTCATCCTGTAAAGGCTCCTCAGTGACCCCGAGCCCCACCGGGAGCACAGGCTGCTGGAAACGCAGCTGAAACTCTTTCTGGAGAGGCAACAAAGAGGGGCTGCCCTCTGGAAGTGGTGCTGCTCCCGCAGGAAGTTTTGGGGTTTTTTTCATTCAAAAAGTAAAAGCAGAGCTCAGAGTCCTCACTCGAGTGTAACTCCGACAGTCTGCCGGCATTTTGACAGAGCAAAACTATAAAAAACAAACAAACAAACAAACAAAAAAAACCACAAGGAGAAAGCAAAGACTAGGGTAAACTCAGATTAAAAAGATATATATTTTTATAACTATTACATATATATTTTTATATATTTAAAAAACACTATTTAAGAGCAAAAAGGAATAACTTAGTTGGGCAAATAAGTGTAAAGTCGCTCAGCTGGTGGCTGATGGCCCTGGTTTCTCATAGATTTGTGGGGGATTCTCTGCTGAGCCCCTGAGTGTGTGTTCTTTGATATCTGGTGGAGGTGCATTCCTGCATCCTCCTCCACGAAGGGCATTAGCAGCCTCACCCTCTCTCATCCAGCTGTTTGCTGTGACTTTGTGGCACTCTGATATTGTTCCAGATTGGATCTTCCAACAAACTGAAGCTCAGAAGTTCCAAAGGTGCAGAGAGACTGGCAGGTCTCTGGACCAGGACTGACCAGTCATGGAATGTTACAGGCACAGACCAGCATCGCAGACTGAGCACACAAAACAAGTTTCCTTAGGAAAGAATGGCAAAAAAAAAAAAAAAAAGAAAGCTGAAAGTTTTATGGGTTCTTAGCACAGGGAAAATGCTGTGGAAGGCAGGACAATATGAGAGGGCACGATGAAGGACCTCTGAAGTGCCACTTAAGCAGTGTTCTGACGGGAGATGCAGCACCTTGGAGCAGACAAAGCCAGCCACGAGTGTGGGCTTGGAAAAAGGAAGCAGAAAGCACAGAAGCAAAGGAGCCACTTGAAGCAGAGGAGGGAAAGAGGGGAGCACCCAGTCCTGTGCTGGGGGTGGCAGGAAAGAGCAACCAGGGACTTTCTGCAGAGCAGCATCAAAGCCACAGCAGAAAATATCCAGGTTAAAACTGTCCTGCCAGCCTGGGAACCCACTGGTGGTGGTCTCACCCACTCCAGCACAGCTCCCCACCCCTGCTGCACCCACGTGGAGTATCTTGGAGCTGAATAATTGCTTTAGGTCTCTCTTTTCAGCTCGTGGGTGGCTCTGAGTGCAGGGTGTGGCAGGAAACCCCGGCAGCCACCCTGACTGCAGGTGTCAGCATCCACTTGTCAGATGCTGCCACGTGGGTTTACTGAGGATTTCAGTGTATCCAGACTTTCTGTTCTGCAGAAATGCTGCATTTGTGGCACTCAAAGAAAGGTATCACACTCCTGCCTTTGCTTAGACATTGAGGATGCTCCGTGCTTACACTGTTGGATATGGGAAAGCAGAATGGAAGCAGATGCCCCAAAGGAGAAAGAGCCTGCCACAGGGAATAACCTGTCCTTCTCTAGCTCCATAGCTCCAGGACAAGAACTTTATCACATAATAATGGAGCAGTTTTTATTCTGGCCAGGAAATGTGTCAATAAACACCTCTTTGGTGTGATTTCTGGCAACTGAGCTTTGATTTGCATGGCCTCTGCAGCTACCTCGGGGATACAGCTCCACATAACACATGGATTTTTCCTGATAAAAATTGAATGCCTCAGTAAGGACAGAACTGACCCCTTAGTGAATGCTGCCCTAGCAAGAGCTGCCTTGCATCAGTCAGGCTGCAGCACTGGGCAGCTAAAGGGGGATTGTTCCTGTTGTTCCTGTTAACCATGAACAGCCCAGACAGGTGTATCAAGAGAAATGACCTGGCTAAGTTGCCTGACAAAGGCTGGAGGAGGGGAGAGGGAACAGAAAATGTCCATCACGTACAACAGCGGATCCTCCAGCTCACTGAGGACCAGAGCGTGGCAGGAGGAGAAAGCTCAAAAAATTCCTTATGAACTAAGGATGTGCAGAAACCAAGAAACCCCCTGGGTTTATCTGTTATTATTTTGAAAAGAAAACAAATGAAAGTGGTTTTGTTATTAAGAGAGCCTGTCTGAGGAAGCCAAAGACCTCCTCAATATCTGCTTGCATTATTAAAGGGAATGAATCATTAAACACACCTTGAGATGCAGTCACAGGTACCGGGATAAATCAATCCCCCAGAAAACGAAGCATCAGCTGAGGGTTTTATTCGTGACTGCCCTTGAGAGCAGCTTCAAGGTGTGCAGGTCAGGGCTGCAGGAGGGCACCGGCTTCCCTGGGCATCCCTGAGCCCCTGCAGCACTGGGAGGCACACGCATCTCAGGCCGTGGGGAGAGGGGCTGCTCCCTCGGCATCCACAGAGGAGCCTGGAGCTGCCTTTGGGAGGAACAGCATCTCTCTTTGTAATGGTGCTAAAGGGAAAAAAACAAGCCTCAACTCTCGGCAATAAGAGAATTAGCATGACAGATGGCTTGCAGAAAAAGAAGAACTGTCTCGGGTTCTGAGATTTGTGCTGACGGAGCCGCAGAAAGGAACTATTGCAATTAGCACTTGTGCACAGTAATTGAGGAGCTTTGAGAGTACCAACCCAATTTGGCACCATTGTCGAGCCTTCATTGTTCTTGATTATTTTATTTTTTTCATTTTTTTTTTTCCGTCACAAGTCTGGGGGCAGACAGAATGCCGCTTTGGGGTTTGTGCCTCGCTGCGCGTCCCTGGGAAGGCAGACGGAGCTGTGCGGAGCCGCTGCCCGGGCTGCATCCCATGGGCAAAGGTGGCGCAGCTTCCCTGCCTACCCGGGGTTATCCTGCCCGCTTCAGCAAGCCCAGCACGGAGCAAACACTGTGATTCATCAATATGGCCAAAGGCAGCCGGGGCCGGGGCCGTCTGGCCGTGTGCGGCTGTCACTGTGCATTGCTGTGATGCACAGCCCGCCCGGCTTTCCCTGCAAGGGGAGCCCTGTCACCCTCAGAGGTACCTGCGGGAGATGCCTCTCGACACACGGGCTGGAAGACCCTGGCACCCCGCATTTCTCCGTCTCCTGTTCGGAAAGCAGCCCTGAAAAGCTTTCCCTGCCGAGCACGATCCTGGGCTGTGGCTCCGGCACGGGCAGTGTGGTCGTGGAGATGAGCCCCAAAGGGCACAAGCCAACCCCTGTGTCCCTGCCCAGAGCTGCCCCTGGCACAGCCACGGCAATGTGCTCTCCAGGCAAGTCATACCTTCCCAGGGACAGAAGGTGGCAGGCGAGTTTGCTCCGAGTGCCTGCGCAAGTAGCTGTGCTATTATAATGTCAGAAGTTTAAGGACATTAATTGCTGGGTGCCTGGTGTGACAGTGGCACACACTCACACACACCCACACACACACCCCCCGAGCCCAGGGCTCTCTCATGTAGGGGCCCTTGGCACAGGGTGTGTTATGGCACTGCTGGAAAAGCAGCACCTCCTGCCCAGCTGTGCTCAGCTGGAAACAGGGCTGGGGTTGACAAAGCCTGTGAACTGCACAGGATCACAGAATCAAGGAATTGTTGGGATGGAAGTGACCTCTGCAGATCACCCAGTCCAGCCCCCCTGCCCAGACAGGGCCACCTGGGGCAGGTGACACAGGAATGCATCCAGGTGTGTCCTGAATGTCTCCAGAATGTCTCCAGCTGTTCCAGAGCTCTGCCACCCTCAACATAAAGAGGTTCCTCCTCATGTTGAGGTGGAACTTCTTGTGCTTCAGTTCGTGGCCATTGCTCCTCATCCTGCCACTGCCTGGCACCATCCCTCTTGGCACCCCTCAAGAATTTCTGTTGAAAAAAAAATATATTGGTTATTTGTTGGCTTCTGGTGCTTAAGCTACAGACACAGCAAGGCATGGGTCAAATCAGGACTTAATAAAACCTTTGAGTTTATGCCATGGGGTTTTTTATGAGGTTCTCGTGTAGCCAGCACCTGATAGACATCCGAGAACAGAGAAATGAGACTAATTCTGACATGGCAGGAAACAGCACAGGCAGAAGGAAACTGCCTTTTTGGTTTGTTTTTGCAAAGCTCCTGAACAGCAGGTTTACTCTCAGGCTCCAGCAGCTTTTGGCCTCTCTCATTTGTGCCAAAGAGGTGGGAAATGTGGGGCTGTAAAAGCTCTGCAGTGGACTCTGAGGCACCTGTGGAAGGTGACCTGCCTTGCTGGGTGGAGCAGGGCAATAGTTCGGGAAAGAGCCTCCCCTCTGCTCTAACATTGCTGCTTTCCAACTGAAATTTATCTGATTCTGAAACCTGAATCTCTCAGGAGCCTCTGCAGGCATCAGCAGAGGTCCCCTGCTATGCCCAGCGGTGCTGAAGAACCTGCTGGGGCTGCAGTTTGAGCCTCAGGAGAGTCTTCTTGCCTAGAAGAAAAAAGAAGTTAAACTGAGGTAGAAAACCCTGTGTCTTGTGTTCTGAGCTGCTGCAAGGGCCAGGCTGTGCTGGAGGTTGTCATGGGCCCCATGGCAGGAGGGAGGGTTTGTTGATGTGAAGCCTGTTGGCTTTAAAAGTCTTATTTTTATGTCCCTGTCTTTAAAAAACAAAAGCTCTCTTGATATGTGTGTGTATATGGGTATATATATATATATATGTATATATATATATATGTATATATATATATGTATCAGAACCATACACAGATAAAGATGTAAAGATCAGAGATGTTGCCTCCTAAGCAGGAGAAGGGGAGATAGGCCAGGGAAAAGAATCATAGTCCTGATGAGGAATACCTGGCTTAAAAATATCCGTGAGTTGCTGCAGCTCTCCGTCAGAGGATCCTGTGCTGGTGAACTCCTGAGTGGATAACCACGCTGCTAATTCCCTGGTCCAGCTCACTGCAGCAGAGCTGTATTACAGCTGGCATTTCCAGTTCTCCCCTCATCATCAGGCTGCAGCTTGATGTGGCTCATCACCCATTAACAGTGGCTTTACCAAAAAAGATCCTAAAAGAATGGATGTCCCAAGAGACTAATTTCCCCAGCTTTGAAAGTCTCTTCAGACTTGACATGTGGAGGGAGCTGCTGCTTCACCTCTGCCCTGGGACAGGGCTAAACTGTTGGTCATTCACTGAAAAATCCTATCTTGGAGCAAATCAAATTTTCAGGAGTGTTTGGCTCAGCTGCCACTTCCCAGAGCAGGGAATTCCATGCTCCCAGGTGATGATGGAGAACTTTGGTTGTGCTTTCCCTCCATACCAGGATACTTCTGTTTGTTTATTTTCTGTTTGTTTATTATATACTTCTGTTTCTTTATTGTTTGTTTTATTTATTATTCTGTTTGGGTTTGTCTTTGTCCAAATTCAGATGAAAGCCTTGAGCCTCAGGTAGAGCTGCATCCTTTGAGATCTGTGGCAGAGGTTTTTGACCAAAACCTTAATTTCTTCAATGCTGCATCTTGATAACACTCACTAACATTATGGACAAATAAAGTTAAATAACAATCCTCTCCTACCCAAGTTAGACTGTAAAATGAAAGCTAACTTTCCTGTGTTGTAACTTTAGCAAACTAGTAGGCCATGCCCCATCTAGAGACCAACAGGACAGCAGTAGAGGTTTATCTTCTACTCTGTTCCCTGCTAATATCCTATTTATAAGGGACACCTTTAGCTGGGAATTGTTTTCAAATAAGATGCATGGGTGCTGGCAAAAACAGCTGTATTGCATTGATGTTCTCTTCCAGATTCAAAACTGTTATGCAACAAAAATTACCAATTCATGCCACTTCTTTAATGGACTTTCTAATGTATACTTTAAAAAAATAAAAAAATAAAATAAAAAAAAGTGTGGATTGCAGAGTCTTCTTCCCAAGCTGTCAAAGCTTGCTATCAGGAGCAGCTTCAAAGCCATTTTTCTTTTCATATGCTTGTCTGGTGTGTCTAACTGAGCATGATTACTTTTTCCTAAATGAATAGATAATTTTGCCTTATTTATAAGTAGAACACCAGGATTTTTTGTCTGTGACGCTCTCAGGCTGAATCTTGGGATGGGTTAGTGTAATGCATGTTCATTATTTAATGAAATTTGGTTTGTGGGGTTTTTTTCCTTCTACCTGAATTTGTTCCCAGTAATATATTTTTGCCATAGAGCATTCAAACACACTTGAAATCTTAATGAGGCAAGTAATGGCCCATTTCAATTGAAGTTTGCCATAATATGCAAGTGATCCTTCACAGGTCTCTGTTTAATAGCAATGATGATGAAAATGTCTCATTTTCTGCCTGGCCAAGTTGCTCTGGTTGGGTTTTGGGGTGTGACAGTCGTGAGCTGCACAGGGGCTGAGCCCTTTACAGGTGCTGGCAAAAGGGCTCTTGCTGGTTTGGGACTTTCTGATGCAAAATGACTTTTCAGGCCACACACACACATTTTTGGCCAAATTTCCAATGCCCTCAATGAACAAGTTACCTGCTGGGAAAACCCAGAGTGACTCATGGTGGTGAAATGCTTTTGTGGCCATAATGACTTCTAGTCCAAACTTAGAGGGTTTTCCACCCCACCTTGGGCAGGTCTCTGAGCTTTTCCCATGGCCAGCAGGGAGTAGGGGTTGGAGGGAAGATGAGACTTCCTCTTGGCATGCCAACCTCCCCATCTCACTGGGCACTGCCCAGTCCAGCTGCTGCCACCTTGACATTGTGAGCAGAAGAGCCCTGAGATGGTGTTGCCTCTGGAGAACTTGCTCCAAGGGTCAATATGGGGAAAAGGGATCACGAAACCTGCCTGAGGAGCTCAGCATCACCGGTGGGATGGCTCCTGGCTGCAATGGCCAGCTCAGAAATGAGGGCAAGTGCCTCAGTGGAGGATGAAAGCGCTACAAAAGAGCTCGGTCTCCTGGTTTTACAAGCGGCTGTGGCAGAACCTTTGCTAGTGTTGTGGCTTTCCTGCAGTCTCAAACCTCTCAAAGCTGCCTTCCAGGGAACACAGCCTCCTTTGTGACCCCAGAGGAGAAAAGAGGTTTTGAAGATGCTAAGAGGCTCAGCAGCTTCAGAGTGAATCCGTGAGAGCTTTGCATCACCTACAAACCCATTTTCCTTAGATCGCTGCCTTCTTTCAGGACTGCCAGGCTGTTTTGTGCTTCAGCTTCATTCAGACCTTGCAATGAGAGATCTCTGGGTCTGGCTCTGTTGCTGTGAACCTGGAGCAAAAGCTGTTTGGGGCTGGAAATGTGTACACAAGTACTTTCTGAAGCCCTGCCCATGGTTTTGGTCTAGCAAGGGCTCCTGTGTCCCAGCCAGCACTGGCTAATCCACTGGCACAACCGGAGAAGTAAATAAGGTTGACTTTGGGCTGCAGAATAAGATGTCAAAAGCATGAGCTGTTTGGTGCAAATTGGCTGAATATTATTGACATAATTCAATGTATTGAATTATATATCAAGCCAGAGTCATCCTGCATTTTGTGTCTGTTTTGTAAAGACAGCAACCCCTCTGGATCAAGGTGTGTATCTGGGAGAGCACTGCTTCTCTCTACTGAACACCCAGTCCTTTTCCTGCTCTCTGTGCAGAGATGGAAAGCAAAAGGGAAGAAAAGCAAGACGTGAATATTCCTGCTCCATGAGGGAAATTGGCTCTGAAAGGAAACAGCTCCCCCAGGGAGGCAGGATTACGTCCAAATCCTGGGAACGTAAATCACTCTGCAGCGAGTGCTTATCTGTAAGCCCTGATGGGGAGAGCCAGGCTCCTCTTCCAACTCCCGGCTCCACTGCTGATTTGCAATGAAAACTTCAGCCTTGAAGGTACTCGGAGAGGCACATTTATGAGAAAAGCCCCAGGGCTGAGGGTTCTGCAGGAGGAAAACCTGCAGACCCCCTGGAACTCCTGGAAACATCAAATTCTTGCAGCACCAGGGATGAGCCATCGTCTCCTCTTCCCAGAGCCACCAGCCTCAGGGCCCAGTGAGCTGCCATATTTCCCACTTCTACTCTCTTTTTTGTTTTCCATTTGTCACTACTGGCTAACTCTTATGGAAATTATCCCAGTCCTGTTACATGGTACATGCCTCACTGGGTTTGCAGAATTACTACAGGGAGGAGCTGGCGAGTCACTAGTGTGTTTGAGCTGGTAGTTTGGCTCCAAAATTGTTATTTCTGAAGCTGCCATATAAGAGGAGGTCTGCATGTGCTCATGGCAGGGGTGCAAACACTCCATCTTTCTCAGAATACCCCACATGGACCTGGTTAGGGGATGTTTCTTTATTCTCCTCTGTAAAGCCAGCTTTGCCTTTCTGCTGGTGGGCACGAGTCTTATTCTGGTCCCATTTACACTGCTGTCAACTGGAAGTAACCCCTCTGAAGCCAGAATATGAAATGAAGCTCCTTGCCACGTTTACATATTCAGCTCCTTACAGCATAATTTGTCCTAGTTTTTTAAGCACTGAATGCCTTCGTAGGAATTTCATTACAGAGCACAAGTTTTGTCGAGAGCATTCTGCTAGTTTTGCTGGAGGTTGCTAAGCATAGTCTATTTTTTTCTGAATCCTTTGTACTGATAATTATATTTGCTCATGCCACACAAAAATTAAAATATAGCGTGTAAGAAAATGCAGCTCTGTGTCGTGTTCCTGGGAAAAAAAATGTTCCGGTAAAGGAAAAACTTTCCATACCAGGAAAACTTATCTCCAGTGACTCTTGGGGAGGAAAACATGGACAATGTGAGGGTAACGTGGAGGATCTCAGCCTTCTTACCCAATGGCACAACAGACAGTACTGATAATTGATTTCAAGCCATGTGCAAGAGGAACACCTGCTGTGCAATATGGCTCGGGAGGATTATTCTCCCTACATAGCTACAGTAAAATCTCCACTGTTGACCACAAGATTGGGGGCATATTTGCTGAAATCTGAACCACATCCTACTGTGAAGTTCAGGGTTCTGTTGCAGCACGTTTTAAATATGTTGCCTTGATGTTTCTGCATTTCTGTGGGTTTTAATGGGCTTCTTTCTTTCCAAGGAAATTTAATTCCATTACTAAATAATGCATTTGGCCTCCAACCTGACTCGCGCTAATTACTCGCGTGCTGAACGGGCTTTAAATCTTGTTTGGAAACACTATAGGGTTTATTGTCTTATTAAAAGCACCTAATGTGAGCCGTTCTTTTTAAGATTGCAATTGGTCTCTAATGAAACCAAACAGATAATGCAATAATTTTTCACTAAACTAATTATCAGAGCGGAAGATGCTAATGTGTTTCGCCAACTGTGGCTCGTGTCTGCTGGGTTAGCAGGCAGCGTGGCCACGGCTGCTCAGCAGCTCTTTGCAGCTCTGCAAGCACAAAAGGGAGGCTGAAGGAAGCTCATCCCGTGCTCTTTTGCAGCCACGTTAATGTGCTCAGGCTGTACCACCTCTGCCTGCACTCAGTGTTAATCAAATGGGCTTTCTTCCACAGGTCACTCAGAGGGATTCCATTCCCGTGGATCCCTGAGGGTACTGGATTTCTGCTTGCGAAGGTCCCGAGTACCCAACCCTCAAAAACTGAATTACTTTAGTTGTGTGGGAAATTGAGGTATCCAAAGTCAATGGCCATTTGAAAACACCCATGGAATGTTTCTTCAGACATTGAAATAGGTCTCTGTGCACAAATGTGTGATCCAGATCACATGTCTGTGCAGGGGCTGATGTGTATTACTGAGAATGGGTTCTCATTTTCGGTTAGCTGCAAGGAGGGTGGGCTTTGAAAAGTGACTGAACAAATTAAGAGGCTGCAGAAAACCTGGCCCTGGATGTGGAAAGCCTGCAGAAAGCCCTGAGTGCTGAGAAAAATGTCCTTTTCTTGGAAGAAGGAAAAAATGAAGAGCAGAAGAAGAGAAGTGAAGTTTCACCTTGAGCAACTGCCACGTGTGCTTCTCTAGCTCTCCTCGGAGCAGGCTACACTGAAAACACAATTGCAGCTTTGGTAGGGACTGGGATTTGCCTGTCTGATTGCTGTTACTTCTCCAAACAAATAAACAAAACACAATTATCTTTGAATGTTACCCAGGCTAATGTGTAGAACTGGCACCGGGGAGTAAAGAGAGTAGAGGACACCAGGCTAAAGTCATTAATTGGTAATGGAGTGTGTATATTTGTCAACAAGATGCTCGGCTTGGAGAGCTGAACAGAAAGAAAACAAGCTGCAGAAAAACAAACGCATCCCAAGCCTTGTCACTGATATTTATTTAACAGCCTGTCACAAGCAGAAAATGTGGATCAAAGGTAGGAAAGGCAAGGAAGGAGCAGTTTGAGTCCAAGGCATCTGTTCTGCATTGCATCAGGGTTCACTTCTGGATCAGGGTACGTTCTGCCACATCGTGTTACATCAAGCGAGCTGTGAAATGATGGAGCCTAATGCAGAGTGAGTGTTGGGAATGGGAAGAACAACAACAACCCGTTGTTTTCTTATTCATTACTCGCCATGGGTTGGGGGTTATCCAGGAACAGAGAGGCTGTTTGAAGTGAGGCGGAGAGTTAAGATTGCCAGGCTCTGCTTGGTAAGAGAGCTCTGCAAATTGCTTATGGGATTTGAGGTTGTCCTATCCTGCCTCCAGAACAAATTGTACTGTAGGGGGCTTGGGTTTTCCATTTTTAATCATTGGAAAAGCCTTAACAGAAGAACCCTTCGCTGTAAATTAAAAATAAAAAATAATTAAAAAAAATAGTAATGGTCTTCTTTCTTTCTAAGTTCTTTTTCCTCTTAGTCTCAGATCCTTTTACTGAGCTGCATCCTCCCCTTACTCTGCAGCTGGGGCTGGTCCTGCCCCTCAGTGAAAGCACAGGGCAAGGTTCACTGCTTTTGTTTGGTGATGAAGGTTGTGGCACAGCACTCCTCCGCTGGGAATGCTGCTGGAGAGATGCACATTTCCCCTCTGGCCACCTAAGCAGAGGTGACTGCTGGCCCCAAAGGACCAGCAGAGGTAAACTGCCCTTGGATGTGTTTTGGATGAAGCTTAACTGGATAAGAGATGAAAAGAGATGGTGATGGGAACAACTGAGGGTGCAGAAGGAAAGCGCCAGTTGAAAAATAAGCATTGTACAACTATCAACAGAATGAACTCGAAATTCAACTCATATTTTTCATGTCTTCACATAAGAAAATAATTTGGCAGCGGAATTGATTTAAATTATTGGAGTTTCTCTCCAAAGCTTTAATGACAAATGCTCCTCTTCCTTCCCAGCAGGCCCCAGTGCTAAGGAGAGGAACGGTCAGTGAGAGAAACCGCAGCAAATAGTGGAAGCAACTGGTTTATGGTATTTCTTACTGTACTCTGCCAAACAAAACCACTGTACTGAGCAGCTCCTGAGCGTTGTCTTTTCCCTGGTGTGGCTGCCCTGAGGATGACTGTGCAGCTCTGTGCCTGGCAGCAGCACTGAGCTGCCTCGGCGAGTTTCCACTCCTGCTTGCAGGGCTGGGGATGCTGCGGCCACCTCGGCGTGGGAGCCGGGTTATTGATCACGGCCCCAGCTGCACAACGGGCACCTCCTGGCCCTGCTCGTGTGCAGGAAGTGTCGCCTCCACGATTAATGGCTATTGATGGACTCGCTTAGCAACCACATGCCCACTGGCACTGCTCCCTGGGCATGCACAGCCTGCCCTGCTCGGGCAGAAACACTGACCCAGCAGTGCTGGGGGGCCAGAGGGGAAGGAGGATGGGCTTGTGTCAGTGCTGGGGTTCAAGTTTGAACCCTCTTTAGGCTCTGTCTGAGCCCAGACTGGTGGCTCTGATATCCAGCTGCTGGCTCATGAGAGCCAACATCTTTGGTGTCAGAAGTGTTCCTCCTGTTTCATTAAACTGATGGCTTTGGGTGGGAGGGGCAGCACTGGTGTGATCCACATGCTGAGAGTGCCCCTGGAGACTCCGCCTGGGGATAATGACATCCTTTTTACACTGCTAATAATTAACTATTAAAACAATTTGCTAATGGATGTAGTGGCTTCTTTAAATGATGAATTGATATGATTTAACACAGCTATGAGATATGGGCTTGATGCAAGTATTACTGAGTGCAAATCCAGCCTGCGTTACAGCCTGTTGAGGTCAGAATCTATTAACCATAATTCCTCTTAGCCTGAGTTCCCTTCATCTATGGAATAAGTTTTTCCTACAGAAATTATTCTAAAACCTTCAAACCCAGTGCTGAATACGTTCTAGCATGTGGCAATATGTGGTGTCATTCACTAAGTGGAGGGGGGGTGGTGTTTATATAAGCTCCAGCCAAAAATATAGTAGAATTACCAGAAACAGTAAGTTTATTGCATTTTTTCTTAAAAAATGTATGAACCTTGTGTGCCTGAATAGATGAAATTGCATTTACTGGCATGAACTGAATGGGTCTCATCAGAGTAATGGCTGTTGAATGGGTGTAACATCTATTAATTGAATATGGAAGCTAGTTTTACCTGATTCTTTCCTTGGAGAGGTTTCCAGTATTTACACAACATAACTGTCACAGAAAGTTTAATTAGATATCTGAGATCTCCCAGATCTTGTCAAATTAATTTCTGAACTCTTGACATTTCTGTGACAATACTGTCCTAATTCTTCTTGTAGGATTTTCTTAAGACGACTCTAATAACTAACAGTCGTGTCTGACAAAATAAAGATAAGCTGTTATTTCTCCCGAAGAGATGACAGTTCCATTTTTCAAAAGCAAAGGAAAGGTGGCTCACAGTTTTACTTCCTGCAGCAGCAAAATTTTCAGGCGTGGGACTGGCAAAACAAAGAGTTACTTGCTGCAGGTAAAGGGTTTTTCTTTGCATCTCACCATTGCGCTTGGATGGAAAGGTCAGGTGTGTCAGAGATGGTTAAGGCTTTGAAGAAGACAGATGTGTGTATGCAGAAAGAACATAAAGGGGATTGGAATAGCTTAAAGGAATAAGCAGAATTGGAAAGATCTGGGCTTTAAACTTCATTCTGCTATTGAAGTCATTGTTAGTGCTCTCCCCTACCAAGGAATAAATGTCTTGGGGGAAAAAAGCAGGAAAAAAAATGAAATATTAAATATATTTTTCTGGCTATCTCAACTACTGGAATTACAACAAGTGCAAATTACTCCAAGCTTTTAGCAACAGAGTAGAATCCACTTGACCTTTATTTCCTCTCCAACTTTGTTTTGTCTTCAGCCCTGGGTTGGGATTATGGGGACAAGTGCTGGCCATGCTCCAGCAGTGGGGGGGGAAAGGGTACCGTGCAGGCTCCAAGGCCAGAGAGGGCAGGAGGGTGTGTGTGTGCAGCCTGGACCTGGCTGCTCTCTTATTCTCAGCTGGGCAGATTTCTCTACAATAACAGACCTGGTTTTCCTTGGATTTTACCAATCAAAACCTTGTACCCATCCGAAGAGGGAAGGAACCCCTGCAGTCCCCATGCCCTGTGCCCATACCCTGCACCCTGGGACGGTCCTGCAGGGTGGCAATACATGTGCACCCCCAGCCCCCTGTGTCAGGGGTTTTCACCTTTAAAATATCGCATTTAAAATAACACCTTGAGGGGACGGTGTTGGAGCCCTTGCTCTGCCCAAACCCCCGAGGTCTGGGTGGCACTGAGTCCCACCCAGAGCCCCTGAGAAGATGAGCATTGCCCAGGGTTTTCCAGCATCTACAATCTGCGATCCAGGGAACCCGCTCACCCTCTCCACCTCCACGGGGCTGCAGAGAGCTGTAAATAAAACATTGCACTTTGTCTAAACAGGAAGAAAATCCCCACCAGGTAATTAGTTCCTTGCAAATGGGGCCTGGCTTCTGGCACTTTCCTTGGCTGGGCTGTCTGTGGGTGTCTCGCACCAGCCAATACTCATTAAATAATCCTTTCCGCCCATGCTGCCCCCTTTGGTTTGTCTGCCTCCAGGATGTTCCATCAGGGACTGATTCTGGAGATTGAAAAGCTTCTGCATCTTCTCATTACCCCTGCAATGTCCCCTCTGAGAGGGGATTTGAATTCCTGGTCCCTCACATGTAATCTTCGCCGTGCCATATTTGCCACTTCTATTTATTTTCCATTTTAACGCTTGTAAGACTGGAAGGGTCCTTTTTATAGAGGCATTTCAGTTATGGGGGAAAAGTCAACATCTGCCAGCTCTTGCAGCAGAGATGCTGTGGGTTGGGTTTTTTTTACCATGCTACCTAGAAACCGTTTTGTTAATAGAGATCCTGCTGGAATGCTTTCCTGTGAAAAATGTGAAAAATCCAGCAAAAAGGTAAAAATGCTTTTTGCTAAAATTGTTCACCTAAATAATGCAAAGAAATAAAAGGGACCTGAGTGGGAATAGAGTGGGGAATATAGGGAATAAAAGGGACATTAGGAAGGATAAGGTGGGGAAGGATCAGATGTTCATATTTTGAATTTCCAGTTTCCATGCAAGAACATGTACAAATTTCAAGAAAAGCAGGTACTTTTGGCCAAAAAAACCCTCCAAATCTCAGCTGAAAGCTTGGTTTTCTTTTAAAGAAAAAGAGAATTAAACAAGACAGTTTTAATGAGTTTAATCATGAAGGTTGACAGTAGATGTTGACCTTGTAATGGGTGTCTGCTATGAGAAAAGAGGTTATTTACAACCAGAATCGCTGCTGTTATTTTTCATTCTACTAAGTAAATTGTAGTAGAATTACCCACATGACACCTTTGCTGTGTGGAGCTCAGTGGAAAACTAATTCCTTCCAGCTTTTTGAAACCTCATCCTCTTTTCTAGCAGTTTCCTCATAGATTTAAAAAAAATAAAATAAATTCTGGCTGCATCAACATATGTGTGATGAACCTAAAAGACTTTCTAGAGATTTATCTATTGAGTTTCCTACGCACTTGTTTAATGGATGCACCACAAAACAGCGCATTACTTATTTGTTAATTGAATTGAATAATTATTCAATTGAGTCTTATATGAGAGGCAATTTTTTTCCCCATTAGCAGAGCTAAAAGGACATGGCAAACTGTAGGTGTGTTCCAGCCCTTCTTTGCATAGATCACTCAGAGAACAGTGTCTTTAATGGCAGTGGCAGTAACCATCCAACACCCTGAGCTGGGAAGGCTCTAGCAATTGGCAAGCGTTCTCTGTCTCCCCGTGTTAAATATTTTGTCAAGGCTTTTCTGGCTGCTGCAATTCCTTGTCTTTCTCCAAAAGCCATTTTTCTTTTGGAGCAGGTTTTTTTTCTCTTCTTCCTGATGAGACTTGTGCTCTTGGGCGAAACCTTCTGTTTCCTGAGTGCTCTTTGACAGCCCTTGGGAGCAGCGTTGTGCCAGCACTGACCCAGCTCTGGGGGCACAGCCTGGCATTGCCCTTCCCATGCCCAGGATGGGGAAACCAAAGCAGGAGCTCAGGGACTGGAAGCAGGTGGGTTTGCCCACCCTGCCATGGGGATGGGGCTCTGCTGCTCCTCAGATAATCCGAGCTACTCTTGCATTTCCACCCTCAGGATAAGGGAAGAATGGGCTGGGCTCCTCCCAGCCTTGGCACAGAAGGAATTGTCCTCAGCACAAGGACCCCTGAAGGGCTGTGAAGTCCCACCAGACTATTCAGAATCTGCTAATCTCTTCCATGTTCTTCTAATTACTCTCCTGAGAAGAGTTGCTTGGTGGGGAGCAGAGAAGGTCGTGTTGGTTTGTGATCTTACTCTTTCAAGGTGTTTCTGAATTATTTTTTTTTTTTACAATTTTAAGTACAAGAGGTTTGAGGTTTTTCTTTGGCATTGCTTTCAATTTGGCTCATGTATCAGCAAGAGATTGGCTGCTGTAACAAAAGCCCTCTAAGAGAATTTCCTGCATTTACAGTTTATTGCTAAATGTCTATTGTAGAGCTCTTCCCCCCCAAAAAAACCCACACCAACATGGGAGAAGAATTTAAACACAACCTACAGTTGTTACCAGATGGATGGACTTAATCTCTGTGTTGAGTACAGAAACTTCAGCTTAAACTGTACTAAATTTAAATTTAAACCATTTTGTACCTGGCATTAATGGAATGTAAAGACTTACTGGTCCTACCAGCTTTTCCTCCAGAGGTCTGTGCTGCATCAGGGTCACCACTGGGTCTCTTTGGAAAAAGAAGGGGAGGAGAGGAAACCCTTGAGATGTTATGCTGATTGAAGACACTGTCGTTGTCCCAGAGAGCCTCTGCCTCAGCCATGGAGTAGGTGTTTGCTGAATGAGTAAATGTGCTGTGACCCGGCTTTGAGCAGACAGGCAGCATTTGAGGTGTGAAGAGAGATAAAAATCAATAAATACACCATTTACCATTTACTCAGCCCAAACAAAATACTTCATGGAGACACTGGTGTAGCTTTAAGAAGTGAGAGCACAAATTATGGCTCCAGCACAGCGTGGACAGCAAGGCTTCATGGAATTCTGCTGGATGCATTTACAGCTCATTAGAACACTGTGCCATGGTGTTTTGTTATAATTGCTGCAGCTTCTCTTCCTCTCCTCACTGCTACTGGCACATAATAGTCTGTGGAAAGGGGTTTCTGCCTCTCCATGTGCAGTAGCTAAATGAGGAAGAGGTGAGTGGACTTTTCCAGCATTTATTCCGCCTCAATTAGCTCGTGAATTGGGCCTGGGTTTAAAGTTCTGCTCTTCATCTTGGCAAAGCTCCCCCTTTGATTTCCCTGTTTCTCACCTACTGTTTCCCCTCACTTGCACATTTCTCTGTCTGGAAAAATAATTGCATTGAAAGCAGAGAAGAGCAATGGAATGAGAAATCCTTGTCAGGGACAGGCTTAAAGCCTCTCTGTTTAGATAATCTCAGTCCAGTTAGGAGTCTCCCAGTAAAGCTCTGATTACCTGGCTGAACAGCCATCCCCCAAGGGTAATTCCATGGAAAAACAGCTCTCCAGACACCGCAGTGTTACAACCATCTGACCAAGCCCACGTGTCTGATCACTTGTGCTCAGCACCAGGGACTGCAGTTCCACCTGATCCAAAGGGATTTCCTGGTCTCATGTGTAGAAATAAAAGAAGCAGAGCACAGGGAAGACCACATAAACCAGGTTTTGGCTGCTTGTTCTCCCCCTGACCTCTCAAAAGTAGTGACTAGCCATGATTTTACCTTCTAATTGCAACTTTTAGTAGACTGAGTGTTTCTAAAACTTTTCCAAGGGAGCTGCTGGGGTGTGCTCCTCAAAGACCATCTCTCTGGTGAATAATCGGCTGAAATTCTAGTGAGAAAATCCTTTCACTGGGCAACAGCTTTCCTACTCCAATGCTGCATTATCAGCTCCAAATTATTCAGAGAGATCTGAGGAATTTACTTTAGGCAGCTTAGGAGATAAATTCAGTGCAGCAAGTTATCGTGATTGATTTAAGTATTTAAGACTTATCCTAAAAACCTGTTTTGCTCAATCCACCTCCTAACACGCTCCCATTGAAGCCCTTTTTTCAGGTTAAAATGCAATCTGAGTGCAGCCAGCAATTTCCCTCTCCCTGGCCAGGGGTAATTCTGCACCCTCTGGGTGCCTGGCTGATGCAGCGGTTCAGAGGCAGCAAGAACTCGACAGATTGCCTCATTTTACACTTCATGTGACTCCTGCTACGGCATCTTCCCCCTTAGGTCTGAGGAGGGACATTGGTTTGAAAGAGGATTTATATATTTATTTTCTTAAAGGGATATTAAAAAGACTAATGTTGCTTGGTTTGTGGAGAGATTAGGACTCGGTGCCCAGGAGCCCTGGCAGGGCTGGGGATGTGCACGAGTGGGCTTGGGGGGAGCCCTTGGAAACACAACCCCTCTCCGTGACATCCCCCTCCCTATTCCATCCCCTGGGCTCTCTGGTCGTGTGGAGCAGCCCCCTGTGTGTTTGTACAGCACAAGCAGCCTGTTGCTGGGCTGGTTACAGGTGCAGGATTATTTCTTAGAACTAACTGAGAGTGGGTGGAATGTGCAAACCTCACAAGCCCTTTTTTCCCCTTTCTCCACCCTCCCACGTCATTGGACTGCATCCTCAAGGAGAATCTGTATCTCCCTCGGGATGCTGCCCTGAGAACGAGCACAGCCCATTCCAGCAGTGCCTCGTCTGGATGAACCCTCAGCTGGTACATCTGTTTCTCCAATGTCAAAAGAGATAATGAGCTTCTTCACTGCACTTCTAGCAGGTTTCTTGGGCTAGAAAGTTCCATCGTGTCTCATAAGGTCACTGCATCTCTAAACCCTTTGAAATATGATGCAGAATCAAGGCTCCTATTAACCCCTTGGTCTTTCTCCCATTTCCTACTTAACACTTAAAACTCAGGAGTAACCCCTGCTCATGGATTTAACTCATACTCTGCGTAATCTTTCATGTGGCATTTGCCACTGCAATGAACCTCCAAGTTCTTAAGACATGGAGAAGAAGTGGGACTTGAGAGATGGAATGGCGTGGCAGGTAACAGGCACAGTGAACTTTAGATCTGTGAGATGTGGGTGATATTAGTTCATTCTATAGCTGGATGGGAATGCTATTGATATTTAATATCTTACCAGGAGGGCTGAGTGTTTGAAGGACAAGCATTCATAATTTGCTTTGACATTTGACATGATCAAGCAAGTAAAGGAATAATATTCCATTTCTCCATTGTCAAAAAGATAATGAGTTTCATAACTATTGGTATTATGGGAAAAATACAGCCTATGTAGTGTAAAATGTGTGAGAGCTGCTACATATTCTTCTATAAATCGTGTGTATCATGTCCTTTTGTCGGCCCTATTCAAACACAGCATGCCTACCCTCTTTAATTTTCTGGTTTGCTGTGCAAGTCTCTAACAAAAAATACTTTTTTTTTTTAAATGAAAAAATTTTTCTTCAGATTATTTATAGAAAGAGCAGTGCTGTCATCGAGTCTGTCTCATCATATCATTCTTGGGTATCAATTTCTAGGCTCAGATGACAAACCCTAGCAGCTACTTTTCCAATAGCAGCATCTGGCTTCCTGGCAAACGTGAAATGCAGTTATCTGGAAAGCTTCAGAGTTGCTTCTGAGCACATTTTATTTATTAGAAAGCAGTTGTGTTGCTTTGCTTCCCGTGACTAAGCCAAAGAATATTTAATATATTAAAAGGAGTAATAGAATCGGGGCCAAGCTGTTGTCCCTCAAGTGGCAAGGAACGACAATATTTTTCCTTTAGGATGGCCGTTTGTTCAGCTCTGAAGGACAGTCTGAAACTCTCCACCCTCACTCCAGATGATCTTTGAAAGGACTAAAATAGAAATGCAGCCTTATAACGCCTCAAACAAAATTGGCGTTCACCCTTGCCTGGACTCAACACTCTGAAATGGGGTGGTGACTTCTCTGCCAGCCTTGCTGGAGGAGGAAGACCCTCCACACAGAGTAGGCTTCTCAGAGGTGAAAGACACCATGCCCATGCAATATATGATGGATGATGACAGAAAGAATAAGTGGGTCTGTGAGTCAGGTGCTGTACCAGCCCACAGAAAAGAAGTGAATTCAGCTTTGTTTTGCCACTGAATTTATGAGCTTGGCAAGTCATTTGGATCCAGCTCTGCAAAGGTTTCCTAAGGTAGTTCAGTAGGTATGATAATCTACAGAATCTGATCCAAAGTGCATGAAAATACAGTGCCATGAACAATTTTAGTGGTACTTCTGAAACATACCTGTGACATGGCTGATACCTTCTGCCATGCTCCCAGTTCTTGAAGGGTACTTTGCTCAGGCTGGAGATGGGAAGTTCTACTGCTAATCTGGTCAGCTGAATCGAATCCCACCACTGCCCTGTGGATAAAAGATTATCCAACACTGGACAAGATGCATGAAACATTTCTCCAGTCCTCCATATGTAGCATAATCTGAAGGAATTTATTAAGGATTATTTTTCCTTGATATCAGCATCAAGTTAGATGGGAAAGACCCCAAGAGCCATGATCTCCATGACAGGAGATGACAAACACCAATGATAGAGATGTCCTGATATCTTTAGGACATTCCTAGATGCTGAAATTCATTCTCACATCCATAGAGCTAAAAGCTGAGAAAGAACAAGGGAGGATGAAATATCTGTTCTGGCCTTTGATGATGGTTAGACTGTATCTACATCAAAAGCTCTATTTAATTGAAGTGATTATTTTCATTCTGAAAAAGAGCTCTCTTGAGTTCTTCTTGAGCAGTTTCCAAAAGTTTCTTTGTGTGAAATTCTAGTGTTATTTTTCTAGATGATAGATTAAAAAAATTAAAAAACCTAATCTCTTCAAGTCGACGTGTTTGACACTTAGCAGCAGTAATGCTAAACGGTAACATCTTGCAGTTTTCTTCTGATACTGGTGGTGTCTCTGGGGCAAGATTTTATTAGTGACAGCTCTCACTGAATTCAGCTAAAGCCAAAGTTTCGTCTCCAAAGTAACTGTTACTCGGTTCAGAAATAAAATGATCAGGCACAAGATTTCATTTAAAGCTTTGAACATCAACGTCAAGGAATCAAAACAATTCTGTTTCGAGTTCCTGTTTCTCCAGGGTAAAAATTATTTCTGGGTTTGGACTCTTATCCTTGCACACTGTCGTGCCAAATTACAGGGAGATGCTGTGGGGCTTTCTCTTCTCATTGTCCTGAGCTTCTGTCTCTGGCCTGAGCTTGGAACAATTGGGTCTTAATTCTGATTGAGCATGGAGGAGGCCACTGCAGTGCAAAACACCCTGCCAAGGCTGCTCTGTGCTGCCTTCAATGGCAGCATTATAAGGCTGTACCAGAAGCAAAGCCTGCAAATCAAAGGTTACGTGGTGGGCAACCTTTGCTACATAGAGAGGGTCAGACAGATTTCATGTTTTAGAAAAGACTACACGCTTTTCTGCTGTTGAAGAGCGTAAGCACTTTTGCCTTCCTTCCGCCACGAATGGAGATTATTCAATGGTTGGATTTAATGAATTCAAAATCCTTAGAAAATCACTAGAGCCAGACATCAATGTAAAATACTCCACCAGCTTTCAGTAGTGGAATATAATATTAGCTCTCCCACAATCTACTTCATGCATTTCAAAAGAATAGAGAACATTTTAAAACTAAAGAAGATAGCTTGGGCAGAAAATGATTGCCTGCCTCGGATGCTGCTCTGTAACCCTTCAGGAGCCTGAGTTATTTCTCTCGGGGCAGTAGAAACAGAAACAGATGTCTTCTTTGCAAAAATGGGAGGGGAAGGAAGAGGATATTTTATTAATAAATTCTGTTAATGTGCTGTTACCTCGCACAATCAATAGGAGCGTTGCTGCAGGGCTGATGGCTCTGAGCCCATGGAAACCCTGGTGCTGTGTGCCCCGTTTCTGCTGCTGGAGGCTGCTGAGAAGCCACCAGAGCAGCCACCACTCTTCCTGCCTCTTGTGGCACATCTGGGCTGGGAGCGCTTGAGGAGGACATTTCTGTGCCACGTGGGATCCTTGCCCTGGTTAAAGCCCATCCAGCCCTTCCCCTCCCTCTGCTCCTCGCTGGGGAGAGACAGCCATAAGCATCTCTCCCAGGCAATACAGTAATACAAATAAATAATATTAATTAAGGCTCGATGGGTTTAAAAAGCTATGGAAATAGCTTCTCTCCTGCTGTTTCAGTATCTCATTTTTCCCACTCTGTCCAAACCCCTGAAGCCCAGAGGTACAAACATATTTTTTAAATGAGAAGTTTGTTGAACCTCATTAAACTTAAATGCTCAATCCAGCTCTTCTGAATGAGGCTTCACTCTGCTTTTGAGTTTACCTGATTTCATTCTTCCATCCCTAATGGAGACATTCCTTTAGAAGGTGATTTTTGGGAAGGCACTGATAGACCCACAAACTACAGCTGAAAAGAAAAGCATAATTTACATGCTTAAACCAAGCATCTAACTTGGGAGCTCTTCTCTGTTTATAGGCTTCATGTCTGAGCAGTTTGCTGAGGTCTCTGTGAAATAAAAGACCAGCTCTTAATTTGTATTTGCTTTTTGCTTTCCCAGTTTTTCTGAAAAGGACGAGCAGCTGAAAAGCTCCTCTGCGTTGGTATGCTGAGCAGTGGAGTCACACAAGCACCTGCAGCCATCCACGCACTGCTCCAAGAGCGCTGTATTTCTCGAGGTTTGTAGCTCTTGTCCTCCCACTCCCTAATTCATATACATAAAACTGGTGTGCTGCCACGTTCCCTCCACACAAATGCATTAGCTGATCAGGAAGCCTTCCCATTCATCTGGCTTGTCACTTGGATGAGGTGGAGGCAGGACCGACTTGTCAACTCGCGGTGAAGAGAGTGAGGGGTGGAAGACAGGATAACGCGACAGAAATGGTGTAGATATTTCTCCCCTTGGTTTTCCAAAGGAAAATATTTTCAGGTGCTGGATTCTCTCCATCCCCTTCCGAAAAGGAGAAAACCAGCAACCCAAATACTTGCCTACAACCTCCTTGTGTAATGAGTCGCAGAGTGAGGCTGCAGGAGGAAATCATGGCTAACCCCCCTCGCCGGCTCTGCTGTACCTCCCCATCAGTGTGGGCATCTTCCTGGAACTGCGACACCTCATCCCCACTGTGCCTGGCACCGTTTCCACGGTGATTTCCAGGGCAGCCCATGCAGCAGAAGTTGTGTGGAACCCACTCGAGAGCGAGCGGTGAAGGTGCAGAGCTTTGCACCCTCTGAGTGGGCAACGCCTTCCTGCTCTGCAGGTTGGTTCTGCCTGGGCTCTGGCGTGCTGCAGGTTGAGAGCCTGAACTCGCCCACACTCACACCCTCATCCCCCGTGAATTCCATAGGAACAGGGAATGGTTTGGGTCGAAAGGGACCTTAAAGCTGATCTCTTTCCAACGCCCTGCCATGGGCAGGGACACCTTCCACTAGAGCCGGTTGCTCCAAGCCCCGTCCAACCCGGCCTTGAGCACTTCCAGGGATGGAACGCTTCAGACGTGGCAGGGAGCTCCGAGCCCGCTCAGAGCGCCGGACCCGAGCGATGCTCGCCGCCCTCGGGGGATGCTGCGGGCGGGGGTTTGCACACCGGGGGTTTGCACACACCAGGTTTGCACATCGGGGTTTGCACACCGGGGGTTTGCACACACCAGGTTTGGACATCGGGGGTTTTGCACATCAGAGGTTTGTACACTGAGGGGTTTGCACATCGAGAGTTTGCACATCGGGGGGCTTGAACATCGGGGGTTTGCACACCTGGGATTTGCACTTCGGGGGGTTTGCCCATCGGCGGTTTGACACTTGGGATTTGCACATCGGGGGCTTTGCACACCGGGGCCGGCTGCCGGGCTTCCCCCAGCATCACGTCGGGGAGGCGGCTCGGCCGGGTCTGTGTCCCCGCCGCTCCCCCGGTCCCGCCGCCCCTCTGCCCGGTCCGTGCCCGCGCCCGCGGCCGGGGCGGTGCGCGGGGGCGCGGCTGGCGGCGGAGCCCGGCCCCGCGGATGCGGAGAGCGGCTCCCCCCGCCCGGCCCCCCGCCCGTCCCCCCGCCGCGCCCCCGCCGCCGCCTCCGCCCCCCGCCCCGTGACTCGGAGCCTCCCGCGGGCGGCGGCGGCTGCCGGGCGGTGTCGTGCGGCCCCCCGCGCCCGTGCGGGGACTATGAAGCACCATGGTGTGGTGTGACCGTGGCGTCCAGATGCTGCTGACCACGGTGGGCGCCTTCGCCGCCTTCAGCCTCATGGCCATCGCCATCGGCACCGACTACTGGCTCTACTCCAGCGCCCACATCTGCAACGGCACCAACATCACGACGGACGAGGCGCAGGGGCCGCCGCGGAAGGCGCGGGGCGATCTCACGCACTCGGGGCTCTGGAGGATCTGCTGCCTCGAAGGTACCGCGGCCGCGCCGGGGATGGGGGGACCAACTTCGCGGGGGGAGCCGGCTGAGCGCCCGGAGCCGCCGGGCTGAGCCCAGCCCCAGCCCCAGCCCCAGCCCCAGCCCCAGCCCCAGCCCGAGCCGCCGGGCTGAGCCCAGCCCCAGCCCGAGCCGGGGCCGGAGCCGCGCCGGTGCCTCGGACACGGCCGAGGAGGAGGATGGCGTTACCGTGGCAACCGGCATCTCCGACATTGCCATGGGAACCGGCGGCGGGATGCGGAGCGCTGCCCAGGGGAGCGCTGTCCAGCGGGGCGACCTCGCTCCGCCACCGCGGCCGGGGCTTCGGGGCTTTGGGGGGCTCCTGGAGGGGTCGGGGCTTTGGGGCGCTTTGGGGCGCATCTGAGCCCTGCAGGGTTCGGGGCTGGGGCCGCCCCCGGGACTTTGGCTTCAGGGGCTTTGGGACTCAGCCGCAGCTCCCGGGCAGGACAGCGGGAACTCCAGTTGCTCCCAGTCTGCCCTCGGACACAGACCGGGAGCCCGGGGGAAGGCGGTGTTCCCAGCGCTCAGGTGCTTCAGCGCGGGCTCGGGGTTACTTAACACGGCTCCAGGGTCAGGCTGAATGATATCAGCAATAAAAGGATGAGTGTTGTAGCGGCTGAGCAGGGCAGCAGGGACACCCCGCTCCCCGCAGAGGCCAACCATGTGGCTCCCGCTCGGAAAAATGGAGTTGTGGAGAAGGCGCGGCGGTAATTGCCGGGACAAAGAAGCACATGGGTGTTCGCAGGGTTTGGCAGAGCAGATCGGAGAGCCCAGATGGGAAACAACATCTGTCAGCCGAGAGCGCCGAGCTCTGACCGTGGGAAACCAGCACATCCCCAGGGAAGGGGCCATGGCCACGGTGGCTCTGAAGCCCCTCACCTGCTGGGTCCATTCCCCCTGCGAGCGAGCAACAGAGCCTCGGGGATGCTGGAGGAAGGGGGAGTGTGGAGGAAA
>JAWWEW010000042.1:3215707-3247032 GCA_035583185.1 Anabacerthia variegaticeps
ACCTGCTGGGTCCATTCCCCCTGCGAGCGAGCAACAGAGCCTCGGGGATGCTGGAGGAAGGGGGAGTGTGGAGGAAAGGGGAGAGTGTGGAGGAAAAGGGAGAGTGTGGAGGAAAAGGAGAGTGTGGAGGAAAGGTGAGAGTGTGGAGGAAAGGGAAGAGTGTGGAGGAAAAAGGAGAGTGTGGAGGAAAAGGGAGTGTGTGGAGGAAAAGAGAGAGTGTGGAGGAAAAGAGAGAGTGTGGAGGGAAGAGAGAGTGTGGAGGAAAGGGAAGAATGTGGAGGAAAAGGGAGAGTGTGGAGGAAAGGGAGAGTGTGGAGGAAAGGGAAGAGTGGAGGAACAAGAGAGTGTGGAGGAAAAGGGAGAGTGTGGAGGGAATGGAAGAGTGTGGAGGAAAAGGGAGAATGTGGAGGAAGAGTGTGGAGGGAAGGGGAGAGTGTGGAGGAACAAGATCGTATGTAGAGGGAAGCTGTTCACTTCTGCTGGGCTGCTCTGGGGCTCCTGGGGTGGTACACCAGAGTCTCTCTGCCCTCGGAAATGCCCCGGGTGGCTGCCCTGCTGTGCACCCCGTTCCGTGGGCACAGGTCAGCACTCGTGAACTTTGCCAACCTGGTTTTGTGGGTTATTCCGACTGACAGACGGCGCAGCCCAGACGAGCCCAGCTCTGCTTCAGAGTCACAGCTGGGTGCAGAATGGTTTTTTCTGCCCAGAAAAAGCTGTGGCGTGGTAGGAGCACCTCATCCTCACGTCTGTTCTCATCTTCCCCTTTTGCTAACAATTTAAGGCTACAGTGTAACATGTTTTTCCCCTAAAATGTTGGACGTGCTACCTAGTAGTAGTGTGCATACATAGAATTGAACACGGGAATATTTTTAGATGATAAAGAGAGAAAGAATTACTGAAATGTGAAGGTTTACGGGTAATAACAATGCTTGGCTTTATGACTCCTGAAGGAAATCTAAGTCTCGGCACGGGCTTTTATGGCACCTGGAAAACAAGGACTTGCATCTGAGAGCTCCTGAGCTTGCTTGAGAGATGCTGAGCTTCCTCCCCCTGGACTGAATCCTGTGATCTTCACTGAGCTTGTTCTAGTGTCTCCAGCCTCCGTTTTCCGTGGAAAACAAGTTTGTTTGCATCTTGCAGGAGTTGCTGAGCTTGCTCAGCTAGTCTGGGCCTGTCATCTCCGGGAAAAATCCCTGAGTTTCCCAGTGTCAGGATTTCTGTATGGTCTCCCAGTAATATCATACATAGAAATTAAATGCAGCTTTGACTGGCACTGCTGGAATTTTTGCCTTGATTTCAGCTGGGCTGGAGGCAGAACTTTATTGAAAAGCCAAGAAGTCAGGGGCGCTGTGAGAAATGGGCAGCCCTGAAACAGTGCCCAGTAACACGGCTCATCCCCAGTCTCACTCCATCACTGGGCAGCGCTGGTGCCTCCCTGAGCACGTTGCATTTGCCAGAGCATTTGCTGACAAATTGCACCCAGGAGTTGTGTGCAAGTGAAGCTTAAACCCCCCTCAGCTGGTGGGATAAAAGGGCGTTTCGTGGGACCCATCTACCCGACAGCAGTGGAGCTGTTGTGCTCAAAATTCAAATGCTCGTAATCAAATTATGAAGTTACAAATTTTAAAGTTGTCAAATATGTGCTAAGAATGGACAATTTGAGAAAGCTGTCATCTGTTCACAGAGATGAGGAGCAGAGACTACATTCTCTCCTACTTTTTCAGTATGTTCTGTTTTGTAAGATAAAATCTATAGATGCATTAAAATATTCACGTTTTAAAGCATACCACGGGACTTCGATTTCAACATGGAAACATTCCTTGTTTCATATAATAATAAAACCATTTCTAGAAGCTGATTTAAAACAACACTCCCTTGATCATTTCAGACCCTCTCTCATTCGGAGTGGCTGGGTCTTTTAGTAATATCAAGATGATATTGCAACTCCAAGGAGATACATAGCAAGAAAATAATTCAGTTACAGATGCTTATGTGTGATTTAATGGTCTGGCTTCAAACCTATTTTAAGAACTCTTCTTGTGTTTTGGAGTAATAATTATATAAAGCTACTTAATTTATTTTAATGGTCTTAATCGCCATTTCACTCCTATGTCAAAAAGACAAATCTAAGACACAAATGTGCAGAGGCTGGAAATGCCTTAAGCAGCCTCTGCAATTGCTTTTGACATACATAAAGCATTTCGCTGAGCAAATTTCAGGTCAATTGAAATTTCCCATTAGAATGTTTCTCAACTATATCCATAAAACAACCTGAACAATCCCCCATTCAGTATCTCCCATTCCAAGATGTCAAACAAAATCGTTGAAACACAATGGAAAAGAATAACCTTCGAATGAAATTATTAGGTGTTCCCCAGTGTTTTCCTGTTTTTCTTTGAAACAACATTTTACCACAGATTTGCATTGTAATGAGAATTGGAGGGATGCAGCTTGGGGATCCAGCATATTATCCTTGTTTGGAGCTGCAGTTGTCTTGGGGATGAAATCATGTTTCAGTACTAGTAGTTGATACTACTATGGAGCTTAGTCACTCCAGAAGCAGCGTTAATGATACATCACTCAAACTCTTGCCTGTACAATCCCAATTTTGTTCTTTTAGTGTGTTTGTCAAAGGTGGAGGTAGGAGGTTCATTGAGTGGATTTTAAATAATAGCACTGTTTCTGCCTGGATTTTTGAAAGAAGTTATATCCAAGGTAATTGCCTTAGGTAGGAAACTCTTTAAAATAATTCCTGGTGTGGATGTGCACACAGCACAAGGGGCTGTTCCTTGGCTCACCCTCTGCAGTGAGGTGGCCCAGGGGCTCCCTGGCAAAGTTGGTTTTTGGTTTTCTGGGTCCAAGACATCTCCAATAACCACAGTTCTGGCAGCTGAAGTTGAAATGTCACCAGAGCAGGGAGTTTCTGATGGAGCCCCCATGCAGCCATCCACACCCAAACCCTGCACCCCAACCCACAAATTACCAATCAGAGCCAATCAGCCCCATTTCAGGTGGCTGCTCTTCTGTCCCGTGCCCACACGTGAGCTGTGGGAGGTGGCACAAGCTGTGAGTCCCTGTCAAGATGATGCAGAGCAGGGTCTTGCAAACACAGCAAGTGCTCTGTCCAATGAATAATCATTTCGTGGTCAGCCTAACCTGAGAAACAGAGATTAAACCACCCAAAGTTCCCAGGAGCCCCTATTCCTGTGGTAAATGTGCAGCACAGTTTTGTAAGCCTCACACAGTCTTATTCACAGGGAGGATCTGCTATTAAAATATTTGACTAGGAAAAAAAATACGTTAAAAACACCACTTTATCCACTGAAACTGCTTATCGTGGTGCACAATCGTGCTGAAGTTAATGGGACAGTTCACAACAGAGTGCTCTGCAGGCTCTGTGACATCAAGATAGGAAACCAAGTAATGTACTTGTAATTTAAATTTATTCAAAGAGTATTTTATTAAACACTTCAGCATATGAATCTCTTTGAACCCATTGTGTCTACTGCTTTTAGTGTTCCCTGTTTGCCATTTACCTTTCGAGTGGTGCATTTGGCCATTTCATTCACGTGGAACTGGGTGGTTGGAACATTTATAATTGGGAGGAAGTAAATCATTTAGGACTCAAAAACTTGCACAAATGCACATTTGCACAATTATTTGCAAGTCTTCCAGCTCGGATGAATGTGCACAAACACAGGAACCACAGCACCCGCATGCGCTGCTTCCATGGATACTCTTGAAAACAAAATAAAAATGCTTATACAAATGTTTGAGGCAAGTAAATAAAGGCAGGCTGCTCTCCATCAATACTGCAAATTCATGGCTCATCCGAAGAGAATGAATATTCTTTAGTATTCTCCCAGCACAGCTCTGAAGTCCCAGCAGCACCGCTGTTTGTAATAAACTAAATACAAAGCGGGTTCTATATTCAAATGCTGTGGCCAAAGTTTCATTTGGTGAAGAGCAAATGTTAAATCACTCTAACATCAGGCACGACCTGCCTTGGAGGTTGTGTCCACAGGCACATTAAGAGATGGGTGATCTTCCCAGCCTGTCGAGGCATGTGAGCCTGTACTCACACTGCGAAAGAGAAGTCGCTGCAAATGGAGAATACACAAATGGGTGGCTCTGCTCTGGGAAACTTGTTCTGTGATGCACAGCCTGTTTCTAGGACAATATATACATATTCTGTGCACTGCTGAAGAGGGCACTTTCCTCCATGAATCTTTCAAAACAAATACAAACCCATTAGAGAAGGGCTTTGCTGAGATTCAGCCCATGTCTCCATCCTTTCCTTCCATACATCCTGCTCATGCCATCTCCGTTTCCTTGGTAAAAGATGTGCTGTTGAGAAAGTGCACGTGCCTTACTCATTGTTTGTAAAAGCAATTCTTAGCCCTCCAGTGCCAGCATTGCCACAGTGGTTGAAGCAGTGCAGCTTTATCAGCAATTGATGGAGTGATTTTTTTTATTTTTTAACAGCCTTTTTAGGTTAATTTTTTTCAAGAGCATTCCATTTGTTAGAGAGAGTTTCTGCATTTGGAGCTGCCTTTATGAATGCAGAGTTCAATCCCTTTGAAATATTGTCCATAGTATAAAATATTTTAAAATACTGAGAAATGTTGTGCTGGAGGAACTGTCAGCAGAAGATGGGTTAAGGCATTATCTATTCTCAAATAAAATAAAATTAAAAAGAAGCCCAGATCTCCTAAATGCACCTCTTTGAACATTTGTCACTGAGGCTCTCAAATGACCGTATTGATGTCACAAAACATCCTTTCTTCCCGAGACGCTCTGTGGAACAGGGATCTGAAGCTAATTGACTGAATATATGTCACTTTAATGAATTAATTTGCTTTTCTGAACTCGACCTACTGTACAGCCAGTAGGGAGCTATCAGGCTACACGAAGGTTTCGGGTTTTTCTCTCTCAGCATGTCAGATGTCCCAATGCAAAACTTAGAACCCAAAGACTTTGTGTGCATTAGCGACACTCCCCGAAGGCTGGAAACCAATGAAAGCACGTTTGTAATCCAGCTGTGAAGCTTCTGCATCTGGGCAGGATGCAACGTGGAGAATATTAATCTTACCTTGGTTTCAGGATTGATCTGGGAAGGTTTCAGAAACGTTTTGTGAAGAGTCAGGGAGACGTTGGGCTGTACAAATAGGATACCTGTGGCCATGTTGTGCTCTGGTTATTTTTCTATTTTGTTTATAAATACACTGTATATTCTAAGGATTTGACAGATGGCATTTGTGGCAGTATCTGTCAGAGCCATAGTAAGTCATTTGGGAGCTTGTGGGGACCTTTGCAGTGATGTAATGTAGTCTTTGGGCTTCTTCCAGCAGCCATTACCTTTAACTGACCTTCTGCCTTGGGCTTTTATTACTCTCTTTAGATACTGGCAGGAGCTCGTAGCTGTTGCACCTCGCCAGGGCCTGGCATCTCTGCTGAGCCCCACCAGTGGAAACTGGTAAAACAGGAGAACACAACAATGTGGGGGGTTTGTTCTGTAAAATTTCAGCCCAGTGATTGTTCCCCCAGTAGGTCCTGCCCCATTCTCTGGGTCGTGGTGTGTCACATCTGCTCAGGTCACGCTGTCCAACCTGCAGCTTTGGTCTTCTCACCTGCAAAACACATGGACCTCATAAAAAACTGGGCAAGAAGGGGAGTGCCTCTGGTATCTCTGTTCTGGAGCCTTGGGTATCTTTCCAGAAACAGAGGAAAGGGAGAAAAAATACAGGGAGGGAAGTTACTGCTTTCATCTCGTCTCATCTCTAATTCCTTTGAGGAGGTAGGAGTACTTAGGTACCGAGTGTAATTTGAAGTCTGTTATTAACACCTCTCAGCTCCCAGATATTTAGTTGGTGTCTCTGTGGTTCATGTGGCAGGGAGCAGCAATTTCTGTGTAATTTCTGTATCCCCCAGCTGAAAGTGGAGAGGGAGGAGGAGGATTGACGGGCTCCGGAGTCTGGGCTTCGATAAGTTTCCTGCTTTATCTGGGGACAGTTATTTTCTTTTTCTGCCCCTGTCTGGGAGGGAGAACTGTGCTTTCTTCCCACCCACTTTCCTCTCATTCTAATAATAAAATGGAATCGAAGATGTGGAGAAACTGGGACACAGTGATAGGGCTGCCCAGCTCAGAGAAGATGCATGAACACTACTTTAACTGGGCTTGAAGCATTTTGCTTGCAACTTATGTTTTATACATGCAATATTTGGTGTTTAAACATGTCTTCCTTGAGGGACAGGATTAAGTCTCATTCTCCACCTACGTAAATTTAACTGCTTTCTAGGAAGGCAGTGGAATTATGCCAATATGAAGCCAATGTAAGAGAAGGGATTGTAGATCTGTCCCTTCAATTGGACCTTTTCCTGCTGGTCCTTCTTTTCTGAGCCAAGACTCATCTCGGGAAATAAATCAAACTATCAAACTGAAAAACCGGTCCTGCTTCCAAACATTTCTTGGTGCTTATCTTCATTTTAGGTTTCTGTTTACTGGTATTTATTATGTCGCAGACTTACGGTTCAGCATCCAAATTCTTCCCAACAGATGGCAAGGCAGGATGCACTGGAGTAGTAAAATAAACAGGATAAATGCACAACTGCCCATATGTCTGAGAGGCTGATACACATTTATGACTTTGGAACAAAAGGATGTCTTCAGTAGACAGCTCCAGTGCTGTGCAGGGCTTCGTGCTGTTTTCTGCCTGGTTCTAAAGCCTCTCACTTTTTCAGCATATTTTGAGGAGTTAAATTACAATATATTTTGTCCTCCCTCTCCCACTCCCAGAGAGTTGTTTCCTTTTGTTATTTGTCTCCACTCCCAAAGTAGATCAGTTCATTTTATCATCAACATTTCAGCATGGAAGGTGGCTCTTTCCTGGGCTTCAGCTTGCATTTTTCCTTTCAGAGTGCTTGTTCTGACTCTTCTGAGGGGGGCACACAGTGGTGCTGGGGACCACAGCAACATCTGAGGCTTTCTCTAGATTGAGATTTATCATAATATTAATGACAAGTGGCCTCTCTGCTCTCTCAAAATAGCAAGCCTTTGGGCAAGCTGCCTGCAGGATGGATAGCCCAGCCCAGACAGACTTTAGCTAGATTTCCCTTCAAATCTGGGGGCATTTTTGCCAGTTGTTGCATGCTGTGAGTCAAATGCAGTGGAAGCGTTGAAGCAGTTCTTGATTTAGCCTGGCAGATAGTCCAGCCCCTCTTCCTCCTCCTTCCTGTGGCATCCTGTCATCTTAACATCTTTGTTCTCTTTCTCCTTTCACCTCTCCTCACTGAAATGTTGTAACTTTCCTTCTGCTGAAAAGATACCTTCGAATTTAGCTTTTCAATGACAGTGCAAAAGTCTTTCTCTAGAAACCTGGTAGATACTGCCCCAGGCAGAAATTAAAGATTTTTGATTTAGCTTCTTAACTCTCCGTCCCATCCTGCCAGTGAAAAATGTATAATCATATACTAGTCCAAAGGTATGAGTTTGGGTTCTCTTGTCTCTGCCTGTTTTACTTGTTTCCCAGGATTCATCCAGGCTCCTGCTTACTTTACAAATAGCCCAGTAAGTTCTTCTTCAACAGAATTGAATCATTTCTTGTCAAATGTCACACATGAAGGAGTAACTGGATATAAACATGCGGTCATGATAGGAAGAGACAGATGAAGGGAGAGCACGTTATGGAATTACAGTATTTCCTGTCCCAGTTGCCAAGCCCTGATACGAATTAACCTCTTTTATTGTTCTTCTTCAAGCATTCCGCCTTTTAATTGCTGTTTTGGAACTTTGCCACTTAGTTCTGCCCTTTGAATGTTTCTCACTTAGCCGGTCCCCTTAGCTTGATAATGCCAAATGTTTCAAAGATATTCAGCATCCCCTGTTTGAGTGGCAGAGGGACCCAGTTCAGGGAGGAATTACCACCCTTGTTGAGCTGCCAGAGTTTTTTTCCAGATTAAGTTAATAACCATTTTTAAGTCGTTGCCAATTCTCCACCAGGGGTTTCAGATCGGTTTTCTCCCATTTCTACTTTTTAAATAATGCAATTCTGTGTAGAATATGGATGACCGAATGCTTTCTCCTGCCCAAATATATAGCATTCAATAATGTTAGGATTGTTATTGTCTTCCTTGCATCCCAGAGGCACAGTTTATCTATTGTTGCTGCAAGGCATTAAAAAGGAACCATGGCATGTTGCAATTATGCCTTGAAATAGGACCTTGCCAGAGGAACATTGCCTAAATGTAATCAAATCTGAACTCTAAGTTATTGCATAGACCTGTGTGAGAGCTGTGCACACCTATCCCATGGCTCACAGACCACCAGGGATGGCTGAGAGCAAGGCACTGGCTGATGTTGTGGGAAGATTGCCATGCTCTTGGCGTTTGTTAAAGTTCAGCCCCCAGCATTCAGCTGCCTGCAAGCAAATGAAATAACAAACTCTTAATGCTGGAAGACCTTGTGACTATTTAGGCTGAGCTTTCAAAGGTATCCAGAGATGAAAGTCGGCAATACTCCTTCGTATATGACTCACTGATGGCAACAGTGGGCTTTAATCATCCCTGTCCAGTGGATATTCTAAATTTACGGAAGCTATAGAAATGCTCCTTTACGTACTTGCATGTATTTTAATGCAAAATTGGTTTCATTATGTGTTAGTTTGGTTTCATCCACTGATAAAACAGCACGTTGCACTGTGTCCCATCCCATTTTTATCCATGTGGATCACGAACAGCATTGAAGCCCTGGAACTCACTGAACAGAGCCCTGTGACTTGAGCCAATGAAGTCAATAGCTCACAATGGATGATAATCTCTCTCTGCTGAGGGGGGGAAGGTGATTTGTGGGCAATTGTGAATTGCCAGAACTTCAGGAACTTGATTTCCAGTGCCCAGCCTCTGCTTCCTCCCTGGTTGAACATCTCCCAGTCCCGCTCTGCCACCTGCCATCCTCCCTACTGACAGCAGTTTATTCTGTACAATTAGAGCCCAGGAACATTATTAATGACTTCAGCTGGGTTGTACTAGGGGAACTGTCGGAAAATGTCAGTATCAAGCAGAGCTCTCCTAGACATGATAAAATATCAATTAATAAATCTGGGAGCTCGGTAACAGTTTGGAAATGGCTTGTTAAACCTGAGCTGCTAACCCTGACCAGTTGGGTCTGTCTCCTCAGCCTCCTGCCCACAGGCAGCAGGGTGTCAGTTATTTCCATTACAGCAATTTTGGGTTCACCAGTGTGCTCTTTGCAGACAGACCAACCTCTTCCAGATGGACCAGTGGGACACAAACTGCTCAAGTCCAAAAGCTCTTCTACATTTATGCACAAGCTGAACCCAGGCCAATGAACGTAGCAAGAGGCTGAGTTTCTTGGCTCCAGCTTGGAGCTGCTTGGATGTGCCCACCCTATGTTTGGATCAGAGCTGTCCATGTCCCCCCAGCTCTGCCCACTGTGAGAACACATTTTTGTCTGTTGACAAAAGCTTCTCCACAATGAGCAGTCTTTCCAAAGGCTGTGGTTTGTGACCTCTATCCAAACTCACGTTGCATTGAGAGTCAACCACATTTCATTTTTTTTGAGTTACTTAGGTGTTTCCAAAAATATTTATCCAAGGCTGTGCCACTATCTGCTAATATTGAGCTCAAAAATCGTGTGGTTCTCCTCAGCAGACCGAAGGTTTGCTCCAGAGGGTGGGAAGTGTTTCTCCTTTGCTCTGCACATTTTGCTGTGCTCTTGCCCTTGCCTTCAGCGCTGACAAACGCAGGCGGTTCTGAGGTGCTTTGGGATCCTTAAAGATGCAAGGCCTGAAATAAAGCATGTAGTATTTAGGAATGATGCTGGGGCTGTGTTCACAGCACCACGTCTAATTATCGCCGCTCAAACGATTCATTTGCAGTGTCCCGCTACGGTAGTGCTTATTAAAATAGAATCCTCTTTATGGTTTGGTAGCAAATTAAGAGGGGGGGAAAACATAGCTTTCCTATTCCATCCCATGTCTTTTAAAGGGATTTACCCTCATAACTTGCTTTCTAGGGATATTTCCCTTGTTTTCACTTGTAGTCCCGGTCTGGTTTCTAATGACTTGCTTAGTTTCTCTTGGTAGCCAATTCCCAGTGACCTTTTCCCTCATTTTATTTTAATTTCTGTATATAAAGGGCAACGAGAGCTGGAGACAGTCTTTGGGCACAGCAGCAAAACCCCTCAGAGAGGGAAAAACAGGCCAGAAATTTTCCACCTGAATTCTAAGCCTCACCCAGGGCTTTGGCCACACAAAGAGCCAACACGCTCAGCTCTGCAGGATCAGAGGAGCACTCACACGCCCGAGCTGGACCAAGGGCAAGTGGCTCAGGACCAGGGCCAGACCTGGGCAGGCAGGACCTCACCATCAGCATTCCAGGCTCCAGTGCTGGATGCAGCTACTGCCACAGGTTATCCCATTTTCTGGCAGGACTGCCGTGCCCCGGGAGGGCTGAGCAAGTGCTTGCAGCTGGCCAGAATATGGGTACACAGCTCCTAATGCTGATTTTATAGCGTTAATGTGCACCTGGTTTGGTGGCCAACTGGCACCGTGCTCAGCCTAAAATGCCTGTGTAAGCCCTGTATTAAAAGAGGCATAAGAATTAGCGTGTATCAAACATGTCATTAGACACGTGCCTGGTAGACATAATGTAGGATAATGAATATGATCACAAGAATAAATTAATAACTGAAAATATTTTTTATACGTGGGCACACTTAAAACAGGGTAAGAACTAAGTGACACTTGTGTCACCAGTTTATAATTAAAATGCAGTGCTTGAATGAAAATGTAAGCTTCAATTAGCCAGCACGACCCTGCTTCCGGCTTTACTTCCCACTGAAAAGCAACGATAACAAGCTCACATTTATTATCAGAGTTTTTCCTGGAGCTGTGCACTGAAACATGCTCACATCTGAGCCCTTTCACTGAAGACATTTTTTCGCTTCAGCAGTTTGGCATGCCATACAAAGGCTCTCTGATTTTTAGTGATGTTCACCTCCTCTTACATAAAAATGTTTTCTGTGCATATTATTTGGTTTTAGTTAAAGTCCAGGTGCACGGGTTACTGAAGAAGCAAAGGGATGGCTCATCACAGAGCACAATGGGTAATTATTGCTGAGCTTCGCTGTATTGCACAGACAAATCCTTTCTTGGAGCTCAGCATTGTGGCTGTGAGAGAGAGAAAATACCTATGATCCAGCCCAAAGTCCTCCAAGGGTAAGAATAGATCCCCTGGTAAATGCTTTGCCCATTTAATCTTTAACTATCTCAAGGGACAGAGCTTCACAATTTTGTTTAGAGACACTGTTTTGCATTTTAATTTCACCAGTGGGAAGTTAATACATATATAAATTATGAGGCCTCATGTGTTCCCATTTTCATCCCAAGAGGATGTTAGGCTTTTTGTAAAATGCTTAAATAATTCTCTGGGTTCGGCCTTCCCGATTTAAGCCAAGATTTTTGCATGATCCAAATTTTGGTGCTGCCTTGCCTGAGGATTAGGCTTGATTTCTGGCGGAGGGGGCAGGTCCTTGAGGCAGGAAAAAACCCAGGTGCCCTGAAAGAGCAGTTCTGGAGGGGTGTGTGCTGGGAGGGCACCTGCAGCACGTACCTCCTTGGGCATTTTTGCACCCTTCAAATCGGTCCATGTGCAGAGGGGGGTACGGGAATCCGAGTCCCAAACAACAAGGACGGGGAATGGCCTTCTCAAGCAGTGCTTAGGAGGGCTGGTGAAAGGCACAGAAACCCTGACAGCCCCAAAATGTCAAGATGGAGCAGCTGAGCCTCAGAAAGTGTATTTAAGGAACATGTCCTCCCTGACGGAGATGGGACCAAATGTCCACACGAATATCTTTTGCAATGCCCCCTCCAATATTTTAAGCAATTTCTACGGGCAGAATTCTTGCAATGTAGGAGTGGATGTCAAGCCAGGATATCTCAACTCAGAATAGATGTGTGCTCTTAGCTTTGGGTCAGGCAGTGACGTGTGGTGGCGTTAGAGCCTCCAGGAACTCTTCAAGTTGTAAAAACTCCAAACCTCCTGGTTTTTCACTGGTGTTATTCACATGGGGCAGAGTGACCTCTCCAGAAAGCCCTTCCAACAGCAGCAGCAATCTCTCTCAATAGCATTTAATAACTACCCATGGAGAAAATTACACTCTATTTAAAAGGCCAGAAAAATCATGTTCAGTTTAACTCTGCTGACTTTGGTAGAATTACACCAAAAATGAGTTCTGTCTGATATCCTTTCCCTTACTAATGTTCAGTAGCTGGGCATAAAAAGCCTTTCCAAGGCAGATTAAACAAGACCAAATGGTGAAATATTCTTTTAATTTTCTTTCACACACGTTATTTTAGGTGTAGCTTGGAACTCTGCCCTTACGAGAGGCATCCCTTTAAATATTTATACAGCATCAATATGGAGCCACCTTCATACGTTTTTAATGATATGTTCCTTTCTAAATTAACCATTAGGCAACCCTGTTCCGTAGCGTTCTGGATTTTGCGCTGCATTTACGCTGCCCTTGGATTTTTTTTTTATTTTTATTTTTTTTATTTCACCGTGGAACAATGAAGATGTCAAGGCAAGGCCCAGGGGCACGGTGGAAGTGGAATTCTTGGAGCACCACCGCTGTTGCCATGTGGACACGCACTCAATAGCACACTGTGCTGCTCTGCAAGCCAGGGGGATTAAATCCCAGCCCCGCTGCTGGGCCATGTCAGTTCATCACCAGTACAATGGCAGCTCTTCATTCCTCTGATTGTAGTTCCCAGGATCAGGGAGAAAAAATATTGAAGCAAAGGAGGGACAGGAAGAGATATCTCCGTTCCGAGGTTCTCCCTGCGAACCACGGCCGTGTCTGGCAGGTTTCTAGATTTTCTAGAGGCTTTTACTGCTTTTGCCTTCTCATTCTGTGTTAGTAAGATGCTAGGGCATGCCAAGGTGAATAGGACAAAACCCAGCAAAGTCAAAGATCTTTACTATTTGCTGAGCCCTGATTCAACCTGAAAACCCACAGATGAGTAAAAGTGCTGGTACAAGCCATGGGATTTTATAACTCTGGGATTTATGAGTCCTGTTTAATTATACCACGTTACCATAGCAAAAGGGTTTCTGCAGGAGCTTCTCATGGCTTGTTTCCATTCTGGTCTCCCCCTCTCCTGAGGGGACCATAGGAGATGGATGCACTGTGAGATTGGGCTGCATAACCAAAACCTCAGCAAAGCCTCAGCAGATAAGACAGGTGGCACACACATCCCAGGTTTGGTAGGGAGGTTATTCCCCCACCAAAACGAAGGGCCATCAGAGCTTGTCCTGTGCCCTGTTATACTGAAAGCAAGAGCTGAAATCCAACCTCGCCTTCTCCAAAGGGGCTTTACCCTGTACTTGTTTTGTAAGTCAGAGCTTCAGTTAAGTCAGCAGAGATTTTGTCTGGGGATAATGGGCTCAAGGAAATACTGAAATGCAATTTCCCTGGGTTGCAGTGTGTTGGAGACAGGCATTGAGTCACCAGCAATGCCCTTCCAGCGCCGGAGCCGGTTCCTGCTCTACGGAATCAGCCCCAGTAAGGACGTCTCTGTCTCTTACAGTGGCAGATAAAGGACTTGGGGAAAAGCACAGGGGTGTTTCCCTGTCTTCCCTCCAGGGAACCCAATCTGGTAGGATTTCTCTGCAGCAGTCACTTGGTTTCTGGGTTTTTAGATGTACTGGTAAAGGGACATTGTTTGCTCCCAACAAAAGCTGCCTGGGCTTGGCATCGCTGACGGGCGCCTCAGGAAGAGAAGCCAGGCAGCAGCTGAAACCCAACCAAAGAGGAAAGGCAAGGTATGGCCAAGCTGAACTTGTGCTCCTATTTGAGGCTTTTCTTTGGGTTGCAAAGGCAAATTTTTTTTCGGTGTTTGCTGCAAATATGTTTAAATTCTCTCTGTTTTGGAGGCAAGTAGTCAATGCATCTGAAGTGCATACTTGACATATGCTTCTTTTCGCATGCTGTCCTCCATTCATTTCATGCAGCAGATGCTCAGTTTACCACTTTAAATGTATTCTTAATTACTAGAAATTATTGTAGAAAATAGCTGTTTGGAACTAAACATTTCCAGCCCTTCTTTTGGGCGCAGGGAGCTCCTTTTTGCAGCTGTCCTGGGTGGCTGCATGCAGATGTTGACAGGTTAATTTGCATTTGAAGAGCTGGATGCAGTGAGCTAAGAGAGGGTTTTTCTTCCCTGCCTCTGAAGGCAGTCGCTTCAATGCTCCTTGCCAAATTTAGCCCCATTGCTACTCTTCTTAATTAACTAAAGCAACATCCAAGCTGAGTTTGGCCCATTGTTAGCTGGCCATTTATTTCAGGGTTGAATTAAACCCTTTGGCCGTGTAAAAAGCTCTTATTCTGAAAATTGATTGTACAACAGTGAAACGCAAGGACAGCGCTAATTCACAGCCAGGTAGGAGGTACAAGTTGGTTTATCTGATTTCCACTGTCCTGCAGCCAAAAAACTGCAAATCCAACCTTCCAGGTGAGGTTTCTGGTTTACCTGACTGCTGCATACTGCTGGGGTTTAGAAATGGTTTAGTAAAAAAGGAATCCTGATATTAAAAATAATTAAGTGCAGCTTGCACTGCTCAATGCCCCTTCCTGGAGAGGACTCTTTTTTTGTTGTTGTGGATTTTTTTTTCCCTTAAAATAAGATTGTATAAAGACTTTCAGCACACAGACCCAAATTTAGACTTCAGCCCCTCCCACTGGCAAGAAAAAGGCAGAAGTCCTGATCCACAACCATGCTGTCAGCCTCTGGAAACTGTGGCTCTGGTCTTTCATGTGCCTGATCCATCCACAGCAGCTCAAAGCTCGGTTTAGCAAAGACCTTTCATGCCATAGCAGGGAGAAGAGCTGACATTCAAAGAGCTGCAGCCTTGTCACCACCAAGGCCTGCACACTTTGCTTCTTTTCTCCCCTTTAGATGTTACAAAACTGCCAAGGAAAGCAGGTATTAGAGCACTGAGCCGAACCTGCAGAAACATGGGATGGCAGAATGAATGTTCCTCTTTCATTTTACACCTCCTTTCCCCCACACTTCTGTGCTTGCCTGCCGTGACCTGCTGTGGGCAGATGCTGCTCTCGCTTCTCTCCCCAGGAATCTGCATTTCAGATCACTTTGCTGTGCATCCCCTGGTCAAGGCTGCCATGGGCACAAAGTTACCCACCTGAATTTATCAATTCTGATACCCATGTGTAGGTGTTATAAGGAAAACTGGTGATGTGTTGGACCCAGTCTGCGTTTTGGAGCATTCCTGGCAAAATCCTTGCTGGTCACAGTCAGGTACAAAGTAATCCATCACCCCAGCTGTGCACGAGTGTGGGGCTGGCACAGGGCACTTTCTTAAGGGGAAGTGTTTGCCCCAGTCCATCATCTAAAGCATCATGCATTTAACTTTTCTTGGGTTTTCTACGTAAGAACTGAAGTGGAGGGGATTGGAATGGAATGCTGTTAGACAGGCATGATTCAGGTACCCATGGAGACATGAGATCATTCCACATTGTCACCAGCACAAGAGGATAACCTTATACAAGAATAACTAAGAATAGAATTTTTGACCTTCAAGATTTCCTTATCTGTACACATTAGAACTGTATAGTGATGCAGCTCTGCTTGTCAACAACAAGAAATAAAACAAAAATAAAACTAATTTAAAACCCCACAGTGGCAGTGGAATAAATTCATACATTTATCATTTCAGAGGTTCCCATCGCTCCTGCCTCTTTTCCTGCAAGGTTTAAATTATTACATATTTTTTTAATGTTATGTTTACTCTCCTAAGAATAGAACACAATTTACAGGAGCTCATATGGATGAAAAAACATTTTCCTTTTGCACTGTTGCTCACAGTCAACACACACAGACCTGCACCTTCCAGCTTCCCTAAACCTTGCTTCATACCATCAAATAAATTAATGAAGTATTTAGAAATCTGGTTTGAAGTCCTTAAAAGTTGAACGTTTATTACTTGAACTTTCACTATAGGAAATATCATGAATCTCAGTGTTTGGTTCAAGACTTTACCTGGTCCAGGTAAAGGGGCAGATTCTTCACAACACAACTGCCAACACTAGATTTGGAGATATTTGCATGAGAAAAGGATCCTTAAAGTGAAGAAAGGGAGGATGAGGTTCCAAGCTTAGCAAAACAGCTGGAAAGAACCTCATCAGATGAAATTCAGTCTCTGCTGCTGTACATCTCTCAGGTTTTAAACTTCGAGGCAGAGGGTCATTTTTAAGCAGAATTTTAACTTGCACATCCATGAATTATTTGTAGTGACTTGCTCAAAAATAGCCATGTGAGCCTGTGCAGTGTGCTCAGCCAGGGCTGCAGCGTGGCCAGGCAGCCTGCCCGGGCCTGGGGACACGAAACCCCCTGCACACACCTGCACCATGTGCCACCCCTTGGCACTGTGCGCTGGGGACACGCTGTCCGTGCCCCTTGTCCCTCCCTTGGCATGGGTCAGCAAGGGATGGCCAGAGTTTGGGGTGCAGGCATCTCGCTGAGGTCTGAGCCATAGCTTGGTGCCAAGAGAGGCCAAAGGCAAAGTGCTGTCCCCCGAGAGCAGGGGCACATGGTGCTGTGTGACTCAGAGGCACAGCTGAGTCACAGCCTCCCGTGGCTGCTCCGGGGATGGGAACGGGGCAGACACCGTGTGTGAGACTGGGCTTGGATTCACCATCCAAGGCATTGCGTTCAGGCTCCTCATTTGCTTCACAAGTATGTGATGAGGAGAAACCAGCTCCCAGGTCCTCGCTCCTGAAAGCAGTAAGGGAAAAAAAATCCAAGGAAAACCACCTCTAAAGCACAAGGGGAGGACACTGTCTGTCTCTGCTGGAGCCCCTGAGAGGTCCAGGGAGGCACACCTGGGGTATCCAGCATTTGCAGGGTAGCAGGACTCGTCAGCAATGAGAGCCTGAGGCGTGTGGAGCTGCTGCAGAGAAGCCCTGATGTCCCATGAGGGGACAGCTCTCCTGCTCCAGAGCTGGCAGGAGCAGGTCTGCAGAGGGGGTTAGGTGTCACCATGCCTAAAAACTCAAAACTCAGCCTGCAAACACCAGCATCCCAGACAATAAATGACACTGAAGAGCAGAGTCCCACGGTGAGGGACTGGCATCAGACCTCAGCCTTGCAACTCCCAGGGCTGATGTTTGGGGCTGTGCTCCTCCTGAGGGACAGACCCCTTGTTTATAAGTCCTCTGGATGGAGTCTCAGCGTTGATCCATCAGTCTATCTCACTCACCCATTGGCACACCTGGAGCAGCACAGTCAGAGTTAAATGATGCTGCACCTCCTCCCTCTCCAGCAGGTATTTGCTGGCCGTAACCCGGTGACTCTGCTCTGTGGAGCAGAAGTAATCTCTAGTCACTGGGCAAACTTTCCCCAGAGCTTATTGAGGAGAGAAAGCCCTGCTGCCTCGGCAGGGCTGGGAGCTGGGAGCTGCTGGAGCAGGCTGATATTTCGGCACGACTGAGTATTTTTAGAGCCATCCTATGGTGCAGGATTTTTAACTTCCATTTCACAGCCCTTGAAGCCTGGCAAACTTTCATTAACATTTGATGCCTTGAAGTCATGCAAGGTCTGGGGGGATAGGGAGGGGAAGGAGGGGAAAAAAAATACACCTTTTTGGAGTGTGTAGTTTGCAAAGTTGCTGGGAAGTTTAGGAAAAGCCTCCAAACCCTCCTTTTCTGTACCAGGTGGTTTTAAAGTACCCAAACCATTCAGCAAACATAGCACGAGTCCCAGACCATGGATGGGTGGAAGAGTCTTACTTAATTAACTTTATATGTGAAATACCCAGAGTCTCTTTGGCCTCTTTGGTCTCTTTGGGGAGATTGAAGCACTTTTCAAACAGAAAGCTCCCCACCTTACAAGGATTATGTCTCTCTCCTTTGCCCATTATTAGACAAGTTTGCTAATATAGGGCTCTTTGAGCCATAAATCCCCAAATTATTTATAAGCCATCCTAGAGAGGAGAACATGGGCCACAGAGCAGGTGAAGGATTTGCTCCCAGTTCCCACTGCACTCGCTGCCTTTTCTGCTCAGCACAAAGTGAGGTTTTTCTGCCCAAATTCATAACCAGTGAAAACACTTCTTGCCTGGCTACAAGGCAGACTTTCAACTGGAAAAGAAATTAACAGAAATTCTATTTTCCCCCCTCTAAATATACACACATAAACACAAACACACGGCGTCTCTTCGCACACAACCGTGGGTTTTCATAGGCTGAGTAGGAAGAAGAGACGTATTTTTGTCTCCTTGGCAAAAATATATTGGCAGCACACCACCGAGTTGTAAAGGTGGAGTAAGTACCAGAGCGTGGCCCCGGTGAGTGGGTTTTGGAAAGCTGCCCTTTGGCTGCCCGTGCCCGTCTGCCAGGGATGCTGCCCTGTTTGGGCAGACCCCAAACAGCCCGTTCAGGCTCCTGAGGAGGAAGAGGGGGTTGCAATACCTGGAAATGAGGAGCTGGCAGTTCTGCATCGTGCCAGGTGGGCTGTGTGAAGGGGCAGGAGCTGTGAGTCTCCCCCTGTGCGTGGCAGCGTTCCCGGGCAGTCAGAGATGCTCCCTGTCCCCTCAGCTGGGCACCTCTCAGGAGCTCTGGCCAAGGTGGTGACAAACTGGTGCTCCCTTGCTTTCAAAAGCAATATGGTCCCCAAGATGCTGTTGCACAAGGGCAGTGAGAAAGGGAAAGGGCTGAGAGGGAGTCAGTGGCACAACAGCCATCTCAACCAGGCACAGAGGAGCTGCCTTTTGACTTCCCAGCAAAAGGAAAATGCCTGGCTTTTCTCTTCCCAGCCTCTTCCATGCCATCCTAGGAGAGCAAAAAGCAGTGAGCGTTTTCTGGTTACAGTGGCAGATGTGCCCGGAGCTGGTGAGGGCTGGGACTCTCAGCTACATTATTTAAATCAAATTCTGAGATCCCAGATTGGATTGCTCAGAGCTCCCCCCACCATTATCCTTCCCCAGCGCAGGTAGAGACATTTCGTAGTAAAATGCAATTCCGAAATACTGAAAGGAAACTCAGAAACCTCGACAATAAAATATTTATGCATCTGTGCTTTAGAGCATTGTAATTTTGCATTATATGTTTTGCTTTTCAAGACTGACTAGATTAAGGCACTTCTGATTCATTAAATACATTTTCCCAAATGCTGTTTCTACAAATGTTGTTGGGCCGTTGTGTTTGGTTGTATTTATTAGCTGGTGTAACAAGGAAGTTACGTCTTCCATAAACCTGAGAGGAACCCGCTTAAATGTGTTGCTCTGAATCTCAGCAGAGAAGAAAACAGTTCTCATGAATAATTAAAGCTTAAAGAGGTCATGCTGGTATTGCAGCCTCATTTTTATTTGTCACTGCTTAGTTTGCATTAGGAAATAGGAAGTTTCAGGTGCAGGAGCCAAATGGAATCTCTCCTGCATGTGTTCATTTAAACAGGTCTATTTGGGAGCTGTCTCCAGTTTTATGTATTAGGCCATTTGTTAGCTGTAGTAATTTAAATCAATCTTGGGAATTAGAAGTTTAAGGCTTTTAATTTTCACCAGGCAGTGGCTGTGCATCCCCTCACCTTCTGCCAGCAGTATGAGCACTGCCTCAGGCCAGGCAGGGCTGGGATGGAATGGGGCAGAGCTGGGATGGAATGGGGCAGAGCTGGGATGCAGGCAGGGCTGGGATGGGATGGGGCAGAGCTGGGATGCAGGCAGGGCTGGGATGGGATGCAGGCAGGGCTGAGATGCAGGCAGAAATGCTCAGGGAGGACGCAGGTCACCATCTGGTGCCCATCTGCACAGGCACCACCAATCTGCCAAGCTCCTGCTCTTCTCCCAGGCCCCCTCCTCATCTCTAGTCACCCACTGCCCACTCTTCTCGTCTCCTCCTCAGCTCTCTCTCCCTTCCCACTTTCTTCCAAGCTTCTTTTCCTCTTCCCCTGTGAACCACCTCCCATTTCTCCCCATTCTGACCCAAAGTGCTCCTTTTCCTCCTCTTCTTTTACATGGCTCTCTGCCCTGCTCCAGGAGGGTACAGCACCTTTCGGGTTGCTGCTGGGAATTGCAAATAACCAACTTAGTAATAATCCTAATTCCTAAAATCCTACATATTGTCTTTATATTTTCTTCGAGGCTATATTACCATTGCAAAATACTTTTGTTCCTCTCTCTTTTTTCCCAACTGGAACCTATTCTGTTTATCTAGCAACTTTTTTCCCAAGGTTAGCCCTGAGTACTCAACCAGCCAACAGGAAGAGCACTAATCTCTCCTGGTGGAGTGTCTCTTCCACTATCACACCATGCAGATGATTACTGAAACCTTTGCCTTGCCTTTCCCAAACCCAGCCATCAGCAGGGTTTGGCAGCTACACCCCTTTTCCCTAACCTTTAGATTCCCTGTTGTCATCTGCCTTGTTTCTGTCCCGCATCACTGATTGTGCATGATCAATCTCTAGAGGTTTTGCTTCTATGTATAACTCAACAAGCTGGCAGAGGAGCGAGGAAGACTCGTTTCTGTGCTCCAGAATGGATGTGGATCCAACTCAAGGTCACTGCATTACAAAGACAGACATATTGCAACATTCCCTTCAATTAAGGTGATTTATGGAGTGAAATTTCCCTATTGCTTCTTCAGTGGCCAACTCTTTTTCTGAATACCATCATCTTATGGTGAATCTCCATGGATTGAAGAGACATAGAATCATTACAAGATTCCAGGAGCATCCAAGTATCCTGATATTCCTAATCAATTCACTAGCAACATCCTATGTCACTACTTTCCAGTGTAACCCTAACTTTTTTTTCTAAAAAAGAGCTTTGCAGTGCATGAATGAGCCAAAAGAAAGTTTGCAAAGAAAGAGTTCAGCTCTAGATGTCAGGTTAGAGACGTTCCCTGCTATTGAAACAGACAATCACTCATTTAATGCAGAGAGGTAATTACCAAGTGCCTTGCAAGCTTCTGCTGCACCAAGAGACCTTGCAAGAGTATCAATAATACAAACCCTTTTTCTCCTGACTAGACCTAGAGGGTTTTTCCATTACATCCTGTGCCTGTTTCCCCAAACATCCCCAAGGATTACCCAGGTCCTCATTCTGGAGAGTTGTTTCTGAAATTTTAGACTGCTGTAAGCCAGCTGCAAACCTCGCCTGTTGTGAAACGAAAATGTTTCAGAAAATGGAAAAAAATGGCAGTTTAGGAGGGTCTAAAAGTAGAAATTAAGAATGAGGAGGCAATGGCTCAAGGCTGCATGTGTATGAAAGCTGAAGTGGCAGAAGACACAGCATTGCACATTGCACTGGGTATGTTCTTCTAGTTCAAGAGGTGACCACGACAGTGTCTCAAATTATAAACTCAGTAGGGACTCTGAGGAGGCAGGGATGTCCACTTCCTTCCATTTCCTCCCCCAGGTAGTGACAAGCCATGGTACAGGCTGTACAGACATGCTGTGATCGTGAAAGGTGAAACCATCAGGCCCTGGTTGCTCACCATGTTAATGAGGGAGAACTGATGACTTACTGAAGGAAGGGAAACCGTATGGATAAACACCAAACTATCCCTTAAGGGAAACTTCATTCCAATTGTGCCAATGCAGGGGGAAAAAAAGCACAGTTTGACAATGTGAAAGCAACCAGGATTTGTCATTTTGCAGCATATGAACACACTTCATCAGGCAAAATGACGGGCTGTTCTCAAAGCGCATCCGGCACAATTTGGCATTTCAGCCCTCTCATACTGACTGATGGACTGGCAGCAATCCCCCTGCATGAGCAGCCTTTGGATGGGGAATCTATGTCAAGGTCAAGAATACTGGGGAGGGGAAATGGATTTTAGTCCAAATCAAGTTCTACCCGAATCCTGGTTAACATACAGGCTCCCACAATTTATTTGCCACACTGAGTGTTGGACTGTGCTGGCCACTCTGTAGTTACAGTTGTGAATAACGAGTCAATCTTCCACATATTGTGCCAAAAGCACTCCCAGTTACTAAAGTACCTCTTTAAATTAAGGCATTTGGGGCCAGAATGTAAGTAAGAGCTGGAAACTCATTGGAAAATGCCTTTCAGTGCAAAGCTGTGATGGATGAAGATACTCACCTAAGAAGCCAACATCAGCTCCTCAAGTGTTAGACTAATTTTAGCCAAGGTGGAAAAGCCAGCTGCAAAACTCTAATGGAGGTTTCTATCCAAGCTCCAAATTCTTCTTAAAAGGATGAGGAGGATTAAATCAGCCACGCAGAAACAGCCTTGGCAAAGAGGCAGCAGAGCAAAGGATGGAAATGAGTGGTGAGACAAACTTCTGGGCTGCGGGGATAAAGGACTGTGGCATGAGATGCAGGACGAGCCGAGGTGTGAAGGCAGAACACAGCGAGTGTGGGCTGTGGGGGTAGGTAGAGAAGCAGACACAGAGAAGTGAGTTAGCAACCCCACGACAACTAGAAATGTTGACAGTTTCTTGGGAATGAGCCAGCCATGGGAATGCTCAGTGTGGCAGGGCTGACTTATCTCTGACTTGAAAATGCTTCTCAAAGAGCATCACCAACATTGCCCCAAACAATCACGTCATGCCCTGGCTGAGGAATTGCCCCTCTTTCCCCCTGCAGATGATTTCCAGAACGCAGACTGAACATCAAGGCTGGGAGCACGCCAGTCTTTCTCCCTAGAAAGAGTCATTCCCTCAACGAGCTCCGTAAAAAGGAGCAGCAAAGGAGACACAGAACCCCCTGAAGTTTCCCCCACTTTGCCATCCAAGCAGCAGCATGAGGGGATGTGGTTAATAAGGAGTAATTGCCAATGGTAGTAGAAGAGTGTGAGCAATGCAGGGAGAGGCTGCTGGGGCTGCCTGAGCATCATGGGGTAATGCAGCACACTGCATTGTTTGCCCAAGGAAAGGCAGTGGAAGGGATTGGAGCATCACTGAATAACCTCAGTCATGAATTCTGTGGCCAAAATGCTGGTTTATGAGGGAAACATTCAAAGAAACTGGAAATGAAGTAGCACAAAACAACACATAACACACCCCTCTGCCGCTGTCCTGCATTCCCCGATACCATTGGTATTCATTGTGGTAGCACAAGGACACTTAGTGCTTTTGGCAGCAGTTTTGTAACGACTGAAGAGAATTCAAAGGACAGCAGCCAGACACTGTGATGTGTTTTATTAGCTCCCAGATGTGCAGGTGAGGTGAATCTTTGGGAAATGAGTTCTGCTGCCACGGATTTTCTATCATCACTCAAGGTCTCCAAATCTTATAATGGAACAAAGGGCTGTCACAGAATTTGAAAGTCATCTTTGGCAAAGCATTATTTCTGCATCTGTTCATTTCTTACACAGAAATACAAGTAACACAACATCTTTGATGATATTTGCCCAACTGCAAACAGGAGGTCAGCTGCTGAGCCCGGATATTTCCACATGAATTATAACTGACTGAGCCTCTGTGGGCGTTTCCTGGGATGTCTTCTGCTGTAGATGATCCAGAATCTGGAGATGCTTTACCAGGCTGTAGAAAACAGTGTTTGGGTGTTATGTGCTGGATTGCAGCATGTCAAAATAATATTGCTCAGAGTAAAATTGATCTTGCAAGAATTAGAAGCCACACCCCAACAGCAGAGATGCCTCATCCTGGAAGTGTCCCAGGCCAGGTTGGACAGAGCTTGGAGCAACCTGGACTAGTGGAAGGTGTCCCTGCCCATGGCAGGGGGGTTGGAAGGTGATGAGCTCTAAGATTTTTCCAAACCATTCTGTTATTCTATGAATAGTGGAATTCTTTACCACCTAAGCAAGGTACGTCTTCTGCTATGTGGCAAACTTTGGGAAACTGTGAGGATCCAGTGGCACCTCGAGGAGATCAGCTAAGGCATCACATCCGGGCCACAGGAAACTCAAGAATGTTAGAAAAGTGATGGTTGTGACACAAAGGTCAACCTGCCCGGGTAGGAACCTCGCCAGTCGCTCTTTAGGGCTGTGAAATCCAGGGCAGTGGAGATGGGGCTTGGGCAATGCCAGAGCTCCACCACAGTGTGAGACCACTGTGAAAAAAGCACTGCAAGGAACAGAGCAGCAGAGCCTTCATTCTGTGGGAATGGGGTGAAGGAAGGAGCTGGGAGCAGCCTCTGCTTCCACCAGAGTGGGCTTGGTATGGAGGAGCCCCAAGGAGAGGCTGCAGAAGGCGAAAGACACTCGGCTCAAACACTGCCACAGTGCAGGCAAGCTGGGGAGAGCAGATTAGGGTATTCCAAATAGTGGAGAGAGGTGGCAGAAGACAGCCCCTTCTGTCCCAGAAAGTCTGCCATAAACACAAGAGGGAGCATGAACTGCTGCGGGGAGGCAGGAGAAGTGGAGCGAGGGGAATGGTGGGACCGAGCCCGTCAAGTGCCAGGATAAACCGAGACATGTTCCCGGAGGAAACGTGCTCCTGCCAGCCTGGAGGGGAACGGGGAGCACTAAGAATAAAGGCCGGGGGAGAGCAGCACACCATCCCCTGCCAACCCCAGCTCATTTGCAAGTGTGTGGGCAGCAGCAGCTGCTCCAGCATCTCCTCCAGCATCGCTGCCACTGGGGCAGCCTGAGCCCTGCTCAGGTGTTGGACACACCAGGAAGGTCTTCTGAGCTTAAAAACCTTAAAGAGGAGCAAAATGGAGCGGGAAGCAAAAGCAACTGGTCGTTCTTCACCTGACTCTCAGTGCTGGGAAGATCTGAGAAGCAGAAAGGGAGGGCTGGGGAAAGGGGAAATTCATGTCACAGCAGAAGATAAAAAAATAAGAGACTTGAGGAGGAGTTTTGCTTTGCCCACCAGACAATTGAAAATAGATCAAAAGAAGAACCCAAAGGGTTTGTTAGACATGACAGCTCCTAAGGAAGAAAGTGGGGCAAATTTCATACATTCCAACATTTTCAAATGATTTTCTTCTTGCCCGGGAAGTAGATGGGGAGCAAACAAAGGGAGAAGACCAGATTCTGGTATCATTGTTGCTGGGTGAAACAGATTTGAGTCCACTGCAGTGAAAACAGAATCTGGCCCATAAGTAGGCAGTTCTGCTCCCTGTGCTGAGAAACAAGTGAGATCTGAGTTAGGGGATGAAAGACAGAGAAAGAAGGAAAGGGCTTCTATAAGGGTAATAAAAGATTCATTTTTTCACTGTCTCCACACCTGTAGAGAAACATGGGTAAGACTCAGGATAAATTCCCTTTAAAGACTCAGCTGAGCTGAATTTGCTTTGGCCTGACCATGATGGGCAGCTCGTGCTGGCCAGCTGGGTTATGGCACTGTGGCAGGCCCCAGTTATGGGAATGAACTTCTAGCCTTTATAGGTCCTGAGCATTTTTTGAAAGCAAGACCTACCCTGGCAAAAGTATGACAATAACCCCAGGTACGAGCAGTGCTCTTCATCAAATTCATCTTTGGGATGAAACAAAAATACAAACTGTCACATGGACAAATTTCCTGGACTGGCAGGACTCCGGGGGTGTCAGACAGAATCTGTCTCAAAAAACAGCCTATGCTTTGAAGTTTCCAGCTCTCACAACAGCCAAACTTTTTCCAAGGCAGACACCCAATAAATGTGTGTTTAACCTCCTGAGGCTTCTTCCTCTGCTGGCTGCATCCTCCACAGCACTGAAGGCGTCTCACAGCAGCAATGTGGTGTAGCTAATTCACATGAGGTGTGTTTTGCACATGACCTGCATCAATAGTTCATGATTTCTTTTATAATGACAGCATTAAACGTCCTCAGGCAGAAGCTCATGGGATCTCTGCTCATTCGAGTAACTTAAGGACAAGCTTGTGAAACTCTCAGCAAACAGCAGGAGCCAAATAATCAAACTCAGGACATTTTAACATGGAAAGTGCCGAGTTACAGGAAAATATCTAAGGCTGTTTCTTGTGGTGTGAGTGGAGAGATCAGGACTAGCATAGCCCCTGTTTGACCATCAGCAACACAAAGCAGGTTTTGAAAGTAAAAGGAGGTGCATCACCCATTCCTCTTCTCAAGGGTTGTTTTACAACAAGGGGAAGGAGAAGAAAGTGAACTCGGCAGCTGCGAGCGCTGTGGTGTCAGTCCAGTGAGACAGGGGAGCTGTACTGGTGGAAAATCAAAGAAATGAACGCAGTGCACAGATAGATATTTTTGTGGAGAGGAACATTTTTTGGCATGTCTGATCTCCTTTGCTCACTATTGCTCCAATCACACAGCAAAGGGCTTCAGAACTTGTCAGCAGAGAAACCTTCCGAAGGAGAAAAACACACAACTGTTTCTGCTGTGCCCTGGCAGAGTCCAGCACTGAGACACCGTCACTCACTATAAATAGAGGCTCTCCCCTGATGTCTGAGGCAGGTGTAAAGCCGTGCCATGAAGGAAACCCAGCCCCACTCGGGTGGACACCGTGTTCAGGCAACTTCTGCTGCAACAGCCCCACCCTGCACGCCACGCTTCGCTCGTGGTCTGTGATGTTATCTGTCAGTCAGCCTTCTCGGGGCTGATATATTCAGAAAACTTGTCATTTAAACATCCAGATATTCATGTGTTGCAGGAAATCAGGCTGACAGTCAGCTCTGGAACTGAGGCACAGCGTTTAATCACAGAATAGATGCAACAAGCAGAACCCATCGGTCCGAATCTCCCGTGGTATCTTGCTAATTGCCTTATTTTTAATATACAGTCAGCTCCTTGCAGCTTGCACTGCCTGTATCCTCAAGCACTCGCTGTCAAGTGATCTTGAAAATAATTTCATTCCATGTCTTCGAGCCATCCCAGAAGACCCAGGTTCGCCAGAAAGCAATGAGCTGGTTCATGGGACTGTGGGTGGGTGTGGGGGGTGTTTACCTGCCCGCAGGTGACTGCTGTGGCCACGTGGAGCTGACACAGCCCTCGCTCCATGTGAAACTCCCTCGGGAGAAGCCCCTGAGGAACTCTATTAATAGTGTGCACGTGTGTGCCCCGAGTATCTGTAGCTGCTCCCACCTTAAAGGACAGCAGAGCACGGATGGCACGGAAGGATCTTGCTGTGTGGAGATTCCAGGGTTAGGGCAGGGACAAAACAGAAGTCCAGCCTGCCCTGGCAAAGATTGTCACACATTTAAGCGCTCCATCTTCCAGTGCTGATTTGTGCCAACACTTCCAGGGCATCAGGGAATGCTGTCCTTGGTAAGCACTGACCCCAGGAAATGGTGTTTCAAGGGCATGGCTGATGGAATGGATGACAACAACGGGACCGTGGAATGCCTGGCCACAAAGCTAAAAAGTGTTTGCATCCTACACCACTAACCTTCAATCTCAGTTACCAAAATAAAACCCCAGCGAACCATCTGCAGTGGTACAGGCAGGATTGTGAAAGGATTATTTGAGAAAGAGCAAGGAGAAGATAGTATGTCATCAGAATATGGGATCACTGCTTTGATTTGCTGTTGAAAACTCCATGTATTTTGAGATCTCAAACCCCAAAACAAAGCTTAATCTTCACTTAGGTACTACAGTTCCCTCCCTTATCACGTTATCTGAGTACATCACACTCTAATTAGAGTTGTCTGAACAACACTTAGTGAGATTGGGAAGTACTAACCTTGCCAGAGAAGCCCTTGAACACCAAGTAGAACCAAGTTCAGAACCACTCTTTAGTTTTGAAATGCCAGCTAAGTATTCTGCAGCCAGTGGGAGAAAAATGTTCTTACTCCATCAGCCCCAACAGCACTTCAGAAAATTCACTTCTTCATTGTCATTAGCCCAGACCTTCAAGTCCTGGCTCAAAATTCAGAAGAGTTGTTATTAATATGAGGTAAAAAAATGCATTGTAGTATTTGTATTTCTAAAAGCATCATTTAAAATATATCAATAATCATCCAAAGAAAGGAGTAATACTTAGAGCATCTCAGTGGATATTATATCTAACTCTCAAGAGGTATCCAGAAGTGCTTCTCAATATTTCAGTATCTGTTAGGCAGTGATTGCAGTTTATTTCTCTCTCTCTAGTGGGTACAGCAGTAGGAGTTAAATATTCCATCTTCCTCTCCCAAGGATGTAAGGGACTGTGTCCCCACACTCAAGCAGAGAAGAAAATCTCTCTCCCACTTCACACCCCGTGGGAAATGGCTTGGTGTGCCTCACTGAGTGTGGACCCATGGCCACGTTTGTCTGCACATCCTTCAGGGCAGCTGCTGTGAAACCTTTGGGAAGAGCTTCAAGCAGCTCAGCCCTTGTGCAGATGCTGCAGAATGGTTGTCAGTGAGTTTAATTGAGGCCTTCCCTTTTTTGCCACTCTGCTATTTCATTACTTTTATTTATTTTATTTTTTTTTTTGCATTGCTTTACATGCCAGGGCATGGGGATGGGTATTCCAGCAAATCCCAGTTTTGCTTTGGTTTTATTTTTCATGTTTAAGTACAAGTCAGACTCTGCTGTTGTGCTTTTAGAGCCCAGCAATTCTGCAGCAGCTTTCTCCAGCTAGATCTAATTTTTCCCAGATCTGAGGTTCAAAGCCCATCATTATGAAAAAAAGGTATTGTTACTTTTCCTAGCAAGCCTTTGTTCCTTTGTGGATTGAAAGAGCCCTCAATACCCTGTAGATCAGCAGAGTGCCTGGTAGCAACTTCAAGCCTCACTGAGAGTTTAATAAGCTGCTGCTGATTTATGTGGCACCTGTGAAGTTTTTATGGAAAAAAGTGATCCAGTCTGCTGCTGTTATTGGCCATCAAACAGCACAGACACTGGAGAGGACCCTGAACCAGTATCTGTGCTCTGAGCTACATCACCAATATTGGGAAGAATATTTTGGATTCCTAGGCTTTGATACAAGTCCAAATTTCACAGTCATTTGCTATTTCTATAAAAATTTGGCTAGAGTGGCCAATCCCAGTATTCCCAAAAGCTGGAAATATAACAGAACTCTCAAGCTCATCCAGAATTTTTTTGGAGGCTAATTATCCCCTTTTCACCTCTGCTAGTTTTGCTGATACTCTGTCATGTGAAAGGCTCCAAATATAATCACCAGGAAACGAAGGTCTCATCCCTCCTGTCCTGCTGGGCCATTCCAGCCCTGCAGTGGAAGGAGCTGCTCGTGGCTGTCCCTGCCTGCACCAAAGCTGTGGGAGCTCAGAGACCTGGGATACCTCTACCTTTGTATCATCCCTGGACAAATTCAACCCACTACTTTAAAAGTTACTGGAGAATCATGGCATGGTTTGGGTTGGAAGGGACTTTAAAGCCCATCTCCTTCCACCCCCTGCCATGGGCAGGGACACCTTCCACTAGCCCAGGTGCTCCAAGCCCTGTCCAACCTGGCCTTGGACACTTCCAGGGATTGGGCAGCCACAGCTTCTCTGGGCACCCTGTGCCAGGGCCTGCCCACCCTCACAGTGAAGGATTTCCCCCAAAATCCAGTCCAGCCCTGCCCTCTGGCAGTTTAGGAAGTACATGGAATATGGCACCTACAGACAGAGAGGTACATACAGACTGAGATGGCCCCACCTACACACACGAGCACAGTCATTGAAAAGCCAATTTCCCCAGAAAATTAGGATGGGAAGCTTATTTAGATTTTTTCATTAATGAATAGAGAGGATAAAAGTCACACTCTGAATGTATTTCCTGTAAATTTGCTCACCATAGTGGAGAGGCTCAATGAAATGACCAGCCAGTCCCAGAGGCCCTGTAACACTGGGAGTGATTTAATTTCATTGTGTGAACTGCCATAAAAATAAGCACTGGGATCTTTAAAATCTGAATTTTGGATTGCCTTGCCAGAGAGCCATCAGGAGAAGAGAGCCTCTGATGGCAAGCAGAGGGATGCACGGGCAAACATGCTGAGCAGGAGCAGTCCCAGCTGAAGTGCTCCCTCCACCTGGCAGCCAGGACAGGTGTGTCACTTCCAGATGTGACATGAGCCACTTCCAGCCTGTTCCCAGCCTTTGAAGTGCTGTGCAGAGAAAGCCTGAGCTGTTCCTGCAATTAGAGTAGAGACATCATTTACAGGAAGAATTAAATGCGCTGTAGTAGCAAACCTGCAGTTGACACTCACAGGGTGCAATTTAAATCCTCTGGATTAGTAATTCTTTTGAGATCTTTGTAATCATTGGTAATAGGTAGTGAAATAAATCCCCATTTATATCCTACAGACTGCAGCTGTGCTTCTGTTAAAGTAGTATTAACTGATGGGTTTTAAATCCTTCTGCCAGCTTGAGCTGTAAGCACCGAAACTCCTGGGCAGGGATAACTCATCCTGGGTGATGTGTGTTCCCGGGCACGGAAGCACTGGGTAATGAATAATGAAAGCACCAAGGCAGACTCACAGCTCAGGGCTCACTCCTGCAGGGAGCTCTCTGGGGAGAGGTCCTCGTGTGGCTCCCTGTGCCACGAGTGACCCAACTGCGGCTGGGGCTGGGGGTAACCTTGATGGCAAATAACACAAACTGCTCATGTGAAGCTTTGCCGAGGTGGGCAAAGTGCTGACTTGTTCAGCTGAGGGAGGGGTTTGTGTGTCAGCTCTGGCATTGTTCCTCCAGGTACCAGGAGTGCCCCCACTTGCTGCACAGGCTCCCAGTCGACCCAACAAATATGCCATTAAAAGCTGAGCCAATCTTGAGGGGGACATACGGGTTTAAATTGCAGCAGGAAGAGATTTATGGACTTGTTTTCCTAGTCTAGAGAGTACTTGAAGAGGCCTCAGACAGTTCAGCGTTTACCAGCTCTGATGAGGGAGGTCAGCACTTCACTGGGCTGAGATGGGAGGGATGGTGAGTGTGGGATTGGCACTGGGCTTTGCCATGGAGCCCCAGCCATGGGGCAGGGACCCCGAGTGACAGTCCCTCTGGGAACAAAAAGAAGCTTTGCAAACTCGGTATGCTTGTTCAATAAGCACAGTGCTGATGAAGTAAAGCATGAGAGGTTAAAAAAATTCAAGGGAAGGATATTAACGGCGAAGAACAGAGCCCAGGAGTCCTGGCTCTCCCTTCCTTCAGCTGCGCTCCAGCCCAAGCTGCCCAAAATCCAGGCCTTTAGAGATGGTTTCCTGATAGCTTAAAAAAGGTGCATTCCCCTGATTCTGTTCCTTACGGGGTTTGTTTGCTCTGTTTTCCTTCAGGAATCTACAAGGGACATTGTTTCCGAATCAACCACTTCCCTGAAGACAACGACTACGACCATGACAGCTCAGAATACCTTCTCCGTAAGTGCACACTGATACCCCGTGCTCAGCACTGACAGCAGTGGCCACAGACCCTTCCCTTCCCTTCCCTTCCCTTCCCTCCCCTCCCCTCCCTTCCCTTCCCCTCCCCTCCCTTCCCCTCCCCTCCC
>JAWWEW010000042.1:3247132-3360142 GCA_035583185.1 Anabacerthia variegaticeps
CTAGAGAGCAAACCAAGTCTTACTCATTGCAAGAGACTGGCCCAAACTGGGTGGCACACAGCAGTGGTGGCACACAGCAGTGGTGGCACATGTCCAGTTCACGCTGCAGTTGACACAACCATCACCCTTGGACACCCTCATTCCATAGAATCATTGAATCATAGAATCACGGAATGGTTTAGGTTGGGAGGGACCTTCAAGATCATCTCGTTCCAACCCTCCTGCCATGGGGTTTCAAGGGTTTTTTCCAAGGGTTTTCTTCAGCCAAGGGAATGCTCATGATTTTGGTGCCTATTGTCTAAATACCATATGGCAAATTTTCAAATGAAAACTACAGCTATCATTCCCACATTGGCAAGGAGCTTTTACAGAGGGAGTATTTATCTGGTTAGTGTATCAAAACAGGTTTGAGGAATGGGTTCCAGCCCATTAGGAAGCTTTTCCTAATGCTTAAACCCAACCCTTATGCAAGCCTCATCCTTTGCAGCTGCTGAGCCGCCTCCCCCTGCAGTGAAATTACTGCATTGTAGGAAGGAAGCTGAAATTTCTGCAGCTGACAGCAAAATCCCAGCATGAACATGGGCTGTGGCTTCCCTGCCTGGCCAGCCAGCCCTGCTGCTCTGTGCTGGCATGTCATCCCCCCAGAAGTAATTTCATCCACCAATCTGGGGCTTGAAATGAGGGCAATGCTTTTGTCTCCTCCAAATGACCATTCCCTCAGCTAAAGTCTTGGAAGGTGAGTGTGGAACCTTATGAACCCTGCACTTGGATTCCCCTTCCCCAGAGGACTCCTTGCCTTGTTGTTCCTTCTGAAAAAAAGCTGAGTAGCCAAGCTGAAAGCAGTGCCCTTTGCCAGGGGGAGGAACTGCAGCTCACAAGGTGTTGGGAAGTCAGGGAGAGGTGAATAACGCTGCTGGCAAGGTAAAAAACTCCTCAATTACACTATTAATTTCCTGAAACACCACTTAGAGAACCACTCTGCCCTTCTGCTCGCTTCTGGGCAACAACTTCTAGTTGCTAAGACATGAAAAAAGAAAAAAAATCTCCAAAAAGTTTGCTTTCCCAGAAAACCCAGATGTTTTTTTCCTCTTTGCTCTTGTCAATTCAGATCAGTCATAGCGCCCGGGTGACACGATTTCAGAGCTCAGGCTAAGGCAGAGTGTGAGCACAGCTGCATTTATCTTCCATACAAAGCCTTGGAACTAATGTTAAATTGATGCCAAGTCAGCTTTAGGAAACAAACATCATTAGTAAAAGGACTGTAAAGGAAAGAGGAATTAAGTAGCATCTTGATAAAAGCACATTATGCCTCTTTTATATGGAGAAAAGTGAGAACTGGGAAAAACAGTTCCACGGTAAGACATGAGCTCAGTAAATTGCTGTAAGTGTGCTTGTGATGGGTGTTCCTAAAAGCTGCTTTCAAAAGTGACTAAGTACAGATCTTAAAAACAAGTTGGTCCAACCCTTTACGTCTTCTGCAGAATCAGTCTCTGGGGGCTCCCCCGCAGAGCAGAGCTCCCCCTCTCCTGCACGGAGACCAGGCTCCTTCCTCAGCTTCGTCTGGCCTGAGAGCTGCAGCTTCCTGTGCATACAGTTGATTTAGAGATCACTGAGAAGTTACGTGTCTAAATCCAGAGGAGATGAGCTCATACCTGTATGTAATAGGGACCGGATCATTGTCCAAGACAGGGGGGGTTTGCATCCTGTTTCAAAGGAGACACCAGAGCTTCCCTCCCACTTTTGCCCTCTGCAACACCTTTGCAGTCTGCTGGCTCCACACCACGCTCCACTCTTTCTAGCCATTTCTTGGCTAGAAAGGGATGTGCTGGGGCTAATCCTTATTTTCCCAGCTTGGCTTAGGCAAAGGCACCAACACTGTGTGCATCTCGTGCTCCTGGGAGAGCTGCTGGAAGGCTGCTCCGCAGTCACCAGTCTCACACAGGCTCCAGAGAAATACAAACAGCACAGTGTCAGTAGGATCGAGCCCTGGTTCAAAACCCTGTGGAAATCAGTGAAAAAATGACAGATTTTAGGAGACCTTGGCCCGGGGCGTGGGTAGGAGCAGGAGTTGGGATTTTGCCCTTCAGTGTTCAAGCTGCTCCCTGCAGAACCACACGATTGACAGTGCAGTGACAACTGGCACGTGCAAAGGAGCTCCAACCAGACCCTTCCCATGGAACCTTCTTTCCCTGTGGCAATACACAGTCTGTGTGTCTAAAAAATACCCCCTTCTCCTGGCTGTGCAGGAGTGGCAGATGCACCACAGAGTGCAGTCCCCAGGCTGTGGCTGCATCCCCCAGCAGCACGCCTGTGCTCCTGCCTCCCTCCTCTCCTGCCTCCCTCCCCTCCCACACTTCTTGGGGCACCCCAAAGCCAAGCTGCTCCCATCCAGCCTCGAATGAAGCTCAGGCACCTCTCCCTTTGCAGGAGGGGGATTTCAGCCTTTCTGATCCTCACTGGGCACGAGGGGATGTCAGGGCTCTGCTGCTGAGAGGAGGAGGATTGGGCATCCCATTTCAGGGGCATCTCCACACTTCCATGCCCTTCTTCCCTGGGTGCCACAGCATCCCCTTTCAGAGCCTGCTGGAGCAGATGAGAAGCCCAAGCAGGGCTGGGGCTCACAGCCCATGGGGAGGAGCAGCAGCTCCACCGAAGGAGGTGTCACCACACATAGCCGAGCACAAGGGGCAATGCAACCCGACAGGACGGTAAACAAGGCGGGGGAAAAGCAAGGGAGAAAGCAAAAGCCACATTGCCTTAATGTTTTCTGATGTGCTGTCATTTTATTACCAGTATCAGGAGACATATGTGAATTCTACATGGTACCTACGAGCTTCCTTTGAAATTTCCGAGAGGAAAGCACATATTGTAGGAAAAAATATTCTGTAGAGTTTTACAGGAAGAGAACACTGTGTGTTTTGTTTCTCTTCACATTAATTATCTACCACAGGAAAATTATCTCTGGAGATTATTGCCACAAGTAGAACAACCCACCCCCCTATATTTGGCATGTCTGGCAAGTTCCTTCCAATGATATCAGTGAAACATTTTAGGAAAGCTCTTTGATGTAATTGAATTCATTATAAGCAGCATGGCCATCAAATGTAGGAAAGGATAGGCCACAGAGGATTTTAAGTCAGTGCTGCCTTTAGCCAGAGCACTAAGAGACAGACAGAGATTTGGGGTGCCTTAATGCCCAGCAGCAGAGACTGACTGTGAATCTTTTTCTAATTACTGACTCTAAAAGCTGACCCAAGAGCTGAAGTGCTGTTGCTCTGTACCAGCTGCATGGGGATGCATGCAGGACAGGAGAGCAGGTTCTCACCTCTCAACAGGCTTTGACCAGAGACCTTTCACCCTCGTCACACGGATTTGCCAGTCCTTGCAAGACACTGTGTGAACTCACCCGCCTGCACCAGGTTCAGATGCCACAGAAAATGCCCCCTCTGGGAAGGCCACGGGCAGCAACGCTGCCACTTGGGGAAGGGAGGGACCTTTCTCACTGTTGCAGATCCATACAGGCAGAATCTGCCCAGGCAGGACCTGTCTTTTTGGGTTTGTGTTTGCACCATCCTCAGCAGGGCTGGGCCAAGCGGGGGCTGTGGGGCCGTGCAGGGCACACAGGGCATGGCTGGTGTCAAACCCCCAGCCCTGCCCCACTCGGGGCAGTGGGAGCTGTGGGAGCTGTGCCACCACTTACCAGGGGAATCGTCAGGAAGGGACTCACTGGGTCGGGAATGCCAGGGCCATCAGCAGTAAAATGAGACGGCATCAGCTGGAACATCTGGCCACTTCTCCCCGGGAAATGGGCACTGCTCTCCATGCGTGCCAGCCAGGGATGGCACCCGGGAGAGGTCCAGATGGCGTTCTCTCCTCTCCCAGCACTCAGCCCTGGGGTGCTCCTGTCCTCCCAGTCTGTTCTGGGGTTTCCATCCCGACCTCCCCTCGCCTTGGGCATCCCCAAGCCCTGGCACCCCCTGTGCCCTCACCTTTCCACAGTTCCCAGCTTCGGGGTGATCCTGTTTCCCACAGCACCTTATCCCCCCTCCTCCCAAAAGAATCCTCTCTCTACAGCAACATAACTCGGTTCCTCACTCTGCCTTTCAAGAACCCCTGCCAGCTTCTGCCCCTTTGGTATTTACAATACAGACATCTCTCTTCTCATGCTTGTTTATTTTTTCTCAGCCCTTTTGTTCCCTCCCTGCCGCTTCCCTGTCGATTGCTGCTCGCTCTCGTTGTGACCCGACTTTGAAAGCTGGCTTGAAGTGGTGTTCTAATATTTTTGGGGAGGATTTTATAGCCCGTGCTGGTGAATGGACTGAAGCATACAGAATTTTAAATGGCTCCACTTTGCTGCCAGAAAACTAAACACAAAACATCTGAGACGCACTTGTTAAAATTTCCTCCGCAGAAATCCGAAAGCTTTCAATGTCCTTAATATCCAAGCAAAGGAAAAAGGGTTATTAGCTGTGCCTGCTGGCAGCATGGGTGCTGCCAACTGCAGGAGCTGTGATTTGCTCACCTTGCACATGTAAGGAGGAGCAGATCCGTCTGCTCCAGCCGTCCCAAACGTCGTAGGGTTCATTGCCAGCTCATGAATTTTTCACAGCTGCTCCCTGCATGATGCTGGGTCTTACTGTCACTTACCTCATGCTTTGCCAGAAATATTCTGCACATGGTGGCATCAGATAATGTTGATGAAGCTGAACTTCCTAGGAGAAAGCTCAAGAGATGAAAGCTACGCAGTTGAGACTCTGCACCACGTTGGCCGCCTACCCAGGGGCTCAGCTCCCACAAACATGCTCGGAAATGCAGAATCAGTAAGGACTCCAGAAAAAGAAAATTAGATAGTAGGGGAAATGTCTTCACTGGAAGGATTGTAAAGCAGTGGAACAGCTGCCTAGGGAAGTGGTGGAGTCACCACCCCTGTAAGTGTTCAAACAAAACGTGGAAATGGCACTTGAGGACGTGGTTTAGGGGTGAACCTGGTGGAGGTCTGGGTTGATGGTTGGACTTGATGAACTTAAAGGTCTTTTCCAGCCCAAAAAATTCTGTGATTCTATAATATCATTCTCCTCAATGATTCTCTGAAAAACCAGGGATTTTGAAACTCTGTTTCCTCCACACTGGCACCCAAGGAGGCATCTGAAATGCTCACTGTCTGTCTTGCTTTCCCACCCGTGTCCCTGCAGGCATTGTCCGTGCCTCCAGCGTGTTCCCCATCCTAAGCACAATTTTGCTGTTGCTGGGAGGACTCTGTGTCGGAGCAGGAAGGATTTACAACAGCAAAAACAACATTATTCTCAGCGCTGGGATTCTCTTTGTTGCAGCAGGTATGTCCTCCTGAAACTGAGTCCTTAAGAAAGGCTGCCTTTTTCAATGGAAAAAGACTGGGAAAGGTCATTGCCAGTTCTTTCCCTGCACCCTCTGGCTGGATCAAGGGCATTGACAACATCACACCAGGCAAATTTCTTAACACAAAATTATGTTCTTGAAGCCCTAAAATTAGTATGTTCTAGAAAAGCTTTCAGTTTTCCTGAAAAAGGAAGTGAAATTCAGTAACAAGCATGTTTTACACCATTTAAAATGTATTAAACATTAGATGAATCAGGCACCTCTTCCACCTAAGGCCTTTTTCTTATTTTTAATATGATGGCAGAAAACATTCACCTCTGGTAGGTGAGCCAGTTTTTCACTCTAGAAACATCTGAGAGAGTCAGCCCCATTGTTAATAGCTTTCCCTGAAGCCTGGATTAAACATGCTGCATTTAGATGAAAATTCAGCAAGGTGGAAGAGGACTTATCTTGATCAAGGTGAACAGCCATAGCCCTGAGCTCCAAATGTATTTTCATCATTATTCTGAATGTTAGAATCCCACTAACAATATCACTGCACTCCCATATGCTGCTTCCTTCCCACTGTGGCAGTGAAGAGATGGGAAAAAATCCTGCTGAATATTTTGGGATCCATGTGAGGGTACGTGGCCCAGATGTGGCCCTATTTTTTGTTTTTCGAGAATAAATGAAACCTTGAGATAAATGAAAGAATAAATAAATGCAAACAAATTTCCTGGCCCCAATCTTTGAACCATTCAGGTACAGAAAAGTAACGGGGTTTGAATTTAAGCTTCCCAGCCACATAACCACTGATTTATGTTTTTCTTCCTCTAGGTTTAAGTAATATCATAGGGATCATTGTCTACATATCAAGCAATGCAGGTGACCCAAGTGACAAGCGAGATGAGGACAAAAAGAACCATTACAACTATGGTTGGTCTTTTTATTTTGGAGCCTTGTCTTTTATTGTGGCCGAAACCATAGGTGTTCTGGCTGTGAACATTTATATTGAGAAGAACAAAGAGCTGAGGTTTAAGACCAAGAGGGAATTCCTTAAGACTTCTTCCAGTTCTCCTTATGCCAGGATGCCAAGTTACAGGTACAGGAGGCGGAGGTCCAGATCCAGCTCTCGATCCACGGAGCCTTCCCCATCCAGAGACATTTCCCCGGTTGGCATGAAGATAGCGAGCACCATCCCCATGAACGAGATCTCCATGTACACCCTCTCCAGAGAGCCTTTGAAGGTCACGACGGCTGCCAGCTACAACGCAGACCAGGAAGCCAGTTTTCTGCAGGTTCACAACTTCCTCCAGAAGGAGTTTAAGGAAGGACTCCACGTCAACATGGTCAACAGGAGGACGACGCCCGTTTGAAGTACCTTCCCTCCTCACGCTTTTTGAAGAAATATCAGAGCAGAATGGATCTGTCATGAGAGAGAAGGAGTGATGTTAAAATACCCTCTCACCTCTTTAAATGTGGCATGTGTTGAGGTAGCAAGTGGAGATCCTCTGGACCAACATAAAGATATTACACGCTCGTAGCTTTTTCTGAAGCTATTTGGAGTTTGTTTCTTTCCGTTCTTGGTGTCACGAGATGAAGGCAGTTCATGTTCCTGCACTTTTGTAGTGTGTACACAGTCTTGGAGAAACTGCAAAGGACTGGCCACCAGTGTGTTTTAAAGGATTACAGAAAAAAATTGTTGTACTATCTTTTTTTTTTTTCTTTTCTAATATTGAGATCCCTTAATACAAACTTGCAAATATAATTTATAATCAAGCCCAAGGATGACTCTGAACTACTCATCGAGTGAGCCACTTTCCTTTGACGCAGCGTAAACTTTGCCTCTTTCAGAAAAAAAAAAAAAAGAAAAAAAATGAAAAAAAAGAAAATATTTTTGAAGGCAACACTTTCTAAAACTGACCTGTGCCACTGAAAGCGTAGAGCACCCGTGTGCTGAGCATTATGGACTCCCTGACGGGGTGGTGAGGGAGCCCCCATTTCTGGGTGCCTGGCATCCCTCGGGGCCACGCAGCTCGAGGAGGAGAGGGTGGGTGCGTCTTGAAACCCCTCGGAAGGGACACGATTAAAGCAGGTGGGACTTGAGCATATCTGCAAATATCATTTCTTGCCTAACGTTTCGAAAACTTGAATTGTCATCTCGACGAGCCCTAGTGCCTGATCCGGCGAGGTGCTGAGTGCTGTGTGTCAGGAGCCCCCAGAGACGCTCCCAGCGAGGCCAGAGCGCAGCGGGGTGGCCGGTTCCCTGCGACTGCATCCCCGAGCCCCTTCCTGCTTCACAAGTGCAACACTAACGCTACTGGAGAGCTGCGAGACGCGCCGGGAGCCGAGGAGCCGAACGGGCAGCGCTGGCGACGACTTTGTATTTTTTAAAAACACAACGAACAAGCAAAACAAAAAAAAAAAATACAAAACTATCACCGTTTATGAGATATTTATTAAACTCTTTTTATTATGAATAAGTGCCGCATGGTGCAAGGTATAGTTGCTTTTAGGTGGAAAACGATGGTTCGACCTGATTTAATTTATTTTGTAACGATGCATCTACTTACGTGCAGAGAGCCCACAGCAAACTCTATGCATCACGTAAGGAGGGAACTAATTTGTACCCTTTGCTTCTGTATGTTTCTAAAAGAGTCTGAAATATTATTTTTTTTTCTTATAAATTCCTGCTTTCATTTTTTTACACTTAGGCTTGGATCTCAAAGCTCAAGGGCCTGACTCAAAGGTAATTTGACTTAATAGTACTCACGCTGATTTTAGTGACCACTCGACCAAGCCATACGAGAATGAGGTGCCCAGTTCCCCTCAGGTGAATTAGGTGCAGTGAGAGAGGAGCATCTAATTCCCAGAGATTCCTTTGAATATGCCCATCATCTTTGCCCAGAAGACTAGAGAAGGTGGTGACAAGGAAAAATAATCATGATTTGGAAAGCTTGGCTCACTGCTGGTGGGAGATCTCAGCCAAACTCTTAAAACCTCTTTAGTCTTAATTTATGGCCGTGACTCGGTGGTGGTTTGGATACGAGGCTTTCAGCTGGTGGAACCAAGTCCTCCAGGGAAATCCCGGAGAAGCTGCCTTAACATCCCAAAAAGCAAGTTAAACCCCCTCTCCCCCAGGTAAACCCCGCTTAAGCCTCTCTCCTTGCAAGAACCAAGACACAATTCTCAATTTTAAGCGAAAGTCTTCCCCCAGTCGCTGTTCAGCTCTGCTGGGCCCTCAGCCTGGCAGAGCCACATCGTTATGTTGGCAGAGGTGGGTTGGAGCCTTCATCCCTGCTCATTAAGAGTTTCCATTCAGGTTAAAACTCTGCTGGGATCCTTTTTTCAAACCTCTGAACTCTGAGAGCTAAAGCGAATGGAGCGATGGGAACGATTTAAAAGTAGAAAATGTTGTGCTACTTTCTGTATCAACACACTATGGAGAAAGATGTTACACAAGCTTTTTAAAACAAAATTCAAACAGAGGCAGACAAGAAAACTTTTTTACCTACTTTTCGGCTAGGACAACTTAAAAAAGTTCTAAAATTATTAAAGTTCTTGATGAAAGGTTTTTTTTACAAGAATCTTTATGCTTTCAAACAATAAATTATTTCCTACTTTTTGAGACTTCGTAATATTAAAATACTTTGATTAGCTATGATAGAAGTAGAAGTTTGCAATGAAAAAAACAACCTTCTGTCTCATTAGTGTGTCATACTAAGTGCTAATTAATTTACATCTAATTATAGTCGATGTATTTTTCAAGTGCAATTTCCCAGAACTATTTGTTTCCCACTGTGTTAATAAACTAATAGTTAGAACTAAGTCCTCATCCGTGTTTACTGTAATTAAGAAGACAACCATTCCCTTTAAACCAGGAGTTAGATATAGGCTGTTTCTCTGAACTCATGTCCCTTGAACTGGAAGTTGACAGTGTGAGGTTTGCTCCACGCCTTGGTTTTGTTCTTTCAGTCGTCATTCTCCAGTGAATGTGCTTCCACCACCATCCCATTCCAGCCAAAGCCCAAGGTTTTCCTTCAGCCAGGTCAGACCTGCAGAGGCACATGAAGTGTTTTTACATCACATTGGCAAAAAAAAGAGCCTTGCTGAGCGTTTTTGGGGTGTTGCTCTTTGGCAGAGCCTCCTCCCTTGGGGCAGGGCTGGTTTTGGCAGCTCCCCGAGTGTGATGCCCTGCCTTGGGCATCACATGGAGCATCTGCTCCTTCTCCAGCAGGCACCTTGGGAAAATGGAGCTGGAGCTGGGATGCTCGTGGGGTCTGGGCAGGGAGTCAATGCAGGGGGACAAAAGAGGGACCAGAGCTCTTGTGCTGTGGGAGAACAGGGGCTGCCAGTGAAAATTCACATACTTGCAGTGCAGCAAATTGGTCAACCAAAGCAAAAAAACCCATTCATTTGACAATCCCAGTTTAAAAAAAAAATCCTCAGAAAAATCAGTCCTTTCCTGTGGAAAACTTTGATTCCGGCACAACTGAAAATTTGCAGCATTCCTGCCCATGAACAGTCTGGCTCCATGGCTGATCTATCTGAACAGAGTTAGATTGTGCTCAGACTTTGAAACTGCTCAGTGATAGTTTAAAAAAAATAATAAAATAAAAAATCATCTGTTCTTCCACATCTCTCTGGTTTCCCTGGACAACATCGAACAAAAGAGCCCCATTTCTCAGCAAGGCCTGCAGATCTCATAGAACCATATCATTAACAACAGTCACTCTTTGGGTAGATAACATACTGTAACAGCAGAACTGGAAAAAATGCTGTTGGATCAGATTTGATTTTCTAAGAAACAAAGTTTCAGGTGTACCATCAGCTCTCTCTTCCTCGTTTCTCATCCACAATAGGAGTAAAAGGAGAAATCACTTCAGCTGCCCAGACATCTAACAATAAACTATTTTTCTATTTCCTTTTCTCTCTGTATGGATCACATATCCACAAGGGCTAATATATCACGTCCCTTGAGGCTACATTTCTGTCTGCAGTTCTAAAGTGTTATTTCCACTGTGCTTCAGTTCTACTGGTATAATCACAACCATGTATAATGTACTTAATCCTTACTTTTTAAATAAACCATTTTAAATGTATTTGGGTTTGTGTGGAGAAAGGTATATAGATTTTTGATTTCCACATTCTCTGAGCTGAGATTTCTGTGTTTACCTTTCCATGTTTCTCCCTGTTTGATTGCAGCTGGCCATGTTACTGGGAGCCAATTTATCAGAGGAGATAAATTGGTCCCACAGACCACAAAAATCTCCAAGATAAGCTATCTTCACAATATTTCCAGTTATTTGGGTTGGGAGCTAAGGAAAACCCTCTAATTTCCAGATCATTGCCCAGCTTGAGCCTGGTGTGGTGGCCAGAGGCCACTGCAAACCATCAAGAAAAACCACCCAGTGTCTCCTGAGTGCTCATCCCGAGCCTGTGCTGTCCCCCACCTTCTGGGGTTTCATGTGAGCTCAGCTCAGAGCATCCTCCTCCCCCTGGCCTTGCCCATGTTGCCTGAAGGAAGCCCAACCCCTCATGCTGAAGGTCCCCACAGCCTTTGCTGTGATCACCACCCCAAAATCCCGGCAGGACGGGCATTGCCAAGCACGGGGCAGGAGCTCAGCAGCCTCTCCCCTCTGCCAGGCATCCTGAACCATCCCTGCATACAAACCATATTTCTTCTTCAAATCCTTTCAGCTTCACCTCCCAGCCCCTCAGCCTCCACACTCTCTCCAAAGATGCGCAGAGCCCGTGTGTCTCCGGCCGCCTCTCCCGGCCGGGTGATGAATTGGCATGTCTGGAGGGAGGCAGGGGATTCATCTTTTCAAATGCCTCTGGCACACCGTGCTGAAGCCCTTTAAAGCCCAAGCCCAAAGCTGGTTCCCTTGGGCTGAAATAAATCAAGGCTTTTCTCACATTACTGAGCAAGTGACCCCAGGAGCTGGGGCTGCTCAAAAAGTGGTGGGGTTTGAGGTGGGGGGAAAGCAAAGACAGAGTCCTTAAGGCTTTGGAAAGTGGGAAAACAGTCCAGCAAGGAGGATGGGGCATTACCTTGGAATGAGAAGAGACATGGGCGGTGCCGAAAATAAAAGGGCCTGAAGAGGCTGTGCACCTGTCTGTGATGGGGCTCAGCTTACAGCCCCGCTGCCCCGGGGATCGCTGCCCGGCACGGCACACCCGCCACGGCCGCGGTATTTTGGGACCAGGCAGCTTGGATCACTCGCAGTGGTGGCATGGCCAGCCCTGCCTGCCCCCCGTGGGGAAGAGGCTGGGCTATGGACAGCTCTGTGGGCTCTGTTTAAAAATAAAACACCCCTCCAAGACACACACACACTTTGCTCTTGCCTTCAGAGCAGCAGGATTTCAGCCCCAGCACGAGGGAGCTTTTGGAGGCTGCTGTGGGTGGTATTCCCAGGAACTGGCCATGCAGAGCCAACCACGATCCCAGTGCTCTCATCACACTGAGGCAATTCAGGCCGAGGAGACCAGAATTACTGAGGAGCCCCCATTTGAGAAAAGCTGTTTGCTAAACTCACATTTGAGCTGGGAGCGGACCAGGTGCCATCTGAGCTCCCATTCGAACTGAGAGCAGTCCAGGTGCCATCCCCCCCTCTCTGGGTTATTCTCCCCTGGGAAGGTTCTTCTGAAGGACATTGTTCTGCAAGCAGGGAACCACAGAATGGGGCTAGTCTGGTTGTGGGAAATAGTGAGGCTGGTCTGGAAGAAATACAGAAGAGTGCATGTGCTGGGGAGCAGAGCCAAGGCACCACCTCTGCCAGGGACAAACAACACAATAGTTGGGCTTCAGGCACCTCCTTTGGCATTTTCTCCAGCAGAGGAACAGAATTTTGTCCCTCACTCACTGCTGCTAAAGTGCAGCTGATTACAACCCCCCTGCTTCCCACCAGGTCCTCATTAATAGTCTGCTTATATTTCATGTGATCTCGATTCTTAAATGTGAATTCTTGCCAGCTGACAACAGGAGACTGTCCCCTTTGCTCCTTCAGAAATCTTTGTGCTTCTGCCTTTGCCCACCTGCCCCATGGAGCCCCCGAGGCACCAGAGAAGGCAGCTCCATCTCCACGCTGGGACACAAGTTCCCAGGTTGGGGGGCAGAGGCTCAGCCCGGGGACAGAGGAGGAGTTTTTTGGCTCTCGCCATGGTGCTGATCACCAAACACTGCCAGCAGCCCCCAAAAACATATGGAGCCTGTGCTGGGAGGAGGCGGCAGCAGCGCCCTCACACTGGGGCTGCAGCATCTCGTGTAGCCAGCCCACAGAGCCCGTGGGGAGCAGTAACAAAACACTTCTTTTCCCATGGACTGGCGGCTCTAGGTGAGGTTTGGAGGGCTGGGGGCAATGTCTGACCTCAGCTGCAGGAATATGAGCTTTGAGTCTCCAGGGAAGCCACTGCTGTTCATGTTGGGGCTCATTGAAGCCCATTGACACTCCCAGCTCCACTCGGCAGGAGGGGAGGATGAATTTTTCCCTTTTGATTTCACTTCAGTTGTTTTGTGGAAATTAGGGAGCTCAGACCAAAACCAAACCCATAGAACTTACCCAGATTGAAGGACCTAAATGAGAACAAAAAGCGTGATTCTTGCCAGCACTGGAAGAGACACAAAGACCAACACCAATGAAAAAATTAATGAGTTCCCACCCCTGCAGTCCTTGTAGGTTGCAATTAGTCTAAAGCAGGATCATTAGCACTTGCTTCCTCAGCCACCAGAACCTCGCTTTGTGCCCGCATTTGCAAACACACATTCACTTCCCTCTGCTCCACCTGTGGAGTTTGGAGCATCAAGGAAGCGAAGTTGGGATGCAGCTCCCGAGATCGACTGATGTCTGGTGAAATTTAACAAGAGCCTACTTCAAAGGAAAAGGCATTACATCTTTAATGCATTCCTTTTCTGGTTTAAAGCCTGCTCCCTTTAGGCTTTTCCACTTTCATGAGAACTCTTGGTTCTGGTTTAACTGTAAGCCTCTAATATCTCTGCCAGCCCCAACACGGACGTGCCTGTGGTCTCTGGCCCCTGCCTTGCCCCATGTCCCCACTGCCCTCCCTGGTCCCTGGCCCTTCCCCTCCAATTTTCACCATGTACCTTCACTCCTCCCCCTGGTTCCCACGTCCCCAGAAGGAATGGGGTACCAGATGCCATCCCAGGTTCAGACCAGCCCTCCTTCTCCCCACGGGTGTCTAAGCCAGCCCTGTCACACATCAAGCAGAGTAACATTAACCCCTTTAAGCCTTATTTCAATTACAGTTATTTTGGATCAGCACTTTTTAACTTACTCTTTGTTTTCTCTCCTTTCCCACGCTCTCCTCATACCTCAACTCCTTGTTCCACATTGTCCTCATCAATTTGAGCTGACACCTCTGCACCTTTATTTTGACAGCAAACTGGGGTGTTAATAAAGCAGGACGGGAGTAGCTCTGACATTATCTTGACACAATGATATTTGCAGCTTTCCACTGGCATTTTTTTAACCATTCTTTTAACATTCAGGTACTGTCACCCTCCTTGGTTTGACATCACAATTGTAATGTCACCTCCACAGTGGCCTCTGCTTTGACATTATCGCCAAATTAGCTTTACAATCAGCTGGAATATCAGAGGGAAGCAGAGAAGCTGGCCCCAGCAATCTGGGCTCATGGAATTCAGTTCTGGAAAAAGGAAACGATGTGGTGGGTGGCTGCTGGAGTTACAGTGGGCATTGAGGGGAACCTGGTCGTTGTGAAAGCAAGGAATACTCGAGAGGTTTTGCGCTAGAAGGAATGGAAAAGAGAAAAAGAAACTGAAAACGACAAAAAGCCAAACAAATAAATAAACCAAAAAAAAAAAAAAAGAGGATAAAAAGCCATATAACTAAGAATAGTTCAGGTTAATTTAATTGTAACCAAAAAAAAAGTAATTATAATAATAAATAAATTATAATATAATAAAATAATAAAAGCAAATAGCAGAACAAACAGGCTGGCTTGTTTTGCCCCTTTCTGCAGCAGTTTGGGCTCCGGAGGGACAGACACCCAGCCCCGCTCCGTGCGCGGATCCCGCCGGGAGCCTGCGGGGCTCTCACACCGCTGCGGCCCCGCCCGGGCTCGGGCCCGGCGCTCTTATAAACACAGATGTTTTCCTAACCCCGCTGACAGGCTAATGGCCCCATTAATGCCTATTTCTGGGCATGCCGCAGGCGAGCGGCTCGCAGCCCCCGAGCGGCGGCCGCGGCGAGCGGCGCCCGTGGGAACCCGAGGCGGTGCCGAAAGCTGAGCCGGGCTGGGGCAGCCCCGGGACGGCGGTGACACAGCCCAGCAGCTGCCCGGCCCCGGCAGTGACATTTCCAAAGGCTCACCCGCCGGCCGGGGCTCGGGGAGCGGCGGCATGGACGGCAGCAAGCCCCTCAAGGTGCGGGTGGCGTTCTCCGTCATCCTGGTGGGCATCTCGCTGCTCTTCGCCGCCGTGGTCAGCGACCACTGGGCTGTGCTCAGCCCCAGGGTGGAGGAGTACAACGCCACCTGCGAGGCGGCTCATTTCGGGCTCTGGAGGCTCTGCACCAAGCGCATTTATGTGCAGGGACACGGCCCCAAGGAGAAGGGCTGCGGGCCCATCAGCCTGCCAGGAGGTACGTGGCCACCTAGCCCTGCATGGCACAGAGCATCGGGCCAGGCTTTCTGCTTAGGAGGACGTGGCAGAAGGAAAAGAGGCTCCGTGTCCCACGGCGCTTGGCTGGGGATGGGGCTGGACGGGGCGGTCCTGGTGCTGGCCGGCAAACTCACCTCGTTGCCATCCCTCTTGCTGGGTTGCCTTGCATGTTTGTTTGTGACCATATTTGAGTCTTCCGTGCAGCGGAGACAGTGGTGGGGAGAAGGGGAGGAGGATCGGGCACGGTGGGAATCACAAAGGGAAATGGGGATGGAGGGAATTTTGTTTGAAGCCCAGCCAAGGGTCCTGCAGCACCCGGGCACGCTGACAGCAGCAGGCAAGAGAGAGGATTTATGGGCCCACCAAACACCGCTGGATCTTTAGGGTTTCCAGATCCACGTAATCATGGATCACGCCTGTTCATGGTGGGCATTGAGTTACCTCTGAGCTATTCCAACAGCAGCCATTCCTCGGGGCAGGGAGGAAGAGGGACCTGTTGTATGGCTCGCCAGCTTCCAGGAAAAAAAAAGTCCTAAACTGAGTTTGAATCGGTTTCTCAAGGACTTACGGAGGCTCCTCACCTCTCACTGGAGGCACCTGCTCCCACCCACACCTCCAGCCCCATGGAAGGGCACGGCACCTTTCCGGGAAGGCTGTTCCATCCCCGTGGCTAAAGGAGCTCATTATGGTTGTGCTGATTGCCAAGTCAGCACCATTCGCGCCGTTTGCACTAATACCCTCCCTCTGTGACTGAGCCACGCTGCTTTTTTAGAAGGCTTCTAGGGGACTGGATGCTTTCCAGAACAGAAATATAACAGGATTGCCTTCGTGTTAGACTCGCTGCTTGAAATGAAATATATGTTAACACATATTTGAAAATTTCCTGTGAAAAATCTTCCTGCCTGGGTTGCCTATATATTCCCTGTATTACTGCAATTCTTTATCTCTTTGGTCCAAATTACGTGTTGTGGAGAGAGGAGCTCAGCCTCAGCATGTGGATCTGCCTCTAACCAAACTTGGGAGTGTGTCATCCGTATGCTTAATGTCTCTCACGAAGGTACTTACGTGCCTGGAAACATATTCCTTGCTCTACGCCTTTCCTCACTCACGGAGAACTCCCACAAAAGGAAAAACAACAGAAATTGGTGGATAAACAGCAAAATTGCACAACTGTGGGGTAAATATAAAACTCATAAATATCCAGCTGTCTGCACAAAGCAGATCCGCAGGCAGGGCACAGGAAAGCAGCCACTATCTTTGACAGACATCAGCATGTGCTTGCACAGACATTGAATCACATCCCAGCGCCGCATTCCGCCAGGCACAGAATAACTGGGCATAATGGAGGGGCTGAGCTGCCCGCCCCTCACCAGAGCTGCCTCGCCAGTTTTTGAAGATATCTGGGGGCTTGGGGGATGTTCTGGGCCATGCTCACGTTTCAGAGGGTGAAATTTGTGCCTCCATTGGAACTGAAATGTCTTTCTCCCTGTTTTCCTCGGGCGAAGAGTGGAGCAGGGGAGGGGGAGCTGGGGTTGCTGAGCGCTGCTGCGGCCACACGGCCCGTGTTCGATTGATTTCACACTTCTGGGAAGGGATGTCAGCAGGGAAACACCAGGGTTGGGCAACCTGCAGCGGCCGAGAAAACGTGAATGAACAAACGCGCAGTAAAAGAGCAGATGTGGGCACTGCTTTTCCTGAAAATCATGAGACGACATAACCAGACATTACTGCCAGGACTGGGAAAGAAGCATCAGAATTTATCACTGAATTAATAACCATTTACCAGTCGCTCCCTGTGGAGGAAATGGATGGCATGATTAACGTTATTTATTAGGCTTTGAGCTCAGCATGGCGCGGAGTGGGGAGGATGACTTGGCTCTGAGTCCACAAAGCAGGGCTGTGATTTAGGCAGAGCTTTAAAATTTTACAGCGCCTTTCCGAGAGTGTTGACAAATTGAAAAGGGTTCAGCATCCTGCTGTAACAAATAAAAAGATCAGGCTGTTAAAACCAGGCAAATTCAGATTAATGCTGAGACATTTTTAGCCGTGGTCGGTGGCCACGGAGGCGTTTTATTACCAGCTGTAAACGGAGTTCAGTGTCACTGCCCATAACTCCAGGCCTGTGTTGTCCTGCAAGGTGGGCTCCAGTGCTCTGGGCACCAGCAGGGATGCTCAGCAGCTTAAACTGGTCCTTGTAAATGCAGGAACCTGAGTGCAGGCATCTGGAGAGGAGAAGTGCTCGAGCAAATGGGCTCTCAGCAGGGCTGTGTCATTGCCCATGTCTGCACAAGAGACTCACTCAGCAGGACAGGTGTGAAATTCAGCTACATGGAGAAACCATCTCCAAAACTCCCTGTGTGCCAAAGGCCTTGTTGGCCAGGTCAGAGCCCAAGGCCTGACCCCCTCCACTGTTCTAACACCTCCTGTAATCACAGCAGCAAGTCCTGTCTCCCAGAATTAAAACAAGTGGAAACCTCAGATTCAAATCCAGGACATTCTAACCATCCACCCTGCCACAAACCCCAACACGCTGTGCCAGTCTCAGGTTCAAGAGCAAGGTGGGCTCCAGCCCCTTCCCAGCCTGTCACTCCAGAGCTCATGGGGGACAGCTGCCACCTGAAGCTCCACATGGCCCAGATATCTCATGGTCTTTCCACCCTGTCTTCCCCCAAAAAGTCTCCAAAATGCAGCCCCCCAAGGCTCAACCACAGCCCATTGGGATTGCACTTCTGAATCCCACAACTGCATCCAAGAGAGGTTGGAAAGAGAAATGGGTCCCTTTGTCCCTGCACTCGTCCAGGAGTGATGGATCTGAGGGGTAGGAGCAGGAAGGCTGTGAGGATGGGTGAGCTGGAAGGGCAGGGACACCCCGTGATAAACCACATGTTACAACCCTGATGTTCATGAGACCACAGAGCCCCTGGCCTGTCCCCATCAGCACTCTGGGGTGACCCTAAGGCAGAGAAAATGCAATTGGGATGGAGAGAAACAGAGATTACCACACAGCTTTCACCCATTACCAAACCCAGGGTAAGTCCTGCCCACCCTGTAAACGTGGTGTGACACAAATGGGCTTCTCTCTTATTCATGATGGCACCAGGGAGCCACGGCAGTGTCTCAGTTCTCCTGAAGAGCAGGGAGCCTTGGTGGAACAGATATTCCCAGCTCAGCAGAGCAGGGAAGCATCTTAAAAGTGAAAACAACACACCATTCCACCAAAAACAATCTAGTCATATTTTCCCACAATAAATGCATTTTCCAAAACCACCTCCCCTAGGGATAAACCTCTCCTGTGATGACCCCTTTTATCATATCTTGGCAGAGCTTTATTACAAGCCCCAAGAGATGGAGGCAGCTCCAGCTGCTGCAGACAAGTCCATCTCTAAAAGATGGTTTGTGAGGACAGAGGGTGGACTTGGCTGGTTTGGTTCATCTGCAGTGGACAAAGGGCTGTGCTGAGCTCTCTACCACACCATGTCTGGATGGCTTCACCCTGGGCTTTGTACTTTGTGTTCAGGCTTTTCAGAGAATTAATTAAAACTAAACCAAACAATCCCAAAATAAAGTGTCCCAGTTTCACCTCATCTCCTTTCCCTTTAGCACAAGAGCCAAAAGCTCCCCAAACTGGGATCACCAGACACAATGCTCAGCCTCAGCCACCACTGAGGCAGTGGCAGAGGCACAAAACCACTGCTTTGGGCTCAAAATTTGCCATTTCAGTCACAGAGGGCTGAGTTCAAATATATTTCCTCTAGTCGTTTGCAAGGGTAATAAAGAAGAGGTCAGGAGATGCCAGAGCTAAACATTAACCTCTCCAGCAAGGAGGATCTGCAGATGAAATAAAAGTCAGCTTATAACATTAAGTAGACAAGAGTGTCTCTAAGGAATCTTCCACTAACAGGCCCAAAACCACTGCTTTGCAATTGCCTGTCTCCTGGGAGAAGGCAAATGAATCTTCCTTGAATCAGTAACTGCAGCATCTGCCATTTACATGGCAGCAAAAACCCACAAGAAGCAACAGGTGAAACACAGTGCACTGGGACCTTCTGGCAGAGAAATTCCTGCTGCCAGTGGCCACAGGCAGAAACCCACAGCAGTCCTGTGGGGTCCAGCACCCCACCTGGCTCAGCCTTCCCCCATGACCCATGCTGGAGCAGCTCATCCCAGCCTGGGTGTGGAGAGGACCACAACACCCTCCCGGACTTTCTCCCAGCATCTTCTGGGAGCTGGTGCCAACTCCTGGTAACCATTACTATGCTGGCATTCACCAGGCAGGCAGTGCCTGTGTTTCATGCAGCCTTGGCACCCTTTCCTGGGGCGATGGGAGCCCACCCTGGGGTGCCAGGGGGTGCTGAGCTTGTCCTCTCCAGCAGAACAGTGTGGTCAGGGCTGGTCTCCACGACTGAGCCCTCCCAGCCAAATTCCTGGCAAGCAACCACTCTCCCAGCTCCACACCCCTGCAAAGCTTCAATTAAAGCTGCTATAAATAGCAAGAACACCCTCCACCCTCACCCTGCTGCTGCCAGAGCTCCGAGTCAGCAGGTCCTCAGCGGACCCTTCCCATCCCACTGGCAGGCTCAGAGTGTCCTGTGCATGCAGGGACAGCAGTGCCACTGCTCCACTGCTGGCCCTCGTGGGCTGAGGAGTGAGCACCGTGGCCATCGAGGGGCTCAGCCACCAACCTCCCTCCTCCCATATCCCCCTGCCCCACAATCAGGACCCCTGTTCCCTTCACAACCCCTCCATAAGTGCAGGGAGAGAACGTCATAAAGGTCCCTCTGTCTAACTCTGCTGTCTAATCAAATTCACTTAATAGACTGCTCTAATGGGATCAAACTTCAGAGAAGCCCAGTTACATGAGAGCCTCTTTGCCCTTGGTTCATGCAGCCTTCCCTTCCCTGGGAAACAGTTTGGGCTTCAGGGAGCTTTGGTCTATTTTACTTTGGTCTTATTTTACTGATGGCCAAAAAACAAGGCTCTCAGTTTAGTAAAACACCACGTGCTTTGCTGCACTGCAGCAGCCTCCTCTCTGGGACCCCGAGCTGGTGGTGGCATCCCCCATCACCCCACCACTGCCACACAGGCATCTGTGAGCTGGAGCGGGGAAGAGCCGGGAGGGAGAAGGTGTATGAGGACACTCCATCCTCCCTTTTTGGACTCCAAGGTCACCAGAGGAGGGGTGACCCTCCTGTGGCCACTGGGGCAATGCCACTGTGGGTGGGTTGGCAGTGGGCAGGGGAGCTGAGCTGCCAGCTCAGCTGTGGGCACTGCAGGTCTCATGGCCAGGAAATACAGCAACACGGAGAGGCAGAAACGTGTGGTGGCCAAAGAGAGAACGAGAGAAATTATGTGTAACTCATCTTTGAAGCAGAGGAGCAATCAGTGTGCAGAGCTCTGGGAGGGAGCAGCCCCCAAAAGGCACCAGAGGGGCTTCAGGTGTCCTGCCGTGCCCCTGCCCTCACCTGCTCAAAGGAAATCAGATCCAGCTCCACTTTCTGGGTAGCACCAAGGGTAGCAAGCCTCAAAAGCATGGCAGGTTTGATACATCAATAAAAGGCTAATTGAGTTTTGCTATATTTTATCAGAGGTTTCCAAGCGCACAAAATTGAATTTTCCTCTCCCTTCCAGACCACAACTGCTCCTACTTCAAGCACTTCACTCCAGGAGAGACCTCGGAGATATTTGAAGTAACCACCCAGAAAGGTAAAAATTATTCCAGACAAATATTTTCTTGCATTATATGAAGTGGTGGGCACAAAAGGGCTGAGGGAAAGGGGTCCCCAAAATGAGGGGTCAGCCCTGGCTTCACTGAAAGCAGCACAGGACCTTCTATCAGGCACCATCAGCTGGGAAAAATGTGGAAAATGCCCTGGACAAGGTCAAATCTCAGCATCCTGGGGAGAATTATTTGTATATGTGATCACACTCATAAACATGATTTTATATAAGTTGTCCCACAAATACATAACAATGTCAATGCACAGGAAAGCTGCAAAAAGTCTTTTCAGCATAAAAATGACTTTACAACATTGCCACTACCCGTGACACTCAGCCTTTGCCATCAGAGAGGAAGATATTAATAAAACCTAAATGAATAAATCATACCCCAAGCAGAGCCTTGACCCTGAAAAGGAGGGCAGAGGCTCCCTGAAGACCATTAGGAATTTTATGCTTCATATTGATTTTATATGAAAGTCATGCAAAAAATGGAGCGATCGATGGACAGGAGGAACAGGGATCCTGCAAAGACACGCACAGTGTTTACAGAAAAATAGTCTTGAACCGACAAATTGCACATGTTTTGTAAGTCCCTCATAAAGCCAAATATTTTAAGGGCTGCCCTAATGTGCTCCTCTCTCTTTCTCACCCTCTCATTGAGGACAAACCCCTTTCTATTTGCCAAACAACATATATACTGAGAAAAATAACAGCCAGTGGTTCCATCACGTGTATTGAACAATCTGCTTTGCTTCCAGTGGAAATTGTAATGGTGGAAAACCCTGAAAAAAGAGTTTTCTAAAAAAAAGCAGTTTCCTGAAACAGGAAGGATTGGGAATTTTAAGTGGATAGATGAGCATCTATCAGAGCCAGCTGCTTTTGCTCACCTATACTATCAGAGCCAACCTGATCTTAAAAATGCACCCAATGCCTTCACAGCATTGCAGCAAAAACATCAGGAAGAACTTCTTTTCTTTGGGGCAAAAGGAAAAGCCCAGCAAAAGATTTTACATCGAAACAAACCCTTTCAGGCAGTTCCAGCACAGAGTAAAGAGAAACATTAAGGAACTGATAATAAAACAGTGGTATGAAAAGCAGGGAGAACAAAGAGTGATCTGCTGTTCCCCTTCGCAGGAGTAGCTCGTTTGGATGGGAGCTAATTAGTAACAGGCAAAAAAAACTCTTCATGATTTTGCCTGGGAGATATTTTTTTTTAAATGGCTTGAAAGGCAAATATCATCAGGCACTGTGATGTTCATGCATGGCTACATGTGTTAAATATTAAACTCATCTGAAAACGAACACAATATGCAAATGAAGGCCTGAATTATTCAATTAGCAACTCTCCCCCTCCAGTGGGACACTGGAGTGTTCTGGGGCTGGGGGAAGTGTCCAGCACATGGTTTAGCTGCCTTAGCAAAAACCAGGACTTTTGGGGAGGGTTTAATCCCATGCCCTGAAGAAGTTGGGTTTCCACAGGGCTGGAAATCGTTGTCTTAAAGGGAAAAAATAAAAAAAAAATGGAAAAAGTGCTGCTCCAACACTTCCCCCTTGGGATGCTGAGCCCACGGAGCAGCAAAGGTCTCTGTGCTCTCTCAATGAATGCTCAGAAAGTGCTTCCCCCTCCTGCCCTGATTTTATACCCTTCACACTCAAAAGACACGTGGCCAGTGCTTGCCCCTGTTCTCACTTGAGGGAAATGATGCACCAGAGCCACCTCAGCGCAGTGTATTCCTCAGGGTGACCTACCACAATGTCACCACAGCCAGAGGCTGCGTGCTCAGGATGTGCCCACTGTGCCATTTTTGGGGGGGTTTGCTTTCCCTTTGGCAGAATACAGCATTTCAGCTGCAGCCATTGCCATCTTCAGCGTCGGCTTCGCCATCATCGGGACCATCTGCGTCCTCCTGTCCTTTGGGAAGAAGAGGGACTATCTGCTGAAACCAGCATCCATGTTCTACACCTTCGCAGGTACAGGCTGGGCACTCACCTGACTGCACTCAGGTCATGGGATGGCACAGGGGAAACTCAGATGGATCCTGGGCGGGGTGGAGACACTTCTAGAAATGCCCTGAAAATGGCATTTCCCTCCCAATCCCTCTGTGGTATGAGAACATCCAGCTCTGCCCAGGGGCTCCTCTGCATTTCCTCCAACCCCTTTAAAAGGGGTATTTCTGCCATAACCACTGCCAGACCACCTGAACCAGGGATATACAATATTCCATCTCATTTCTTAAGCCTCAAACCACAGGCTGGCCCAGGTCCTAACATGTGGAGGCTGCGCTTTCACCCGTGCCAGGAACACCATGACATGCCACGATGGGTGAAAGACAGAGGTACAAATTGCCACCTCAATAAAAACCTTACTGAGCCTCTGGAAAAGCTCCCTAGGGTGTGCAATTATTCCTTCCCCACTCTGAGTTTCCCACCCAAGCCTGCCTAAGAGATCACACTCAACGAGTCCCCGGCTGACCTGGGTCATGGCTTGTAGAGCTCTCAGCAGTTCTGAGCGCTGGTCCCTTCCATCACCGGGGTCAGTGACTCCCCTGTGAGTGTCCCTGCAGCTCCTGCACGGAAACCACACATGAGGTGGGCAATTGCAGATGAAAACCCAACAGCTGGTTGGTGAGCCCGCGCTGCTGTGCGCCCGCAGGTCTGTGCATCATCATCTCGGTGGAGGTGATGCGGCAGTCGGTGAAGAGGATGATCGACAGCGAGGACACGGTGTGGATCGAGTACAGCTACTCGTGGTCCTTCGCCTGTGCCTGCGCCGCCTTCGTGCTGCTCTTCGTCTGCGGCATCGCCCTGCTGCTCATCGCCCTGCCCCGCTTCCCCCAGAACCCCTGGGAGACCTGCATGGATGCGGAGCCGGAGCACTGATGCTCCCGGTGCCCGGGGGAGGATCCACGAAGGGCTCTGGAGAGAGTGGTGTTTTATAAAACATCTGGGTCTCACTTTACAGTGTGCTCTCCATCAAGTGAGTCATTACTGAACCAAGGCGTGTTCGATTGTAATTATTGCTTTCTTTTTCTTTTCCTCTCTTTTTATCCTTTCTTTTTTCTCTCTTTTTTCCCTCTCTTTTTTGGTTTTTTCCTTTTTTTTTCTTTTTTTTTTCTTTTTTTTTTAAGGAAGCAGAAGGAGCACTCAGCACCATCGTGGGTGGGGGTGAATGGCACTGCTCTGTGCCACTTTGGCGTGTCCTGTGCTGACGTAGTTGAGGGAAAATCTGTGTGTGAGCCAGCTCAGGTCACAGAGAACACAGCTTTGTTAGGGAGAAGAGGTTTGGGGTAGCTGGGTGTAGGTTCTTGAGGGATATCAGGCTTTTATACATCACTTGGTCAGAGAGAGACAGTGAGACTCTGGCTCCATGGGGAGTGTTATGTCCCAGCTTGGGTCATACTCCTCTCCCTCCCTAAGAAGGGTTAGTTCATCACTCTGGAATAAGTTGAAGATCCTTATGCTCTTCTATTAAATTATTAAAATTTGAAGTCAAATCAAACCAGAACTTTGGGTAGCACTGGAATAAAAGTTTCCCCTCCAAATTTACACCCTGCAGTTCCGCTCTTTTGAATCAAGCCTAAAAACCCACAACATAAGAGTTTGTTGTTCTGCTTAAACTTCAGTGGCAAAGCCAAGAAGTACTGAACATTAAGAGTGATATTTTCCTTTAATAAAAAGCATCATCTTCCAGTAGCCTGTTTTTTTTGAAAATTATTTGGATGGATGAATCACCTGGCCCATCAAATCCTGCCAGGTCCAGAACGACACTGCGATCCCGGGTGATGTTTGCTCAGGGCTCTCATTTGGTCCCCCCATCAGGAATGGGCTTTTTAAGAATCCCCTGCTTTGCCCACTGCAGATGTGTGAATAAAACCACATTTCAGGAAAAATCCTTCAAAGCAGATGCCAGCATGGAAAGGGCTTTGCCTGAAACACCCAGGAAAGTCAGCCCTGAAAACACTTCACCAGTGCATGGCTGTGGAGGATGGAGGATGCTCACAGGGCTGATTTCTTGCTGAGCCCCTGCAGGGCTTCACCACAGCTCCCTGAAGCACTGCAGGCACTGGGGGTCCCTCAGCCCACACATTCCCCCAGCCCCTCCAGCCAACCCCTTTTCACCATCACAGCCCCCCAGCATCAAGAGGTGAGGTTTATTTTTTTTTACAGTTCAATTTTCAGAATCTGCTTGCCCCCAGGCAGGAAAAAAATCTGTGGTTTGCAGTTTTTCACCCCACAATTCAAAAATCAGGAGAAAAGGGAGGAGAAGTGTCCTTCCCTCTGTGTTTAGCTGTCCACGATCCTACAGAGAAACAGAATTCGTAGCAGAAAACCTCTGATCAGCTTGAAGAGATCTGAAATCATGGCATGTTCAAGCAGCTCAAGAAGCTCCCCAGCAATGGAGTGCTGGCTCGAGGGGCTGCCCGTGGCCCCCCCAGCAGCCAGACCCAGCACTGAGCCCCAGCCAGACTCAGCCTTGCCTCCATCTCCCCATCAGCAGAGTGGCAGCGAGAACAGAAGCCTTTTGTGAAGCTGCATTAATGTTTTTCAAGCTCTTTGAAGTTGAAAAGCACTACAAATAACACATATATTATAAAGTTTGGGGATAAAGCACTCATTGGTGCTCAGATCTGAGTGTGAGCTGAGGAGCTCTGCCTGTCTCTCATCATGAGAGACAACTGCAAGTCTTCACGTTGTCACACAGCCACTCTGAAATGCTAAATGGTTTTGAGATCTTATTTTTGGGTACAGAGCTGACATTCTTCATTTGCATTTTCATTGTTCAGGAAAACAGGGGCTAGTTTCTAGGGAGATCCTATACATGCAACAACAGAAAGGAGAGTGGTTGGTGTGACCCTGTGATGGCTGACCTGGGGTTGGCACATCCCACCCTGCACAAGGCACATCAATCCAAGCAGAGCAGCTGGCAGGCACAGCAGCATTCCCAGCCCAGATATCATCATCGTCATCGCCTCACACGTGCCAGGGGCTGAGATAAGCCAGGTTTGGGAACATGGGTGGAAGTTCCTCACCCCACGAGGAGCAGTGGCATGTCCTGGGTCCCTGGGAAGCACCTTTTCTGAAGGGCCATGCCTCTCCTGCAATGCCTCTTCTGGGAAGAAGTTATTTATAGGTAGGTTCTTACCCTGATGGGTCCCCTTTTTGCCCAGCTGCTTAGTCCCCCTCGTGATATCCAAGAGCAAGACATGAACACCTTCAGATAAACATGCCTCGTGCACACTCACACTTGTGTCAGGGCTGATCCACTTCATCCAAGCCCCAGTGAGGGCAAAGGAAAGATCCCCAGTGAGTGCTGGGGTTTGGGCTGGATCCAAGGTTTCACAGCCTCTCTGGGCTCACTTTACTCAGGAGGCAGAGAAAACACACAGCTCACAGCAGCAAGATCCTCCACCCACAGCAGAGCTCAGGCAGTGCAGTGAGACACCTCTTAAAGCCCTTAAACTCACTGAGCTTTATTCTCCTTCTGCTCCAGGCTGAGACTTTGTCATCATTCCCTGCTCTGTATGGGCCCTGCCAGAAGGAGAAGCACATGGATGGCTTCATTTTCTTCTTCCAGATAGTAAGAACTGCTGAAGAGGGACCTGTCCCTTAAACTGGTCATTGGTATTCACAGTGGGAAAGGCCCTGCTCCTGCAGCAGGTTCCTTCTGCCATATGGGAATCCCTCTCCCAGAGAGCTGAGAATGTGTTTTGAGACTTAATAAAAGTAATTGGCCTTCATAAAGGAAAAAGAATATCATGTTGGAGGGGGGAGCTGTAACCAGTGTCAGTTTTCATTCCCTCAGCTGAGCAAAGAGCAGGGAACAGCCACCAGAACCCCAGGAATGTGCCACGAAATGTGAAAGAAACTTTCTCACTGGCAGGGAGTCCTCAGAGCCAAACAGGGACAGGGACTGCACCTGCAGCAGGAGCAAGGCGGGCTTGGGACACGGCCAGAGAGCTGGCTGGGAAATGCACCAGGCAGGGGGAGAGGTGACTTCATCTCCAGACCAAGTAACAATCAGCAGCCACTGGCAAATCCTGGGTGCTCACGGGTCCCTTGGGATGTCACCTTCCTCAGCCACTCCAGAGACCAACCTCACTGCCCAGCCCCTCCTCAGGGCACCCACCCGAGGTGCCCCAGGGCTGTGATTTTGGCTGCTGAGCTCTGCCCATCACCTGCAGAGCCCAAGTGGCAAATCCCACCAGAAGAGGCGAAGCTCTGTGTTTATGTAAGCCTGGCTGTGAGGCGTGGAGAGAATCTGCCTCCCTTGTCTTTAAACGCCGTGTTGTGTGAATTTAATGTGCAGAAAAGGTGTCAGACAAACAACCCTGAAGAAGGGAACTGCCTGCTTAGCAAGGCGGGAGCGGGGCTCTCCCAACACCCTTCCCGAGCAGCGAGGCACTGCAGACACAGCCCAGCCCCAGCAGAGTGGGGCACCAAGAGCTGCCCAGGGCTCCCAGCACACCAGGGAGCTCAGGTGGGGTGTGAGCAGGGAGGATTTCACCCACAAACACTGGTACAAACCCCTCCTTTTCCCTCGCTCCACACCTCAGAAGAGCCAGCAGGTGCAGGATGCTCGGGATGGCATTGGAGCACCCTGGCATGTAGTTCACAAGGGCACAGGTATATTCACCTCTGTTTCTTCACTGGTCCCTTCCCACTGTCACTTCCTCACAGCCATCACCTTTTCCTCCTCACTCTTGACAGTTGTAGAAAGACTCCCACAAAGTCCCAAAGCTCTGGGAATGTCCCCCCCTGCAATGGGATCCTTGGCCCTGCTGCAGAGGGGCACCTTCTCTCCTGGCCCTGAAGCTCTTGAGGACCATACGTGGTACACGAGGTCATCAGCACCAGGAGATGCTCTTTGCCAGCCCCAGGGAGGGCCCCGGGATTAACACCAAGCCCCTGGGCTCCATCCAGCACTGCAGTTACACAGTCACATGCCAGGAACCTGACCACAGGCAGAAATTTATAGAAGAAACCTCAGCCAACAGCATTTAAAATAAGCTCCCCCTTTCCCCAGTGGGCCAGTGCCCCTTGGCAGGCTGGATCACTTGAGCACTGCACTACAGGAGCATTAGGCTGCTCTGTACAACATCCCACACACAGCAACAGGACCTGGTCTAAAAGCAGCCCTTCCAGTTGCTTCCCCTGTCTGCTGCCACCAAGGGGCAAGACAAGAGTGGCAGGGCTTCGTTTTGACTGAAGAAGGGGATGAGATTGCCCTTGCTTTGTTGTGCTTGATGGATGTCCTGGCTCCATCCATTTATCGACCATAAATCCAAGACATACAGACATCACACATGCACACTCTGCACCCAGACACTGAGCTGCCTTGCTGCTCTCTGCAAAGCAGTGCAGAGAAGGGAATAAACTGGGATTTCTGGCCTCCTTTCTATGTACTAGAACCAGCAGCAGGAGCCTGTGCCAGGGCTGCAGCCCAGGCTCTGGTTCAGCTTCGTGCCCAGGATCCCCATCCTCACTGGGAGCACCACGATGGCTTTACAGCTGCTCTTGGGGAGGTATCTGCCCTCCAGGAGGGAGCCAAGGCTTATGGAAAAGGGACTGGCAACATCTTCTAACCAGCCTTGGATAATTCAGATCACAGAGCCTGTTCTATAATTTGTCAGAAGCATCTATTAATCCTTAATGAGGCAAAAACTCCTCAACATCCCTCAACTGAAGTTGCCAAGAAACCCCCACACCAAACCAGCATTTCCACGCTTCTGCTGCAAATCCTTTCACTTCTCTTGAATGGAAGGAGAAAACAAATGCAGAAGGATTCAGTCCTCGCTCCCTGACACAGCTAACAAGGAGAGACTGGCTCAAGTATTGCTACACCAACAGAAATAGCCCATATTTCATGTCAAGGACTACGATGTGCAAATTTTTATAGGCACCATAGATCATCGCCATCTGTCTTGACAAGTTAATTGTCTGCAGTTTTTCTAGGAAAACTAGAAACTTTTAGAACTAACAAAACAAATGAGTTGGACAATGATATGGGCAGAGCATCGTGGGCTCATTGCCCTGGAAATATGTGGGTTCTGATATGCCTGAGTTCACTCTGAGAAGGAAATCTGGAGTGGTCCTGGTGCTACTTATAGCTCAGAGACACAAGAACTGCTTAGAGAGCATGATCTCTGCAAAAAACCAGCTGAACTTCACAAATCTGGGAACAAAACATTAATTAATCAAAGGAGGGAATAGGACTCACAGGGTTTGTGGACTCAGTGGCAGGATTCACACCCTGCAAAGGGCCAGACAATTAAAAATCCAGGACAAACTATATTAGATGACAACTTCCCAGCTGCATTCCCTAAGTGCCTTTCTAAAGGATGGAGGCTCTATTTGAAATGTAAAACAACAAAAAAAAAGTTTAATTTTTTTTAGAGCCAAGTAATTTATTTTTTTTTAAATCTTTATTAGTTCTTACCACCACACTGACAACATCCCATGAGGCACCCAGATTTTTCTCATGAAAAACTGTAATTAAAGAAAATAAACCCAGAAATTATTTCTGGTATTAAATACAAGCTTTCTAAATTTAGATCTGGATGACCCTGCCTTTTAAATTTTCCACAGACAACAATGGGGAGTTTATTCCTGGACAAGGAGCATGGGATTTGGCACTAATTGTGCTATTAAGTGTAAAAAAAGTCAAGAAGCCAAACACCCTGTCGGTGTATATGACAAAGCCTTCACTATTTTCCTCCAAATTGAGACATTTTATACAAAGCAAACTCACAATTTTGAATTTTCCCTGTAACTGCAATAACTCCATATTTACAGTGCAGCCTGAGCAGTGCCCACTGGAGCCATCTGTAAGGCTTAATTTAATTTTAATAAGAGTGTGATTAAAGGCCTAGGAGAGTTTATAATACAGTTGGGGGGGTGTTCCAAACATGACTTCAATAAACAATGGATAATTTGCAGTGAAACCCAAAGATCCCACTCAGGGCTACACAAGTGACATACAGTGGCCAGACAGGACATTTCCAAAGGAATAACCTTTTGGGGAAAACCTCCCTGTAAGAAATTCAGTGATTCATGCCAAAGCTGAAAGAAGATTTCTACCATTCCATCCTCCCTGGGTGAGAGCACTTAAGAAAAGGAAGCACCAAAACCAGCAGGGATTTTTATGAAGTTAAAGAACTGAAGTTCTAACTCAGAGAGCAAATGCTCCTTTATCCGTAATATTTTCAGTGTGGAAGAAATGCTGGTGTAAAACAGAATGTGACCATCTCCCTTTGACTGACTGACAGAGAGCAGTAAATGAACCAGTGATGTTTATGAGTCCAATATTCCAATGTGGGGAACAGAATCCAAGGACTGTTCTGTGGAGAGGAGGGACTGTGAAAGCCCTGTGAGGCTCCTGAGCCCTCCCCATCCCACCAAGGACTCTCCCCAAGGGCCAGCCCTAGGGAATCCATCTCTCCACGTGCTCCATGGAGGACAACTGGCACAGTTCTGCCAAAATAAGGAGTTGGAGGCAACTTCCACAGGCCCCTGCTGGTGGATTTCCCATTTCTGCTCCCATCAGCTTGTCAAAAACCCATTTAACAGGGGTTTTACTTGATTCAAGGCTGCAGAATTTGGCCTCTGTGCTCTGGATTTGATGGTGCTGAAGTGCTAAAGCACAGCTTGGCAGGGGCTGTCCCCTCCTCCTTGGCTGGGACAGATTTTGGGAAATAAACTAACGAGTTATGTGTGATTTGTTTCACAGCACAAAGGTGTGCAGGTTAAGTTGGTGAACCATAAGCCAGCAAAGATTTATAATAAAAAAAATTGCTATGCAAACCTCTGCAGTGTACTGAGTTTAAATCAACCCCGGCACAGAGAAACCCTTGTCTTAAAACATGAAGCCAAATGTAAAAAAAAAAAAAACCTGAGTGTAATCAGAGCTAAAACCTGACTGAAGCAGGGGCAGCCACTGCTCCCAGGGAGGTGTCCCATGAACACCTGTGGAAAGCTGGAATCATCCACACACACCTCCAGAATTCCAACTCTCAACCACACGCAGCTCAGCCCTGCAGAACAGTTCCCAGATTTAAAGTTATTTCAAGGGTAGAAGGAATAAAACCAGGAGAAACTCCACAAACACCCCTGGGGAGCTCCCCAGCCACCAAGCAGGGACAGCGTGCAAGGCCAGAAACCTTTGTCCACGAAGTTGATCCTCTGAGGTTTTGTTCACACTTGTTCCTTTAGTATTTTTTAATATCCCATCATTCATTTTCCTCAGCTCATATTCCTAAAGCACCAGGTTCTTGGAGAACTTAGCAGAGCTCACGCAGAGGAAGAGCCTGGTGACCACTGCGACCCCCAGAAGGCTTCGATTAATTTGGATACAGCTTTGACAAACATTAAATCTCTTCTTTAATGATGTTCCTCAAACAAAACAGTTAGCAAAATATCTGAATTTCCTTGTATAATGTCACATTTTAATGTAAACATCAAATAATGTACCAAAAGTTTTACCGGAGGAAAAAAAAAAAAAAATTCAAGCGGCACAATTCTTTATCCCACTGGAGGAGGGGGAGGAAAAAGCCAGATTACAAACATTTACACATGCATAGTGGAAAAAAAATTAAACAAACAAACAAAAAAGGATTTTACTAAATTCACGCAGTTTTTTTTTTTTAAAATAGTTATTAAATCTACTAAGCACCAACATACCTAAAAATTTATTTTCAGCTTCATGATTCATTTAAAAAACCTATCAAATTAACTTTTCAAACAAGCTTATATTACTAGCTTGTCCAAAAATAAAATGTAGAGTTTTTTTGGGCTTTTTTTGTTAATATTTTTTTTTCCTTTTTTCTCTTTTTTTTTTTTTTTAATTATTTTTTTTAAAGTATACCAATACTTTTATCTGAATGTTTCCAAACAATGGCATAGGTGTCTGCAAAGAATGCCTTTACTTTACCCTACAGTGGATGGAAAATACAATACCACATCATACAGAATCTAAAACTATAAAAGTCTGAGAATGCAGCATCCCTTCACAAAAAAGCTGATAAAACTGAAATTATTTAGAAGATGCTGCACCTTTATTAAAAAAAAAAAATTAAATGAATTTAAGCAGAAATAACATACATTTTTACATTAACTGGCCATTTCTGGTACAGAAACCCAGCATAGTATGCTAATGTTATTGAATAAATGTAAATGCTACTTACAATCTTCTTAAATACAATTTAGACAAACTTTTTTTTTTCCTTTTTTTCTTTTTCCTTTTTTTTTTTTTTCCTTTTTTCAAGTTGTACAGGTAATCTCTCAGCTGCTAGTTTAATGCAACATATCATTAACATTACACAAATTAAAAAAATAACACGTGTGTGTGTGTTCTCCTACAGAAAAGCTTCCAAAAACCCGACCCACATCAAAAAATGCAAAATAATGGAATATAATTAAAAAAAAAAAAAAATTAGTTGCAAGTCTAGCAGCAAAGCAATTAAGTGAGGATATATTTACTAATATAAACAAAGGGAATATTTGCAACTACAGGTGAAGCCCCAACTACCTTAGATCTACGGACACAAATAAAAATTAAATTCTCTCTAAAAAAAATAATCTGATTATTTAAAATAGGAGTAAAAGCCATTGCTACCTGATGAACTACCTAGGCTAAGTTCCTGGAACAAGGACAAAGGGTCGCTGTTCTTTTTTGTCTGCTCGGGAGGGGGTTTGGGCTTTGGGGGGGCCCGCAGGGCGCTGGCGTAGGACATGACGGGCTTGCTCCCGGCGGGCTGGGGGCTGCTGCTGTTGGACTCCACCAGCTGCTTGTTGGGCATCAGAGGTGGGAACTGGCCCAGGTGCTGGAGCACGTTGTAGTTGAAGGAGTTGGAGAGCTGGATGTTCTCGGCCTTCAGGTGTTCCTCGGGGGGCTTCGCTGCCTTGGGTGGAGCTGCGGGAGGAGGAACAGAGGGTGAGGAGGTACCAAAGCCACCTGCAGCACCCCCAAAGCAGGTGCTGGGGGCACTGAACCAGCAACCTCCCCCCACAGCCCCAGTGCTCTATGTTTGGTCACTCTGTGTCCTCCACAATGACGATGAAGTTCAGACTCACAGCATGGTCTGGATTGGAAGGACCTTAAGGCTCATCTCGTCCCACCCCAACATGGGCAGTGACACATCCCACCAGCCCAGGTTGCTCCATGCCCCATCCAAGCTGGCCTTGGGGTTGTCCAGCTTGTTGGATCAGGCACTACCCCTGTGACAAGAGCCAGGGCTGACAGTGTTGAGGAGGACACCCCCGTGTGCTCCCACAGCCCCAGCACCGACCCTGCAATTCCACACAGCGGATTTACCCGGTGCATGGAAGGTAAGCTGCTTCCCTGGGGGATCTACTCTAATTTAAGCACTTTATCCACTGAGACAGCACAAAGAGTATTTCATTCCTCTTGCTTTATAGCTTAATAGGCTAAAATTAAAATTTACAGCACCATATATAATTCATTCTCCAACAGCAATTCAGAGTCCTGAATGCCAAGCAACTAATTATTGGTATTTTAGGCTGAATGCATTCCGGCTAATTGATATGTTCTTGCTCCACATTTAACAACTTCTGTAACTATCAGAAAAAATGGTGCTTTAAACCAGAGGTATAAAACTGCTTTCAAGTGAATTTCCTGAATCCTAATGAGGTACCTTACTTTTGTCTGGAGAATTCTGCTGTCTTGCATAGCTAGAGAGACTACACTGAAACACAGGTAAATGTTCTGTCTGTAATAGCCTAAGAGCTGGACAGCACATATATTCTGTAATTATTTCAATCTTTAATCCTATAATGGTATTTTTCAAGTGCACATACAAAAATGTACCACCAAAAGAGTGCAAAAGTAAAAAAAAAATGCAGTATATAGTGAAGTTTCTCACTGGAAGGGTCACACGTAGCCTTTTGTTTTCTATAAAGCAAAAAACCCCCCGAACCAACATACAGAAGAATGAATATGGAAAGAACACAAGCAAAGCAGTTTTGCTAGGGTTGCTATGATTCAATAAAAACCAAACAACCCAGAACACGAGCAAAAAAGCCTCCCCAAAATAACCACAGCACTCAAGAGAAGACAAGTAATGACAAGCAGGGCCAGAGGTGAAAGCTGTGTGTGGTTGAAGTGTCTTAACAGAAGAAAAAATACGAAACAAACATCGTGAGTAAGAGCCTAAATAATTTTCTTTCTATCAACAGAAAAAGCAATGCATATCAAACTCTCTGACCGCAATTTTGGGAAGCTCCTGCCTGTAGCGACCCTGGGGAATTCACAGCAGCTCTCCCTGCCCCCCATAAATCCATGTGATCCATCCCAACAGCCATCCCTGATGGACAGGAGGGATCAGCCCTCGGACAGGTTGGAGTCAGGCTCTCAGGATTATCTCCCAGCATCCCATTCTCCCAGGGCTTTATTTCATGGCTAAAATCAATCGTAATGACAAGCAGTGCAGTTCCTGGTCATTAACCCCAGCTCCATAAACCCCACGGAGCTGGGAATACGACCCTCCCAGCAAAGAGGAAAGCCCAGCAGCCAACACATATATGTCTGCATGACCCCCTGCATATGGGCACTGCTTCATATACATTTATTTACCAAACAGAACCAGGCTTAGCTGCAGCAAAAAAATGTTAGATAAACACTATTAGATAAGCACCAGTCTGGGGAGCAGCTCCGGTGATGAATGTCATCTAATACTGTGCATTCAGCTCCTTGCTTTTCAGCAAAAAGAGGAACACATTGAAGGAGGTGCCCAGAGCCTGAAGTTTTGAACAAAAGATGCTGCCATACACATGGGTTTGCAAAATAACATTTTCACATTTTGGAAATTAAAAAGCATAACAGGGACTTAACTCCCGAGTGCTGTTGCTGATATAAACAGCTTTTTTCATTCTTTCTACACTGCATGTTACTACTTCACAATTACTATGAAATTACAAGATGGTTTAGGTTTCTAAAGCTTGGCCAAAAGCAATTCAATCTCTTAAGGCCAAAAAGAACCAGCTTCTAAATAATTTTCCACATTATTAAGTGGTTTCAATATCCATATTGGGATATTGCTCAAATTTTCATTAATTTTGTTTTTAAATTACCACTGGAGATTCTTAAAGCAAAATCCTGGAGAAGAAACCGTGCTATCCTGGCTACTTTGTTTTTCACAGATACTAAAAATACAGAGAACAGAAGAATAGCTGCACTGCTCCAACTCTCTGCTTGCAGCTTTTTTTTCATCTCTGAAAAGTTAATTTAGTTTCTGTCTGCTCAATCAATCAGCACTGCTCCCACCACCAGGGAAGCCACGTTCCACTGAGGTTCTTCCACGGTGAGAGAGAATTTAAACTCGTCACCACTTTGATGAAGCACCAGAATGTACTGGGAGAAACGCTGGGAGTACTAATTCAGTTTATGTGCTGCTCCCCCAGACTGTAATATCAACACCAAATATCACTGATTCTGGAAACAAATAATCTATCTTGCAAATAAATCTCACCAGTCACCTTCGTTCCTTCCAGCAAACACTCAGTTGCACTTGAAACCACTGTAAGAGACTACCTGGCTTTACTGGAGCTTTTGGAGAGGACTAAGAGCAGCACTGATTTTGGAGCTGAAGAGCACTCAGCATTCTTTAGGCAGCAGCAGGATGGTAACAAGATGGCAAATGAAAACAGGATTATTCCAAGCAAACCTTTAACTGCTGAAACAATGAATATTTCAACACTGGTTTTTTTGAGAACTGCAGAAATGGCAGAAAACACGTCGTGAAAAGAAACCCACAAGCAACCCCTTCCCTTAGATTTGGTCACTGCAGCCTGAGCAGTGTCCTCAGAGCGGGGAGCAGAGTGTACCCACCTAAGAGCTCCCGGGGGGGAACGGCTCTGGTGGCTCCATTGCATGGAATGTTTGGGTAGGGGGCAGAGGAGGAGGAGTTCACCCACAGCTCAGGGGAGGAGTAGTTGAACGATGACTGGTTACTGTGGTCCTGAAGCTCTTTACACTGACCAAGACTGTCTTGAGGAGTGTTCAATTCTTCAGAACAAGCCTGGACTGAACTAGAGGAAATTCTTCTTTGGTACAACGGCCTGCCTGGTCCTCTTGGTTCATACTGTGAACAAAAAAAAAATAGAAACAAAATGGCCTTTTGCTCTTTTTATTTATTTATGCAACAAATACCATTTCCCCACTCATTTTTTTTCCCTGAAATGTCTTAAGAAAAATAAAAGTCCTTTGCATTTAGAAAAAAATCTCATGCATTTCAAGTTATATGTTGTATATTGCAGTCACTGATAATGTGTTTTGATCACACAAAATAGAGAATTTTAAAGCAAGAGCGAAGAACATCAACTGAGATTCCTTAATTCTTATCAGCCTTTACATCTCACAGTCCTACGTGGGCGATGGATCACACAGTGAGGAGGAACATACCCAGCATTTACAGATGAAGCAGAGAAAGCACAGAAACACATGAGAGCAAGAGAAAATGTTCTTACAATGTAGTCAGAAAAAAACCAGGCTTTTCCTTTTCCAAAGGATAAATTAGTGACTTGGATAGCAGGATCTGGAAAAGCAGGATGCATTTGTACACTGGATTTTGTGTATATACACACAAACAAATACTCTGGAGAAGCCTCTGCCCCCAGGAGAAATAATGCAGAGAATTTTATCTGAAACCACAGAAATGATTTGTAAACCCTGTAGATCATGTAGATGAAAATGGCAGGAGCTCCATTAATTAACCTGTGGACTCCAAGAGTTCAGATTTAAGGGCTCTCTAAACTTTCTCAAGATTCAAAGCAAGTCTGTTGTAATACAGTTCATTTTTAAAAATAAATACAGTATTTGCTCCCTTCTGCACTGACTAATGAGCATCAAGAACAGCAAAGTCATACAGATAAATCTATACTTGGTAAAAGGAAAAAGAAAACATCCTAATGAAATGCTGTAAGAAATTAGCTAAATAAACATCAAATAACTTGCTTTCAATGCCCCAATATTGTTACTGTATCATCCACAAAAAACAGACAGGGGGAAAAAAGTGCGTGAAAGAAAACTGTTATATCTTATTTTAGTCACCACAATCAAGGGATCACCTCTTGCATCTCCTGACATTCTACTCTCCTAAGGATATTCTTCAACAACAACAAAAAAAACCAAACCCAAATTCATAAGCTACTGCCCAAATCACATCCAAAAAATATACATTTATTGAGTTTAATGGGCAATTTTGGTAAGCAGTCAGGAATTTATCAAAGTTCTGGACACTTGCAAGTACAGAACCAGACAGAATAACTTCAGTATTCCCTTTGATGTGCAGTTCAGATCTGGTTTGACTAAACGCATGCAAAAGCTTTCAAGTATCAAGTCAATTAACAGCTTTATAAATAGTGATCGAGAAAAGAGCTTAGTAAAGACACCAAAAGTCAAGCAAACTGCCCTGCCAAGTGCCTTGAATGAGGGCTGTCTGTTCAAACCACACTAAACCCACGCTGGGACTCCTCTGTGCATTCAGTCCATCCTACCAGCTGGACCAGCACTTTTGCAAAGTTTACAGGCAAGTCTCTGTCTCGTTGCACTTTTACTGCAATTGGCATTTCTGTCACATATTTTGAAAGGAAGGAGAAATCAGAACTAAACTGAATTTGCACTAATTACATAAAGGCTCACTCTATTTGTCTTCAGATAGCAGGAGCTGTCACAAGCTCTATGGGAATATTTATTGGTTTATTACTGCTGAAAAGACATTGTTCCTACATCCCGCTGTACTGACAGCAGTCAGTGTTGTCACAAAGTATTAGATTTTATACAAGGTGGTATGGCTTAATGGACTGAGACATCAAATTTCTAAATGTCTATAAATCCAAACCTTGCTACAGCTCTGGCTGGGCCTGAGGACTCCATTAGCCTCTCTGGGTCTGTGTAAGACAGGAATCTGTAAAGTGCACTGGAATTCCATTTTGGTTATTTTGCTTAGGCTCATAAACCAAGTATTTTTTATTTTCAGAAGTTGAAAGACAATTCAATTAAATATGTATTACGTGAGATAGTGATGAGCAGGGCTGAGCCCATGGCTTCTGTAAAAACCTTAACAGAAGTGCATCACTTATGTACAAATACTGGATCACATGCAGACAGTGAGAACATGAATTCTGAATTCCTGGAATGCCACCTGGCTCCAGGATACTCCACACCCTACACTCCTCAGCACTCCAGATTCCAACAGGGATTAAAAACTGTTCCAAATGTGACCTGTGCTGGCATAGTCTGCACCCCATAACACACCTCCCTAGAGCCCAGGACAAGAGAACATGGTGAGAGGCAGGGCCAGCTCTGGTGGGTGCTGGACCCAGATTCAAGCAGCACAGCTGGATATCTCTGCACTGACTGCCAATGCTCTGAGCCCCCAAAACACAGCAGATGGATTTATATCGAATTAGTTCAGGCAGGGTGGGATTTATTAAATGAAGTTTTTACCACATGGAAACAACTGTCCAGCTCTGGGCTGGAGCTTGTATGAAAAGTAACTCAATCACATCCCAGCTCACCACTGAGCCAGCTGGCTGGTCCATCCAAGCTGCCTGCCCAGAGTCATCTCATGAGCTTCCACCTGGGCTGGGGCTAAGTTTCACTCCAGATAAACGACATGCAGACACAGAGCAATGATTGCAAGAAAACCCTGAGCAACATCCAGAAATCCAAGCCTCCCCATTTTGTAGATGCCACACCTGCAGGGCCGAGACCCACGAACGTGCCCAGAGCAAAGAGCAAGGAATGATTTCACTTCCCAGAAATTCCCACTGTGAGCTTTTAATGCAGGAGGTGTTTTGTATTCACGACCACTCCACAAGGCAACCTGACTCTAAAAAGCACAACAACTGCCCAGCAGACAGGAACAAGCACTTACACCTACCTCTTCTAAGCTGTGGAGCGAAGAGGCAGATACTGCTCGAGACGCGAGGGGGTGAAATGGCTCCTGACCGACCGCGTGCTGATGATTCTGGATTTGTATAAAAGGGTTTTGCTGCGACCTGTGGGGCAGTGGAGGTATCCCATAGTGAAAGCCCTGCCCCATAAGGTGATTCTGCTGCAGGTTAGCATAAGTCCAGGATCCATCAGGTTGCAGGTATTTCAAGGGAGATGGGGTTATATGTTCGGATGGCATTGAGAAAGGGGGGTTGTATATTTGGGGTAAATGCTGCTGAAATGCTGGGTTACTGGGCAGTTCAATGTCTCTGTTGTTTTCAGTGAAGGTGGGGAAGTGAGCGCTGTGGTTGGAGTTGCAGGAAGGAGAAGGGAGTGCTGGTGGGCTCCGGGGCTGCATTTGTCTGTATTGCAACAGTCTCGACTGAGGGGGGGGCATTTCGGCCAAGTCCCGGCTTTCACTCGGATCACGGTGGGACAGTTCTCGCAGCAAGTCCTGGAATCTGCATTGACAGAATGGATGTATCAGGAAAAAAAGAAAACAATAAGGTTTTGCTGAAACCCCACTCTTTCTTGAGGTGGAGAAAACCCAGAGCACAAACCACTGAATTTATACATTCTCATCTTTGCTCTTACTGACCCTAACTTCAAAGGATGGGACTGAGCAATCACAAATTAGGCACAAGAGGATCAGCTGCACAAAATACCCACCTGAATCATCTCAAAGTTTTAATAACTCTTGAGATTTCCTTTTCAGTCAGAAGAATCAATTTTTTGTTATCTCTTAAGAGATAACTAAAGGATTTCTTGCTTTACTACACAAGGTAAAAAGTTCACATAGTTAAGGAAAATTTTAACCCCTTACAAGCCAAAGGCCAGAACAATCAGGGATTTCCCTCACTTGCACAATATACTTCCAAACTTCTTCAAAAGGTCAAGAATATTCAATTCAGCACTTCAAAGAGTCAGATAAGAGGGCGTTTAGATGCTTTACCATGGCTGTAACAACCCAGATGGAAAAGAAAGCATAGTGGGAGATGACAGTAAACAGAGGCAATTTAAAAATCCAGCCCTTACAACATACATGATTAAAGTTGATGACCCCTGGAACCATTTTTCTGTTGGCATTCAACAGCTTCCTTTCTTGCCCCCTAATGCACCATCTCAAATATAAGCACTCTTTTGCTTTTAAAAGCAAAGGGGTTTTGAAAACATAAATTTAGGTTTCACCAGGGAGCAACGTTTGGGGAGGGGCTGGTTTGTTTCTTTTCAAGCACATAAATCAGAGACTGCGACTTCAAATTGAAGAATTTACAGCGTAAACGGGCCTTAACTACACTCAGACACCTCTTTTATAAAAACACAAGGTTGTTACTCTCTATCCATTCCTTACTCCATAAATACAACACTGAAAAGCTCCATGAAAATATTTTTCCCCTACAGCTTTACTGCCCAATATACTAACAGAACAAAGCATAACACATAATAAAAGCACAGTTGTAAGTCAGCCTGCCAACTATTTTTAACCTTCGTAATAACAGCAGCAAAAAGCAATACCTTTAAGTGCCTTGCACTTGATCACAGTGTTACAGATAGGTGCCCACTGCTCAGTTTTACACAAGCTCTGATGACTCAGTAAACAAATACCTTGAATATGTTGCCTCTGTTTCATCTTCTGTATTACTGGCAAGTTTCCAGTTTGCCCTAACTTGCTGCTGTTGATGTAATCCAATTGGTTGCTGAGGAAGATGTGGTAGATGAGGATGGTGATGGTGTTGATATGAAATAGTGCCTTGACTGAGATAGGCATTATGTTCATTCCATTGCTGTAACCTGGCTTGTTGTTGCTGCCTTATTGTTTCCAAAGCTACATTTCCATGCATACGATCTATAAAAATAGTTTTAAAAAAAAATTTTATCTAATGCCCTTTTTTAAAGATCTTTATGTCAGAAAAAAAAAAAAGAGAATACTTTTTAAACAGTATATTCCAGGGCCTATTATATACTAACTGCATTGCAGTGTATAACCTGGTTATTTAAATCATATGGAAAATCATATAAACATGAATCTTCTAATAAAGTGCTGAATATTCAAACATGCCTCAAGCAGCAAATTATGCTCAATGACATTACTTATGGAAACTAACCCAACAATGACCCAATTCAGAGCAATATGCCTGAAAAAGGTAAATACCTCCTTCATTTTCACTTCAATGTAGTTATAATTGCACACTCTGAATTTAAATAAAGAAAAGTCACCTACCTAAAGTGTCCCCTAAGGGCATTCCTGATGGATTCTCTTCAATGAAGTTGTTCAAGTGGGTTGGCAGAACAGGGTTGTGCTGTGCAAGAGGCCTCAAAGGATTATTGACTTCTTGTAACAGAGGTGGGGGGTGTTGTTCTGAAATCACAGCATCTACAGCAGGAGAATGTGGTCGGTGGGGAATGGGATTATTAAAAAAAGACTGGCTGGGGCCTGCCTGGAAAGCAGGGGAAAGCTGTGAAGGTTGTGGAGGCTGCTGAGTCAAATGGTTGTGCTGCTGAACTACCTGGCTCTGCTGGGGTGGCATTTGGTTTGGTTGGTCAGGCAAGTGATTTTGCTGTTGACTTAAAAGGTTTTGCTGCTGTTGCTGCAGAGGATAGGGCTGCCTGGGGATCTGGGAGAGGTGCTGGAAGTGGCGGCTGGGCACTGCAAACTGGGAGTGGGGAGGGGTGAGGTGGAGGTTCAGCTGCCTGGGGGTGGGAGTCTCCTTGCGATGGAATTTGGCGTTGGGATAACCAACACTGGAACGGGACTCTGGGCTCCTCTGCTGAGCATTTGCTTCTAAATCAACCTGGAGAAAGAGAATGAAAGGGTTTGATAAGCCACGTTAAAAAAACCCCAAAGAAAAATGTCTCAGCAATGACTAAATTCATTAAAGGAGGGAATATGAAAAAACAAACACACAAAACCAAAATCAAACCACGAGAGAAACCCACCTGCTTGGATTCCAGAGGTTTCTTCTCAGGTGTTCGAATTTTACTGATTTCAGGTCCAGCAGCATTTTCACTTTTACCTAAAAACATTTACAACACTATTTAGTTTCAGTAGAAATATTATTATTTCAGGATTTTTTTTTCTTTGGCCAGACATAGGAACATTTAGACTTATTAGTATAGCATTTACAGCATCACAGACATTTAATATCATTTACCTAAATAACACTTTTCCTTTAATCTCTGCACTTTGTTCATTAATCATCACTAAGTAGTTCTTCCAACTTAATTGCAAATAACATCAGCAGTCGTTAGCACTGTACTGCAGAACAGAGAGGGAACAATTATACCCTCAACCCCCTCCCCAGCTTCCAGGACTTGCTCCTCTAAATCTCCCAACATCTCAGTTCTTCTGTGTCTAATGGCAAATCTCAGGTAACTTCTCCAGCTCTGTGGATCCCTCAGTCAGGGAGGAAAGGATGAAGAAAGGAAAGGAGGGTGGAAGGCAAACCCTTTCCAAAATACCCTATTTAAAGGGCATTGTAAAGCACAATAATAAAACCATTTCAAGTACAAGCTGTCCAAAGCAGCCCAACTTTGAAGGCCATTTCAATCACTGACCGTTTCGACTTTGTTCATGCTGCTCCTTGTCCTGGTGCTGCAGCTGCTGCTGTCCCATGTTAACTGGGGAGTGATGGCCCAGGCCATAAGGGATGGGAGAGCCACGCCCATGTGCCTGTAACAGGTTCATATTATATGCCATAGCTGCTTGGTGAGTAATGAGTCGAGGGTCAACTGCAAACCTACCCTGATACCCCGTCCATGGTACCTACACAGCAAAAAAAAAAAGAAAAAAAAAAATGAAAAAAGAGAGAGATGCCATGTGTTAAGGTACAGTAAAGGCAGAGAAGATACAAGCATACTGATATTAGGTCAGTAACTACAGTTTTCCAGGCATCAGATGACCTGACACATCCACACACAACTACAGCTGCTGCTGGAGAGGGAGAACTGTAAGGGCAGGTCTTGCAGCAGAGATTTTGGAGGACAACCCTGGGCAAAAAATCAAAACCCATTGTTGTTTCAGTGGTTTCAAAACTCAGAGAGAAAAGACTGATGGATGAACTGTAGTTTAATAAATTCTAGATTAATCTCTTCTCTAATTAAATAGAAGTGGATGAAGGTCAAGAAAATAAAAATCCATTTCTCCTGGCAGTTAAGAGACTTCAGGCCATGGCTGGAGGGGGACAGAGAGAGAAGCCTCTGACCTGAGGAACAGACCTCTTAGCACCCAGTGCTGTGGTTTTGTACTAGAGGAGCAACCAAGCCATTCCTCTGCACCCAAGAGACACTTGGGGAAGTTAACAGGATTACTGGGAAGTTAACAGGAATGTGGGTACAACCCAGAGACTCTCCACACGTGAGGAATGACAGGGCCACTCCAAAGTGTCTGTGCTACATGACACACGAACAGCAGATTTGATGTAAAATCCACCTCCTGAAAGCAGGTAAGAAAAGTCCGGATTTTTTACAACAGTTTCAGTTTTATTCCTGAAAGGAACGCAAAGCAAGACGGCTCTGGATCAAATTAGTTCAATCTCACCCTGTAGGGAATTTATTAAAAGGAGGAAAATACATGAATCAGAGGCAAGTGCAGGGGAAGTAAATCACCACCACTCAGGCTGCCAGAGCATCCTTTAGTGATGACAGCAAATGACCTCCTCCTGCTTTTACCTTGGCTACGGAAACTGCATTAAACAAAGCAAAGACATCATTTTATCTTCCAAGAGCATAAACACATTTTACTTCAGTCCCTACTTGTTTCAAGCGCAACAACTTTCATGCAATTCCTTTTTTAAATTACTATTTGCCCTTGAAATGTGCACTCTGAACTTTAGCTTTAGGCTACTCTTGCATGTGTACAACCTCAAATCATCTCCAAGCCTCTTTTCAAAAGTAGCTGTCTCATTAGTACCTCAGTCTTCCCACTTAATTATTTAAAAAAATCCATCCTCAGGGAAGGTGAGCTCAAAATACTTATTTTTAATATATTTCTTTTGATTGGAAATACATAAAAAACATATTAACCTTGGAACAATAAAACAGAACTTTTTAAATTACCTTGGCTTGATATTAATAGAAAGTGAGCAAGCATGACAAAGATACAGCTGCTGGCCTTCTCACTGCATTTAAATTTACCCATCAAATGCAGATTTCTAATAAGCTTGGAAAAAGGAAAATTCCTTGACCTAGCAAAGAAAACCAATTTACAGCTGCCAGCTGATCTAAGACATACAGCTGAAACTACAGCAAGTCCCCTATTCAGCATCCATAACCCACATTACAACAGAGGACTCAAAATTATTGAAAAAAACCCAAATTAACCATATTGCAACATTCAGCTCCATGAATAGAATTAAACATATCTGCATGTGTGGGTTCCATGTCCTTCCCAGCCTTCAGGAGTTGTGTACACACATTACTCCTGCAGCCTTAGTTCTTTCCTTGAATTTTCCTCCATGAATATGAGACTGAGAAGGGTAGAAATAAAGCAGAGACTGCTTCTTTAATTTGTGTAAATGTAGGTGGGACATTCTGATTTGTAATCCAAAATTCCATGCATAAATGTAGCCTAAAAGACCCGATTAGAGATCTTAGTTCTGTTCCCAAATGTCATTAAGGAAAGGGATTGGAGAGGAAACTGGTTCACTACGAGGTTCTGGAAGGGAAAAACATCCCATTATGCTTATTTTTCTTATCACTTCACTTCAGACACCTTGCACTGCAGACATCCAAAACTGGTAATTTGGACTGTGTGAAGCCAATAAAGAGAAACAAACCCGGTGTGAATCACTGAGGTCTCTCCAGTGATTAACAACTGAACCAGGCAAATAATTCAGAGGCAGCGCCTCTAGTCACAGGAGACAGGAGCCACTGGTGAGCCTAAAACACACCAAATTACAGCAACATGGAATTGCTTTTAGGCTGCCTGGAATTATTTGTGGGAGCAAGGCTTTTAAGTCCCTGTTTTCTGGTGGTCCTCTGCACTGCCACTCCTAAAGCCAGCAAAGCCCACAGGCTGGAAGGAAAATCTGAAAAAACCTGCAAAAAAATCACTCTCTGATCCTGCCATACATTTTTGTGCATATAATTACTGGGGAGGGGGTGGGGGGAAAACAGCAAATTAATTCTTACAGGCAAAGGCACAGACATGACCATATTTCCTCCATAGACAGCAGGTACATAGAGAATACTTGTCCCAGTGTGTGGATCTATCCTTTGAACAGGACTTGGAGATTTCCCCAGGTTGGGGTGAGGTCCCAGAGGAGGAGGGGGAGGAGTATATGCTCGGATAGGATTTCCAATTAGAACAGAAGGATTGGGCTGAACTGAAAGACAAAAAATATATATATATATATATACATACAAAAAAAGAAGATATATACACAAAAAGAACTGCTTCTTTTTTCTTTTCCTTTTCTTCCCTTTTTTTTTTCATCCTAATAGCATCTATCTTTATAAAGCTTGTGCAAAACTGTCTAACAGCACAGGTCTGATACACCAAGAGAAAGCATTAATCAAATCCTGTATTCCATTTCAAAAATTTGAAGAGGCAGAAAATACGAGTTGAGATACAGAGAAACAGGTAGCTGGCAAGTGCATTAATGAGAGAACATCCCAAACCAATTAAATATGCTGACAGTCAGAGTAGCTCTTAAGCACTGCATCAAACACTAAAATCACCCTCCTTTCTTTAGCAGGGAAGACAAGCTTTAAATTAATGCTTTTTCAAATTAATAGCAAAATTATTCAGCTGTTGCATGCTACCTTGCAAAGCTATCATCAGTACTATCTGGATATATGACAGCACAATTTAAGTTCAAAGTACCCCATTAAAACCTGTCTGCAAAAGAACACCCAAACCCTTTCAGTGCAAATACACTGGGACAGAGTTTTACAGCAAGAATTTCAAACAAAGTCATTTTTAAGAGGCCAACAACTATGTTAAGGCTCCAAAGTCAGAGCACACAACACCTGTAAAGGGAGAGCATCAGAAATACCCACTGTCCATTTAACAGGCTCTCATCTGCTTTCAGATGCACACAAGAAGTAAATGGCTTTCAAACAGAGAAGAGACCAGATACTCAATTTATGTCAAAGTAGTATCAATGTCACTGAAGCCAAAGCAGTGTGAGCTCAAGAATTCCTCCAAGAGCAGAACATACTTACCGATTCCATCAGGTGGGAAATGGTCATTCTGGTTATGATGATGGACCTTGCCCTTTAAAGGAAAAAACAGTAGCAGGGGAACTGTTATTCCTTGGTGACTTGTACATGAGAAAAGGATTTTAACAGAACTGAGTTATCCCTCCTATATGCTCATGAGTTTCCGGCATCAACTAATTGGTTAATATTCATGAGCTGTGAGCACTTATTCAAGTGCCAGTATGCCATTAAGTCCTTTGCAGGATAGGAATTCTTTACTTAATCTGGACCTAAGTATGTTCACAAATTTAAAATAAATCTCAAAAGGCTTTGATGCTGCAAAACTTTTCTTGCCCAGGAGATAAGTCTAGGCAGTTTTCCAGCAGTCTGAGCAAATTAGTCAGGGTACAAAGACAGGTTGTTTGACAATGTTGATTCATGCATAAACCAGATTAAATAACTGGTCTCTGAATTTTCCTCTCATTTTAAAAATGAATTATTGAAAAATAAAATAACAATTGCTTTTCATTGCAGCACTTCAACAAAAGAAGCCTGTTTATTCTCCATACAGAGCAAGGTTCAATCTGAAAACGTAGAGTAGCTCCATGCCTTAATCACTCATGGTCAGCACAAGGCATTTCTGTATCTGTTATACTGTCAGAGCAAAGCTCTAAGTGCAGAAGTCTAAAAAACCTCTGTTCTAACCTATTAGACTTGTATTTCACAGGTGTCATACGCATGAGCATGTGACAGTATCAGAATGGTAAATAAAAGTCAACTGGGGCCACCTCTGAGCTGGGGAGGGGAGGTGCTGCCTTTCTTTTAGCTTCTTCTTTTCATAGTTGTGATAGCTTAATGACTTTATAATAGTGAGTTATTAATCGAATTGTTACCATCTCTCCAAGATTTTCACTTCAAGGTTCTCATCCCCACCCATCTCCAACACCCCTAAACCTGCAGTAGGGCTGATGGTGACTGACAACACGGCAGCACAGACACACTCAGCTTCCCCTAAAAACTCACTCCACCTTCAGAGTATAAAAATCCACATTACATAAAGGTGCTCAGAGAAGCTCCCACCACGCTGTGGGTGACTGCAGGCACTCCTTGGCTGCCCCTCTGGTCACCAAACAGGAGAAGAGTGTTCCAGAGCCGTCACCAGCCCCGTGGTCCTCACTGACTGCAGGGGATGTGGAGGAGGATGATGCCCCCTGAGTTAAGTGCCTGAGCCCAGACCCAAAGCCCAGGCAGCCAGGCAGGAGGGAGGGAGCAGAGCTGGAAAACCAGAGCCTGATGTGCTGTACATGAAGCACAACTGTGAGAGCTGCCCCTTTCCTTTCCCCAGGATCCCTTTCCCTAAAGGATGTCCCCTCCTCACCCCATGCCCAGCCCCAGCAGCATGGCTGGGGGCAGCAGCCCTCACACAGCCAGCTCCACCTCTCACGGAGACGAGACCCAAACGTTTCTCCTTCTTTAAAATCTAAACAGCAGAGAGGTTTTGAACGCCCTTACATAAATCCAGGAGCCATTCTGCTGAATAAGAAGGTGCTGTTTGCACAAAATCACTTTTCACAGCATGTGAAAGACAAGGCCTGCCCTGCACAGATGTCCATAAACTCACCACAAAACGCGGTGTCAGAGGCTGCTCTCGCTTCTTCGCTACAAAATACACCAGCACTAGGTTTTTAATCTTTCATTTTTAGTGTTAAATATTGTACTTAGGAGGTCTAAAATAAGCAAAGCTAACCATCTGCTGCTCAAACTCGAGCAGAGGGGAATGCAGCCCTGCTCCCAGGCATGTTGTGTGTGTGTTTGGGTATTACCTGCTCGCTGTGCGGCTGCACACGCTGCCTGGCAATTGCACCCAGAGGGAAGAGGTTTTATTTAGAATTATGAGACAGGGGGCTTTAAACATTTCACATCTCGGGCTGCAAATACAGTGCTGGCAGTTTCAAAGTGTCTCTTCGCATCGCTACAGCACAAGGGCTTAGTTTACCAACAAGCCGAAGAAAAATAAACAGAGCCATCTACTCACAAGATTCTCACTTCCCCCAACACCCACCCCCTTTTTTAACTAAATGTACTATACCTACATCTTCAAATACCTTTCCTGTCATTTAGGAAACTAAAAGTATTAATAGTGTTGTTCTCTTAAAGCAAATGCATTCCAGGCTGAAGCACTCATGGAAAGTGGAGAGTGCAGCAGTGGGTTTTGAAAGATAACGCTGTAATTTCTGGTTTTCTGTAGGCCCAGTGTTTTGACACATGACTAGATGCTTTAGAAATCTGGTGTTTGTTTCAGAAAGTAATGCATCTTGATGAAGAAACCAAATGTTCTCACTTACAAACTCTCTTTGGGGAAGGACTGCCAAAGGGAAGGCTTTCCTTTTTGTATTGTTAAAAAACCTGGTGTAAAAATTTCAGTTCCATGACACAGCCTGCAACCAAAGTGCAAAGCCGTGGCAAATAGACATTTCTTCCTTCTTGTGCAACTGAGCTCATCACAAAGCTGAAAACCTGCATTTCAGCTGCACCCCTAACCACATTCTAATTACATTATAACTCACATTATTTTGAAATAAGCTACAAAGGACTATTGAGATAGAATTAGTTACTAATGCATCAGCCTCCAATAAAGCTCTATAATCTAGTGTTGTTCTTTGTCATCCAAAGGAAACCATGTATTTTCATCACTTCTTCACCTGCTTTTATAAAGCAGCTGATGAAATTACCACTCAGAGTAATTTTATCTCTTTGCCCTCTTGATGCTGATGAAATCTGGTGTTCTGAAGGACGTTAGCACTGAGCTAATCTATGCAATATGCTGCTTTACAACACATTTTTAATTACATCAGAAATTACCCTACAGAAGTCCCTGAACTTTAAATGTGATTTTCAGATCAAACCAAATCCCTTTTGGCTATTGTTTTGTCATTTCCTCATACTGTCTATATCAACCTGTTGTTTCTTTGGGGTACAGTCAGAGCACAAGGTGCTTGGGATAGGAACTGGCTCTTGTTCAGAGGGTTTAATTTGATTTATCTAGACCCTGAGGTTGAAGTTCACCACTGAACACATCAGAGCGACCCGAGGTACGTGATTTAGTAAGGAAACAGGGCTTGCACAACCCCAACCTCTATTGCTGAACACTGTATTACAATTCAAGTCTGGTGCTTTCACCTGCAAACGCTGCGGATCGCCCTGCAATTTGCATCCAAAACTGATTGCACTGATGCAATTTTACACCCAACAGCTTGTTCCATGACCCTTCCGTGTCACTTTTGATGCTTTCAGTGCCCTGGGTGACAGAGCCCACGCTTTACCTTCGGAGGGGACTGCTGCTGCTTGGCAGGGTTGGCCGAGTGCTGGTGCCGCAGAGCTCGGGGGATGAACTCGGGAGCCAGAGGGTTCAACACGTATGTTTTCTTCAACTCCAAAGCCTCCAGCTGCGCTTTGATCTGCTCAAACGTGATCCCGTGGAGACTCTCGTTCTCATGACACAGGGCAATAAACCTCTCCCAAAATTTCCTGTGGGAGCAATTCAGAAACAGAGGGTAACACTCAGGGGCTGTTGTTAAAATTCAAACAGATTTAGTGTAACTTTAAAACTCCATAGAAACGCGTGGTGTTTTTATTTTTCAGAGATGCTCATGTTACAGCCCAAGCCATCCACCCTGAGCCTGCTCCCTGCACAATGCAGAGCTCCCCAGCCATTTCAAATGCACACCCAGCTCTGTCCATGGAGTCAGATCCCAGCACTGGGTGTGTCACACATTTAATAGTAATGGCATGGGCACGTCCAACTTGGAATTCTTTCCTAGAAAACCAACAATGCCTTAAAATTTCGGAAAGCATGAGATTTAAGGATCTCATTAAATAGGCATGGGGATTATATATACATTCTTGGTTCCAGGAGATGTCAAAAAACTCTCTGAATTTAGGTAGATCATTCAGTGTAACAAATACAAAAGGTGAGATATACCCTCAAAACTACTCTTGTTAAACTCTTCAGAGGCACATAGAGATTAATATTTGGGAGTTTCCAGAGACCCTTTGAGATTCTCTGGTGGAAAACAAATAAAACCATATATTTTATTGCGTGTCAGATTTTTCTGTAACATAGAGAAGCAACTCTGAGCCAGAAAGACAATCATGAGATGACACACAACTTCTCTGTGGAAATTCTCTTTTCAGCTTTTTGGAGGGGTTATTTAAACCATGTAAGAGAAGAACATTCCTCCCTGTCTTCTCCTTTCTCATGACATGTCTTTCTACTGCTTATCAAAAAAAATTCTTTATATTGTTAACATCCACAGCAGGACCTATACAAAAATTGTACACTTGTGACTTTTTTTTTAGCCTCAAAGGAACTTTCTGAGTGAAGTTACTGAAGCTTAAAAGATATTTAAATAAGGTCTGAAGATGTCACTTAAAAAAAAACCAAACAAACCCAACTGTCTCTCCCAAAAAACCAAGAATAATGAAAGTCAGTGAAAAAAGTTTAAAAAGACAATGATCTTAAGAGTATTTGATTATAACTCATGCTCGTTCACCCTTCAGTAATAAGGTCTGGCCGATAAGCAAACACTGTTATTTCCCCAAAACCTGTACAATGAGAGATTGCTGCACACTAATTTTAACAGCAGTGTCACATTTTGCTGAGTAGCTGACTGTGGAAAAGAACAAATGTCTGTCCTGCAAGAATTCTGTAATGTTAGTGATGTATTTAAAAACTCCAAATAGTTTTCCCTAAAAGCCCATCTTCTTGTGATTTTACAGAGGCAAAAAACGCTCTTTTAAAACCCACGATGCAAGCTGGCCCTTTTTGAGCCTTTTGCTCTGAGGCAAATAGATCTTGCAAAGTTTTAAGTGAGGATTAAAATCCCAAATTAAATACCTCACTGGGACACTTTAATGATGGAATTCCCTCTGATTAATCAACTCAGTCACCAAAGCCACCGCTAAGTCCCACGAATCCACTGAGCCTCCCCCTCTGCTGCTCAGAGCGCCCCGAGCAGTCCCTGCACACGTGGGACACTCACACTGGCTGTAAGAACAGAGGCTAAAACTGCTGCCTCTTGGTCTGCTGGAGAGTTTAAAGGGGTTTCTGCCAAAGCAGCCCTGTCTGGTCCAGGCAGAGCACAGAAAACCACGATGATGACCCTGGGCACACTTCACAAAGCTCTCCACAACCATCACCACAGCCCTGACTCATTCTGACAGGTGTTAGAATATTTATAAAATTCAAGTACACTCTCAACTTTTTTGAGGTCTGTTTTTCCTAACGAAATGTCACTTCTTTCAGACTTCTGTACTACTGTTGTACTAAAAAAGAACCATCTTCCCAGCATTCTGCCAGAGCCCCTCCAGCACTGTTTTCAAAAAGGGAATGTTCAATTATTCAGTGAAACAAGACAATGGTGTATTAAAGGGAAAGCTGGAGCTACATCTTAATAAAGTTTCCGTGCTCCTTGTTTCTTAATTATCTTTTTGTTTTATAATTTGGAACAGCTATACATACATAAACAGCTGCTGGTCTTCAAAGTGCAAACTCAATCTTTAACTGCCAAGACTGTAATTCATTTACCTGCTGACAGTCTGTGTTTTTATTTTATTAAGTTTTTGCACGCCCTGTTTCAGATATTTTGAAGGAGCTCTCAGGAGGAAGAGGGCTCTTTCTCCTCATTTCATTACATATACCAGCTCATGTCTAAAAAACCCAACCAGGCAGAGGGAAATTGAACTAAAGCCACAAGCATTATTTCTGTGCCAGTAAGATGTTAGGACCCATTTGGAGCAGATCTCTGTCCTCACGTACAGATCCCCCTGATGTGGCCCCAGCAGGTAAGGGGTTAAATGCAGGTTCTCTGTCATAAATGCAGTAAACAAAGGTTTGGGTTGCATTTGGCTTTTTCACTTCTCACCCTTGAAAACCACATCCCTTTTCAATACAGTAGAACACTGCTCAGGAAAGTAGAACACAAGACATAACAACTGACTAACATTATTTTTAGCTTTATTTTAATAATGTAGTCAGTGCAGTGTTTCCTCTCTTGGAGAAATAAGCTGCAGGGTTTATCTCTGATCATCTCAAAATTTTAGCTCCTCCACTGGAAAAAAAAAAACCTTTGAAGAACAAGAACTTGGGATCCTTAATGTCAGTGTTTACATATCTCAGCATTTTTCACATCTCGTCATTTAGGCCTAAAAAAGTAAATTCACTCAAATCTTAATGAATTTTTTCCAAGTGTCACGAAGACATATCAAAACATAAATAATGTTTTTCAAGTCTTCTACCATCCTACAACTGGCATAATATTCAACTTTAAAACACCACATTACATCAACATTTTTGACTTCAAATGATACATTACTTTTATTTATGTATAAAATTGTAACAGGTGTACAAAAACCACTCCACTAGAAAGCAAAATGAAGCATCTTCAATGGCTCCTGTCAAGAGAAAATTCAAGCAACTATAAATACATGAGGAGGCAAGTTTCCCAATGCCCAGGTGCAGGCACCTCACACCTTGTCTCTGCAAGCTGCTACACAGGGGCACATCCAGCACTGCCCTAAATGCACCAGTCCTAAATAAACACACTTCTACTATCCTTAGCCCTGGTTAACCAAGGAACACACAAAAAGTACCTGCATCTTCCAATGGAACACAAAGCAATAGGATCTCCCACCACAGCTACCAAGGATTGTGCTCTCGTAATGGCAGTGTTGAGAAGTTTGTAATTGGACAGAAAACCATAATCCAGGTCTTCTGTTGAATCCTCCAGTAACTGCTCTTTCCTTTTGATGGGTGTCTGCTTGTGCTTGCACGTGTGCCGTGTCCGTACTGTGCTGAGAAACAGAACTCGGAACTGCTTTCCTGAAAGGAGACAAAAACCAAATGTCTGAGAGAGTTGTTGCTGTTTCTCATCAGACCACAATGAGGTTTCACACCCAGATATCCTGAACTGAGAGCTCCCCTTCCCATGAAGAGCTTTATGCAAGAGTAATAAGATTTAAAATTTTTAAAAGACGCCCTATAAATAGCAGATTCTATTACAAGAATATTTCCTCTTTAGAAAACTTATTTTTCACCTCGATATTAATCACTCCAGAACTTTCTGAAATGTTAATTATCTTCACAACATTGCCAGTCAGCCAATAACAAATCTTGAGCTTATTTATTTTACCTTAAACAGAAGTTCTGGACGTTCTTGATTCATATTTTAAGATTTCTCAAATATACCAATATCTACCATGAAAAAACAGAGCACACCACTCACTGTCACTCAGTTACTTTATTATCTGCCTTTGTTTATTCCTGACTAAAAGTGCAACCTAGCAACAGGCTATGCCTACACAAAATTCTTGTTATCAATGTGATTCCAGGAAGAAATACCTAAATCTCTGGACTCCTTTTTACAGTATATTCCACAGATGCAAAGAATCAGTAAAATGTTTTGATGCTAAAGCTTTGTTACATTTTTATTTGGCTATCTGGCCATCCCCTTACGTTAAAAATCTACCAGTTCTCACATTTTTCACTCAATTTATTTTTTAAGCAAGCCTGAACTTCATTTTGGGAAGAGATAAATCCCCCATCCCTGAGTTTACTGCTTTGGCAGCCAGAGGTGCAACACCACCAGTACCACAGCTCTCCTTGTGATGCTTGGCAAGTTTATCAAGCCTCCCTTAACTTGCCCAGTGCCAGCTCTCACTTCCTTTGCCCCCCTGGGAGCCAGGGAGCTGCCACTCACCCTGAACGTTGAGCACCCTCTCGACACTGACATCAGAGAGCCTCTTCTTCCTCAGCTCAGCCCGAATTCGGAACACTTGGTCGGCGTAGGGCGTCACCACCCCGATGCTGCCGTCGTCCAACTTGCCCCAGGCTACAGGCCACTTTCTTCTCAACTCCTCAACACGCTCCACCACTTCAAACACCTGAAAAGAAAGGCAGGAGGCTTAAAAGTATGATCCATTCTTTGATATGGAAAGGGAATTTGAATTTTAAAGCTCTAAAGCATTTACATGACACAGTATTACACAAGCAGTAATACTATTGCATTCTAGAGTGATACTCTACAATATCATGTAGTAAAATAATGTATTTACTATTCAGTACCTTTTTGTTATCTTGAAATGTTGTCTTCAAAGTACAAACTTGAAAATGGCATTAATAATCTTAATTTTCAGTCTTATGAAAATGTCAAGTACGGCAGAACCAGTCTTGCCATACCTGATGTAATTTCTGTAAGTAAATATGCTGCTTAAATAGAGACTGTTTTATTTTTATTCTGGCTATTATATATGTCATCTTAGAAACTGGTAACTCTAGAAAGAGAGTCCATACACCAGAGCACAATCACTTCCCTTTCCAAAGGGTATCATTGGGAATTCCAGATTACTCATCAGCTGCCAATTCCTCTCGATGGAAGACCATGCAATGTGCTACCTGAGCAGATTAATGTGTAATCAAACCTGAAAACCCCCTCCTGTGAGGAGACAGGTTCAAAGTAACCTCCTGCTACAGCAGCTCCTTTCAACACACCACACTGAGGGACTGCACCACAGGAGCTCCTTTGCTTCTTTTTTTTGTTTTAATTTCCATTCAAATGTCATTCAATAAATATTTCTGCAGCTATTTAAAGCATGATAATTGATGATGCAGTTTTCCTACAGCAGCACAAATGCAAGCTCAGCCTCTTAAGCCAAAAAAAAAATATCTGTTCATCCTTAAAAATCACAAATAGTTTCTTTTGGGTAATTTTATAGGGCAGTGACAATACGTGGCTGTTTTGGAGCAAGTCCTGAATATAACTTTTTGTAAGATAAATTGTATTTAAAAGCCAGTTCTACTGACAAAAGGTATTAGAATAAACTTTGATATCTATAAAAACCACAGCACAAAAATAATGATCTTTTGTAGGTATCCTGGCAAGCTCCACTGAAAGCATAAAGCTTCTGGGTATGTATTTAGAACTAACACCACACAGGGATATTTTAGAACCAAGACCAAAAAGGGCAAGTGTATTTTCCAGATTAATTCCTAATACAGGCACCAATGAACCATAAGATGCCCCAATGCAAACACCCATTAAGGGTCAAACACAAAAAGCTCCCTCATCATCCAATTTCAGTTTTCCTCTTGGTGTTTCAGCAGTCTCTGTCCTTCATTTCTGCCTCTGGCTATTAATGACTCACAGTTTTCACACAGTTTCTTGGTCACTGAAGATATTTTTAGGTCTTTTACAACTTTTTTTAAATGGCAAAGTAATCCAAGTAGATTAATGAAAGTGGTCAGGTGCCTTCAGGTTTTTCTTTCAGTGATGTGTCCAGAAGTCACTGGAGCAGATATTTTAATACATCAAAGAATCCTTAACAAGTGCAGCATAACAACAACAAACAGGTTTCAAATGGTGCATCAGATGAAGCACACCATGATCAACAAGGGAAAACACCTCACAACAAGCACTGCTGTTAAACTGCAGTCCAGTAAGTTAAAATTCCTCCTAAGCTTAAGAAAATTAGGGATATTTCTATGATTTTCTCTCCCTGCCCTAACTGAAGGGGGGAAAAGACACCTTCCACTACAAAAATTATTATCAAGTCAGGGATGGGAGGCGGGTGCTGCTCCATGTGTTTGGTTTAGTTTGATTTTGGGTGGGGATTTTTAAATACAAAGGAAGAAATGAGATAGAAATACAAGAATGCAAGTAAATCTGTGAAACAAACATATGGAGAATAAGTTCTCACCTAAAAAAGCCTCATCTGCCCATGATCAGTTAGACACTGATCCCAAACATATTAAAGCAAATATGAAATGTTACTCCAGAGGAGCCTTATCTGAGTGGGAACATTTCTACAACAGTCAGAGAAATCTAAGTTTTACTTCAAATTGCAGTTACTCTCAGTTGCTAAGATACATCTATCAGAATGTCACACGAATTATCAGCAAAGACATCCTGAAGAATGAGCCTGAGAGAACAATATGCAGCTTACAATTTGCAAAGGAAAAAAGAAGATAAATTAGTGGACATGTTTACTACCATTGCAATTTTCACTACATCATGTTTAGCAAACTCCTCCTAGGAGAGGTCAGTTTATGTCTTCCACCTACACTGAGCACAAACCAGTAAATTCGGGGGGAGCTTTAAGAAAACGATCAAGAATAAAGCCAAAGAGTTACCTCTGCATTATTGTAAAAAGCTGTACTGTTTTTCTCTTGCACATCTTCTCCACGTGCTGTGAAGAAAGTCAGAGGGTAGAAATCTTTGTGTGCTGGCTGCTTTCCACTTGCCATCAATTTGCCTTCATAGAAAAGTTCAGATGTGTAACTGCAACAAGGCAAAACAGGATAAAATGTGGAGTCTGCACATGAGCTCACTGATAAAATATGCAAATCTCACTGATAAAATATGCAACCACAAAATACTTCATAAGGAAAACACAACCACTAATTACTATTCAGCATCTTCAAGTGATTTCTCTGAACTGATATTTCCATGCTACAGACAGAGCAGAAGGCACTAAAAATATGCTTTTCCAACAGTTTTTCTACAAAGGCCATTTTTTCTTCTAATGTAAAGCTTGACAAAGTTATGAACATTCTCAGTAACGTTTCACTCTGGAGTTCTGGTGGCTGGAAACTGGGCAAAGAGAACTCTTGCTGTCTGGCACTGGCTATTCCCCAGCTGGTTGGATGAGCCTGCTCACATCACTTAAGAGTTATTGAACTTGGAAGATAAATTTACTACACATTTTGTGTGTACTGAGCATGACACAAGCCAAGTGTTGAGCTTTCAAGCAACCTTTTCCTCTGTGACTTCTACTCCAGGCCAATCTATGTTGCTAGACATCAGAAGCACAACCAGAACATGGTTCCTCTGCTGGCAGCAGCCATTCCAGAGCTGGCTGACTGAAGAAGAAATGAGGCAAGAACCACTCTGATGGTGAAAGTAGGAGGGAAGAAGGCAAAGTGAACGAAATGAGGCAAAAAGGCAGCAAGAAAAGACTGCAGATTGGCATTGGTAGTACTCTAAGCCCTGCATACTACTGCATGCACAACAGAGCTGAAGGAAGGTACTGCCTTGCAGTAAGCAGTGAATTTTGGTATAATCTAACTTTCCAATGCTCAGCCTCCAACCTCAGTGTCCTCTGGAACAGCCCTCAGTGGCTGCAGCACCCTGAGCACAGCCTGCCATGGAGACAGCCAAGGCAGGACACTGTGCAGCTGGTGGGGGCACTGAGCATTCCCAGGATTCCAGCTGCTGGAGCTCCAGATGGACCGAGCTGGGCATGGGGAACCTGCAGAAACTTGTTTGCTACCAAATCACCATCCAAGAAGTGCAGCCCAACCACTGACCTGACCTGGCTTAGCCTGGGCAGCCCTGGGGAATATTCAGCTCCTCTGAGGAGCTGCAGTCAGTGCCCTGCTGCCTCGCAGCAAAACTAACAATTTCTTCTGCAAATTAACTTTTAGTAATGAGATCTCAATAAACAATAAACCACCTTTTCTATATGGAGTGGTTTTTCCAATTACAGCTCCAAAGTCAGGCTGACCTAATGGCTTGTTCTTCCTTTAATTTCTCCTGATGTCTCTACTTCAGTGAGGTTGGGATGATTGATGAGCTCTCCATGGACCATCTTCCTACACTTACTTCTGTCTTACGTGTCATGGTCCCATTTGTCAGGGGAGATTCCACATTACACAAAATAGCAGACTTGAGCCATCTCCTAAAGGGACCACCCTGAGAGTGTTCAGCTGGTTTCCCTTCCCACAGCAACACTTCCTAGTGGGATTGGGCCCACTGGACTCTCAGCAGAGCAGCCCTGGTGGTATTCCTGCAGTCCTCACTCCAGTGTTCACCACACTGGATCTTTCTAGGAACTCACTGTCTGAACTCCAAGTGCTGAAGTGAATTTTCATGATCTTTCTGAGGCAAATGTCATGGAAGTGATCCCTAAACAAAAGCTGAAACAATCTCTTCCTTTTCAAATGTTCTCTCATTTCAAACTCACAGTTCCAAGAAATGTGTAGAAAATGTAGCATCACGGAGTCTATAATTACAAAGTCCATGAAGTGAAGACAGATCAAGCTATGTAAGAAAATATTTTACATTCTCACTTTTGATTCCCCAGAGCACTTAAATATTTCTGCTTTTGCTTTGAACACAGTGATAACCTAATTAGTATGACTGGATACCAACATAATATTCCTCAGTACAGATTTGAGCCAGGATTTAAACTTTAGCATTTTTCCCCATGACTGCACTTATTCTTTCCAGCACAGCTCATGGATGAGCTCATTACACTGGCAGCCATTAGTTTATCATAGCATAAAAATGCAAACCCACTGATTAATGTGTCTTGAAAGAAGTTATAAAGGATGTCAACAGTAAAGAAACATGCTCAAAATGTGACCTATTTCTTTCTGTTCACAGTTGCATATCCATATGTTCCTTACACTGCCCACAGCTTACCATTCCAAGATAATCCACCCCAGTAAATCTACAATTCTGAAATGGCTCAAGGAAACACAGAGCCTAGAAAATATACTGCATGATGGTTACAAAGGGAAGGTTAGCTCTGCTTTGGCTTAGAGTGCAAGTCCTGCAGCCGAAGCATTCCCACCTGAACGAGGGCTCTGCCACACAACCAGTGGGCATCTGTTCTAGGAGACCAAATTTCAACCTCCCAACGATGCATCACTCTACCAATTAATTTTGAAACAACTAAGCTTTCATTACAGTGACATTTCAGCGTGCTGGGCTGTCCTTTGGCTCACTCTCAGCAGTCAAAGAAACACGTGATACAGTGAAAAAGTTCACACCTACTTGATGATTGCTTCATGGGAGCGATAGTTCTCACACAGCAGGATCCTGCACGGGAACTCGGCAGGGTAGTGCTCGTAGAGCCGATCCAGCAAGGAAACATGAAGGTTCCTTTCCCTGGCAAATTCACTGTAGACAAAAGGACTGAGCTGTAATAGACACACACATACAAAGAAAATGTAACTAAGTATGTGGACTCGGAATTTCATGCTCCCAACATAAGTATTTTGCATTAACTCAAGAATGAAACCTTACTTTTACTGTACAGTCCTAGCTGCAAGACACAGACCATGGCTATTCCACAGAAATGCCCAGTCCTACCACAAAAGTGACACAAGACCAGCATGGTCTTAAAGGAACAATCAAACATTCAACAACTATGCAAAAAGAAGAGCCCTTATAGCTAAGTTTAACACCCCAAACTGTCTTCTCACTGACATTACACCACTACTCTCAGAATCACTTTACAAATAAGCAACAACCACAAATAACACAGATCAGAAAATGAAGAAGTTTTAACACAATTTCAAAAGCTAAATAGACTGTTGTTGAAAAAACAAAACCCCAAGTGACCTAGTTACTGTTACACTAAACTACAACTGGGTTTGTTTAACAATAAACCCACCATCTATTAGAGCAGGAAAAACAGAACCAAAGACGATAAAAGAGAGATTTTTCAAAGAAAATTTCAAAATGTAGAAAGGAAGGCAATATATTTTGTCATTTGGAATACATATGATTCAGATTCTGAGTGTGAGCTTCACTTCAGCTAATTAGTAGTTTTTGAGATTTAAATACTGGACACCTGATTGAGTATCCTCTGCAAGAACCTGAGCTATAAAGTCTGAGACAAACAGGCCAAAACTTCATCCACCCAGCTGGGCTGGCGAGATCAAGCCTGAAGTGGCAAGAATTTCAACCTCTTGGAAAGCACTTTTGAGATCTGTATTCAAAAAGCACTACCCCAGTCCTTGGGATTCCTGACACCCTGACTTGAAATAATCTGCAGGATTAAACCACAGGTGGCAACACCACCCTCAGTTTGTCACTGCACCAAAGCAAACATCCCCTCCACTGCTACTGTGAAATGTCAAGAGAATTTAAGCCAAATCTATAAAACCAAATAAATCTAGCCAAAATCAATAGAGCAAGGAGAGTGGACTTTTCCAAGCACAATTTTTCATGCCTGCAAGCTGCAAAATTACAGCCATAGTCAGAGTTTTGAACCCTTTAAACCCAGCAGCTCCCAGGCACATCACAGTCACATAAAGGCACTGGCTAGTTCCAGTTTCCTGTTTCTTACTTGTCCAAATCCTCACCACATTATAATACCTCTAATAAGAATTTAAAAGGAGTCATCTAAATCATAATACTGACACTCCATGTTCTTGAATTCTTTAAAAAATCAACAAGGAAGAGCAGCCCCTGACTGTAATAACCACCCCTATATCTTATCCAAATTAGACCCCTTGAATTCTCCTTGGCTTCCTCATGATTTGGAGCAGATCAATAACTTAAAGATAAAAATACAAAGATTATGTATATATATGCACTTAAAAATTCCATAGTTCTTACCTGCATGTGGTCTCCAGCCAAGACAATTCTTGTGTTTTTATTAGCTAATGCCAGAGGCATAATAGTTTCACACTCCATAGCTTGAGCAGCTTCATCTAACAGAATGTGTGTAAAAAACCCTGCAAAACAGAGATATCAGCAAATAAATGAAACTTGAAATATGACAAAATAAACACTGAGAACCAAACAAGAAAGTGAACCTTCTGCTCTCTGATAGTACCCAAAAAAATTACAAAACAAAAAGATTGAACTTTACATTCTGTATTCTGACAGCATCAAAAACTTGAAGAAAAAAAAAATGGCTTACACAAATTAATTTCTAGCAACTACAAGAAACCACACAAAGGATGTTCAAACCCATGGAATGACCAAGAGTGGTCACCTGAGTGCCAGTGACACTGGCAGGAGCCCATAGATCTGCCTCTTTCTTCTGATATACATGGAATTAAACATGTTTTACCAAGAAATGTCTCTTGGCAAACCTCCCTCAGAGGTTTCTCAAATCTCAAAGTCTTTTCACCACCATGAGACTTGAAGAACTTTGGACAACGACAATGACAAGGACATCCTCATGTACTTGAGTCCTATTAACTACATTTTATACACTGAATTTCCCATTAAAATTGCACACATACCTGAGCATTTTGCTGGTTATGGGCTTAAAGGAATGTTGGGGGGGAAAAAAGGAACAGAAGTTGAAGGAAAATTTCAATTCAATCTCACAATAACATTGGACCAAAGGTTGGGTGGGTGGGTGGGTATCTATGCACTGGAGAACATGCACTTGGAAAAAACTGGCCACTGTAGACTTTTATTTTATGAAATGTAAATTCAGGAGAGGTATAAAAGTGGTTTTATACATCGATATCTGTGATACATTAAGGTTTAAAGCAAAGTATTAGAGGACTTAGTGCACCATCCAATTAAGATTACATACATAAAACTGTAGCAACGTTCTCTGGGAAATAGGAATTTCATACAGCTGCACACACAGTACTGTGGCATGACTGCATACAGCCCAGTGCCAAACAAAGCAGCTACTTCTGTCTGGAGACCTGAAAATATTTACTATAAATTCCATAATAGTTTTCTCTGTTGCAACAAATGCTTAAACACAGCCATAAAAACCTAATCTGAGCAACCTCTGTAAAGGAATTCCGTGCTCTCCAAAAAGCACATGGATTTCAGATGGAGATCAAGAAAACAACAAACCCTAAGCAGCCCCTGCCCCAAAAAGTCAGCCTGATGTATTTCAGTTTAGAAACCAATCCTAAATGTATCATGTTAACAAAGCACAGGGCTTGTATGTGTGGGAGTTGTTTGCAAAGCTGAACAATTCATAAAGCAAGGGGAAAAAGCTCTCAGTGTATTTATGCTTACATGCTCCACTGAGTAATGACCTTAATGAGCATAATATTCAGAGTCAGAATCTCAAACAGAATTTTCCCTCTTGGATCTCAGAAATACCAGATCATACATAATACTGCTTCTTTGTTTCATTTTTTTAATAAGAAAAGAGCAAGCAAAAGGTTAATTTGAATGCCAGCAGTTTCCAGCTTTGTAATAAACATTTATTCATAAAAAAACCCAAAAGAGCATTTTAAGATTATCATTGTTTGCTTTATTGTTTAACAGAGCCCAGAACTGGGTAAGGAAGAAACAGTGGTAAGAGGAAGGTAATTCTCAAGCATGAACACCTCTCGTTTAGGGATTACTTTACCTGGTTCAAGATCCAGTTGACATAGATACTGTGATGTATTTAAAGTAACAACTACTACTCGCTGCTTTAGAATGTCTTCTTTCTGTGGCATCTGAAAGGTGGAATGTGTGCTTGAAATCAAACAGTACTGATGCACAACTGGGTGAACAGTCTTTACCCAGCGATTTCTGAAATATACCCTAGAAAAGAAAAAGGTGCTTATTTTCTACATGGTTTCAACACAGCCACAGCCTAATACTTCAAATATTGATATTCAGGTTTCTGGTAAATAAACTTAATCTTCAAGAAGCAAAGCATCACGACTATGCAGGATTACATGCTAAAGTATCTTGGATTTAGCTTCCATTATTCACTGCAGTGCAATTTTACATACACAAACAGTTACCAAGGATTAATTCACATATGGAAATCTGTCAATTCTTCACACATTTAAGTTCTGTGACACTCACATCAATGTCTGCTTCATTTCAAACTAACAATAAACTCATTTTAAAGAAGTATTTCCTCAGCTGAACTGTAACTACAGCCCAGGGTGTGGAACTGCCAGAGCTGCAGTGGTGTGCCCACCCCACCCACTGCAGGGAATACAGGGAATATATTGAAATATATTGAAATCCTGCTCTTCCCTTCACACATCCTGTATGTGGCCTGGGTTCTAAGAACCACACTTGAAGTATATTCATATTTTTATCTTAAAGGGCCATAACTGTGATATACTGTATTAAAAAAAAAAATGAGAAAACAGTGCCAGAGGATGGCTGGAGCCTAAAATACCACTGACTGAACTTCCAATATCCCTCCATGACACATAAGGTCATTTTAACCAGCCCAGCCCGAGTTCAGAGCTGAGTTTTCCTCAAGGAGGGATGACATGTGACAGCCAGCCTGGCCACATGGAAGGGACACCCAGGAGACACAAAGGCTGTGTCAGAAAGCAGAGAACAAGGAACTCCACAGGGCTGAACAGAACTCCTCTAAGGACCTGGAGAAAGGTGTCAAAGGCTTCTCCATCAGCTGTTCCTCCAAACTGTGCCCTCTACAAGAATTATAAATCTACAGTGGAACCTTTAAACTACAGGCAACTAGTTAGAAATATAAATATTTAGAATTAAAGTTATTTTGGTTTATTTCCAAAGCAAATTAAGATTAAATTATTTAATTTAATTTCAGTTCTAAGTACAGGATTTAATGCTGTTTGGTCTATCCATTCATTAATTAGTTTCTCCTGTGCCCATATTACTAATCCCAAATCATTAATAAAGTATTTGGAAAAGTGTAATTCTGTACTTAATTGCAGAATTACCCTGGATATCAGATGCCCACCCATGTCTGAAAGTTACAGCTCAGTTCCATGGAATGGGAAGGAAATAAGCATTAGGATTATAATAATATATTTGGGCTGTGAAAATACAATGTCCATGAAATGCAAAGGCACTTCAGGACTCTAAATGGCTTTTCCATTTGCCAACACAACCAACCCAAACTGGGTGACCAAAGGTGACCCCAGGGAAGACTGGGCTCAGTGCAGGAGCAACCACCACACCCCTCAGCTGCTCTCAGAACAAGAACCTTCTGCTGTGCCCCCGATATATGTTTGTATGATTCACCTCCTCAGCCCTAACTGAGGGTAATACTCACCCACCACCTCACAGGAGTGCTGTGAGGATTACTGAGTTTACTGTGAGTTTATGTTTGTAAAGCACTTTGAGATTCGTGGATGAAAGGTGCTATTGAAATGCAAAATATTATGGTTATTAGACATTATTATACCATGCACTGTCTTTTATTACAAAAATTCAACTGTGGGTGACTCATAGATTGGCTGACAGCATTTCAAACTGCATTGCTGCTTACCCATTAATTTCTTTTATTTTGATGTGAGATCAAAAAGGTATCCCAGAGTTATTATTCACCACTGGCATAAAAACACCTGACAGATGTGACTACTTGGAAAATGTCGTGATAGAAGTAAACCTCCCTGAACAAGGACTTGCTTTCTCAGGTGCAACTTGGGCTAATAAAATCTCCTGCAATTTCTTTAGTAGGTGTTTTTTTTCTTACAGTTGGATGAACCAATTACAAAAATGGGGTTTTACCAGCTTAACACAAATCATAATGTTTCACTCTGGAACATGCCCTTAACTTCTGATTAAACAAAAGACTAAACTTCTAATGGTAATACCTGCATAAACCAAGTACTAAATCAAAATACTCATTAGTCCCTACAATACTTTCTATTAGTGCAGCTCTGGGCACAAAGGTGGGCAGAAATCAGACTCAGCCACAGCTCACCTGAGAGTGGATTTTCTCCCATCATGTGCCTCGCAGCAAGCCTTTAATTCTGGAGAAATTAAAACCTTGCAGGCTCAGGTTTGCCCAAACCACAGGCAGTGAAATTACCAGCAAATACATAATCACCTCCAAATGGAAATCCCAGAAGATTATAGACAGGGACTCAGCCTTCTGCAAACACAGGCACTGAGTATCTCCACTGTGCTTGATGCTTGGTTAACATGCACCAAACCTGCATTTTGTGTGGAAATTCTGATCACCTTTACCTCTAAATGTGACATCTGGATATCCACAAGAGAAGCCTTAATTTCTGTGGATCTTTAGCCAATGAGCCAAAAATGCAACAAGCTGACAGCTGACCTACTTGTCTCCATCACCTTCCCAGCCATTACACCAAAAGAGAAATTTCCCCAAATATTCCAATTCAATATTAGTCAAATCGAGCCATTCCAGGCTGGGATTGCTCCTAATCACTTAAAACATACTTCTAAAATTTAAGAGAGGGGGGAGTCTGGAGTGAGAACCTCTGAGGGAGGCTAAAAGGTTTCATTTGCACTCCTGTCCTACTCCAGTGACTTCTGCTTCTCTGACTCCTTACAGGAGTAACTGGGGACCAAACTGCAGCTCTTCACTTTGCCTGTTCTGAACCAGAAGACACTCCCTCCTCTCAGTTCTTCATAGAAAGGCCAGGGCTCTCCCTTCAGGCTGTGCTCCAAAGAACTCTTCTTGGATAAACTCCAAGCCCAGGTCCTCACACATTGTGCAGTTATTTCTCACCTGAAATCCCTCCAGGAAAAAGAGCACAGAAACTTAAGAGGGAAAGGGATCTGACAGTCTAATTTCATGCCTCTGTTAAGAGACCATTAAAAAAAGAATGAATCTAAGTAGTCCCAAGAAGCCTTAAGAAAACCTTAAAAGCACCTGATTTCCCTCTTCCATTTCTTTTGATCCACCTCCAAAGAGAGGCTCGTTCTCCCAGACAAGTATGTTCCTTGGGATGCAGCAAACATGAGAAGAACCTGTCTTACAACTTGAAAGTTAACTTTTTTAATCCATCTTACTTTGAGGATGCAGGAAGAGAGAAGCTAGAGTTTCAAGAAAAAAAAAAAAGGAACTGGCAGAAGAGTAATTTATTTTCCAGGCTAACATTTGATAAGATAAATTAATTCCATTTTCAGCACAAGAACTTTACTAGAGGCAGTTTGGAAAAAAGGGCAATGGTCTCTTAAGACCTGCTGGGTTTTTGGTTGGGTTTGTTGTTTGTTTTCTTTTTTAATTCAGACTCTGGTTTGCTCCTATTAATTTTTATAGCCTGGGTATCTCCTGAAGCAGCCAATATTGAAGGTGCCTGCTTCCAGAACACATGCAGTACTCACACCTGCATGTTATGATCAAAAGACTGCAAAAATGTTGAGATACTTTAATCAGAATCAACTTCTTTTCTCACACTGCTGAACTGACAGCAATAACGTGCTTAGGAATAAATAAAAATATGAAATATATAGATAAAGCCAGCATCAATTTCTTTCCTTTTCCCTTAGTATTCTATAGAAAAGCAGCGTATGGAAACAACTAAATTTAAAATATGCAAGTCAAATAATAGTAACAAAGAGCAGATACCTCAAGCACTGTATGGCCAGAGACATACAGAGAAACTGCTGCTGGTTCTTAGGACTGGAGTTTTTAGGAGAGGGTGATAATGTGAATTATTGAGCTACAGTGCTACCTGAGCACCCACCTCCAGAAGGCTCCAGCAGCTGCTGGAGGCAGGCACATCAGGGAGGAAAGAGAATATCAATTAGGAGCCAATTACTGCCTCTCCCAGCTCTGGCTCACCACCTAAAGGGGCCTGGCTGCTCCTGCACACTAAAAATCAAGTGTTACCATCAAACAGAAGCACTTCATGGAAGGTTCTTCCTCCAGCTGGAGCTCAGGTTTGGGTTTCATTCCTTCACAAACACTTCTGCAGCCATTTACATAAGTCCATGGAATTGTTTCAGTGTCAAGTTTCTCCAGCAAAAGTCCTGTTTTGGAGTGTGCCCCTAATACAGTTGACTCATCTCCTAATCAAACCCAGGGGCGTGTTATTTTATTCTGGGTAAATATTTGTTTATGGGCATCAGGACTATGAGAATTCAGCCTTCAGGCTTCACTGGTATTTCATTTAGGTGCAGCACTTCAGACTGAACATAAATTCTCAGTGTTTGCATTTTGCAAAGGGCATAGAAAGTTATTTTGCTAGGAAAAGATACAAATTTATACCATGATATTTAAACAGGAAAACTCTACATTTCCAACTTCTATGCTGCATTATGGACAGGATAATTTATTTAGTGTACATCTTACCCACAGAAACATCTACACAGCTCTCAGTACTCAATGTTAAATAATTTAGCTTTCATTCTTTGAGAACAACATAAATATTATGTTGCTCCCCACTAGGCTATGGCAACACTTTTAGCAAGGATACTACAGAGCCAACTCATCTCTTGTAGAGTAAATAAGGAGTAAAATCTAAGGAAAGTGTTCAGTAATTCAGGAACACAACAAACAAGCAGAACATCCACCTTGGATAATGAACTGCTTCCCCTCCACTTGATGTTTCCTTTAAAACATTTGCAAGAGGCTCAGATCACCTGTAGTGATTTTAATCCAAGAGTAATGATTTTCATTCCAAAATACATCTTGACAACAGTCAGTAAGGGAGGTACATTCATAATTAATTCTGAGCTGGGAGTCTCCCACAGCTCTACCTTTCAGTTCACATAAAGTGACCTTTAACTCCTGCCCCAGCAGGTTGGCATGCTCTCAGTGCTCAAACAACAATTAGATGTCATTCTTTTTATTTGAAGACATCCATACTTGTGGGTCCATTAATACATCTATTTTATTTATCTATAAATATTTATATAACTCCAGAGGTGCCTCCATTTTCTGAAATTTCAAATTTTTATCGAGGTGTCCTGACTATTTGAACAATATCAGATAATCTCCAGCAGCACTTTCTGAAGGCTTCATAGCAAATACTACAACAATTAGACTTCAATTCAAATATTCAGTGACTTTGTAATTAGTGCTGCAATTTTCTTGGCAAATATGTTCATGTATTTTAACCATGAGAAAAACACCACTTTTGTTTATGTATGTTCTCCTAAGTATTTCTGAGACTGCACTATACAGCTGAAAAGAGAATATGAATGAAGGTAGCAAAAGCCTGGCAACCACAAGAAAACTGTGTTTAACTCCTTGCTCTGTTGAATCACACTCCAATATTCCCAAAAGGGTCGATTACACACATTTTTTTCCCACCAGAAAATTAAGACACCATAATGCTTCTCATCCCAAAGTGCTTTACAAATCACCCTAAGACAATCTGTGTTAAAACACAACCAGCTGAAAGGTATCTTTTCAGAAAGAGCAGCTTTCTTTTCCTTGGCCAGATCCTGGGTGTCTGTGAAATGTCACATGGCAACCAAAGCCAACAAACCTAGGAGAATTCCCACCTGTTGTAAATCTAACCCTCCCACATAACTTCCCTGCCTTTACTGACATGGCACAAAATCTAGGGCCAGCATGGCTTTTAATAGCCACCAAGTAAACACAGAGTCATTTTCTCAGTAATATTATAAACTCACACACCGGCATCCAGAAAATGATGCCCATAATTTAAAATATATATATACACCAAGCTGGCAGTATAAAGCATACACTGTGATTACTGTGTGGAATATTCCCAGGAGCAGATTTATGCCCATAAGTAAATCCTCCTTAACTATTTCCATGCAAGTTTACCCCTCTTGCCCTTAAGCTTCTACTTCTTCATTTTTCAGCCCCTTAACTAATTTCCCCCAAACCCCAATGGTAAGTACATTTCAACACATCCACAGTGACTTCAAAATGACTTCTCAGAAGAGGCCAAACTACTTTCACATGATCCTCTAAATATGTAGCTCCTATGACAGCAGAATTTTTCTCCCAGAAGCCAGGTGGGTAACCCCAGTTTCCAAATTAGCATTTTCAACGTGAGCCAAGATTTTCTGGAATTAAATTACAATTAAAGATCATTTTGTTTTATCATAGCAGCTTTTAGAGCAGCATATCAAAAGTTTGCTCATTAGGAAAGACACAATTATCAATAGAATAATAAAAGCTTAAAAAAGGATGTCTTTATTTTTAAGTAACAAATGACCCAGAATTATGTTGACAATATTTCACGTTCCTTTTAGGCTGTTTTTAAAAGCACTGCTGGAAACGCCAATATGCTTTTATGTTTTGAAACTTCTTTAACCTTTTTTATAGACACCTTTTCTTAAGAATAATATTTTATAGATACATAATAAGCCTTAAAAAATACCTGAGAGGTCTTGCCTGGGGATTGCCTGCTTCTACATATGGATGTAAATAATCCTTTATGTAGAGATCAGCAGCACTATTAGAATGGGTGCAAATGAGAATCCTGCTGGAATAAATGGATGCAAATAAAAAAGCAATGAAGAAACAGAAAACAATTCAAAGCAGTAGAATACAAAAAAAAGGAAACAGTGGCCATCTTCCTGCACATTTCTCTCCATGAAACTACTGCATGAGTCAGCCCTCAACTTCAACCCTTCAGTTACGAGCACATTTAGAGCTCAAACAGTTTTCCAATGCTTATTTTGTAATTATTAATCTCAACTCCACTGTAAGGAACAGCTTTCATTATCTAGCACACTGCAAAACTTCCCATCACAGTCATTCCACATATGGCTCATTTTAATTAGCTTTGTTCTAAATGGAAAATACAGGCCAAGATTATAAAATTACTTTATCGTTCAAATGTTGTCGGCTGGCTTGGGTTTGTTTGTCTCTGAGAAACTCACTATTTCTACATTTCACTCCAATTTAAGCACAAAACGACATCTTTTCTGCGACTCATTCAGTGCCCCCTCTCACCTGGTATCCTGCTGTTGGAGTATGTGCTTGACTGCCTGAGCCAGAGTGAAGGTTTTGCCTGTCCCATAGGGACCGATGATAAGAACAGGAGGCAGTTGTATGGACAGGGGAGTCGTGATCGCCAGAACAGCCTCTTTCTGCTTCGCGTTTAGCCGAGGGTCCAACTGCTCATCCCATTGTCTGCGCAAAAGGACGGAGGCACCACAAAGGCACGTTAAAAACACCAGCTCTGACAAGCCACTGTCGGGCACGAGGGAAAGGAGGGGACATTTCAAAAGCTTTAGGGAAATTAAAGAGCCTTTATGGAGCTACTGTATTGATCGTGTCACTGAGGCACACCAAACAAAGCAACAAACCTAGCAAAACAATCACATGCTTTAATCGTAAATATTTGATACTGGCAATAAATCGGTTGTGGTTTTCTCAAAAGGAATCTAACTACGCTCAATTTACATCATCTCACCTAACAATAATTAACCTGCACAGTATACATCCCAGAAAAAGCACACGCTGCACCATTCCCTGATAACAAAACCAAGTAAACATACTATCATTATTATCATTTTCTATCATTATCATGCAAAATAATAGTTGCATTAGTTATGATTCTTCCATGCAGTATTTACATTGTCAACTTTCGAAGTCTACAGCTACACAAATCCAGGGCTTGGTAGAAGTTATCTACAATTAAATTAAAAAACAACTGAAAAACGAATGGCTACCAATTAACTACAAACTTCTCTTCACTTTTCTTTTTAAGCCCATCAAGGCACAAACCTCTAATGGCAAAACAGGATTTTTGCTGTAACCAGCCAGTGATAGCAGCATGAAGAGGAAGATGCTTTCAGAAAATTCCAATGAGCATAAGAGGTTAAGGATTTCTAGACAGAGTTTTTAATATTCCCACTGACAGATTTAAAAGCAGACAGGCACAGTCCAAAACACCTGTCACTGCTGCACATGTGGCCATACTTTGGTAATGTGATCTGCTCTGGTACAAGCACCACACTTCTTACAGACTGGGCAAGTTTCTGCTCAGCAGTGGTTTGCAACAGGGAGTAAAATCAAGAAGGAATTGACTGAATTCCTAACTTTTAAGATGGCTATGAACAACAAGCTGGAAAGAGACAGAAATACTGGAGACGTAAAACAAAAATAGAAGAGAAACAGAGGGGAGAGAGTTTGGAGTTAGACTGATTCTTAAGGTAGGGCAAACCAAGCCACGAGACAGAAAAACATGCTTATTATAGTGACTTAAACTGAACTAAAACCCTTGTGTGTGTCATTTACGTACATAAAAACTATAAAAGATTACCCAAATAAATGATATCAACTACAACCAACATGTACACAGAAGATAAAGTTCTACCTACTTGACTTACCTTCTTTTTACTGAAATCACTGCTTACTTCCAAACTATTCTTACACAGTTTCCTTGTAAGAGGCACTCAGAACTTAATTGATCAGTGGACAGGCTGCCATTGCCCTGCCTGAGCTCTGGAGTATAACTCTACACAGAACCTACTCCCTCCTCCCTCTCAGCCCTGTCACAGCTTTGATGCACCCAGCAACCACCCTGTTTCCACCCTTTTATTGATCTGCCCTTCCTACACTTCCAAAGGCAAACTACAACTTAACCAGTCATTTTTGTGTGACATTATCTCGGGGTCTCAGGTTTCTGCCAGATCACTTTCCCTTTAATCCCTGAGCTATGTCCTGATTTGTCCTGCATCACAATCACACTCCTCATTCCCACCTTCGAGACCCCACACGACTCCTCGCAGGCTGTCCATGGGATCAGTTCCACATTCCTCTCATTTCCCTGCTCTCCAAGTACAGAACCCTCATGCCTTCCCTGTGCAGCAGGAATACTGACCATATTCCCTGATCCTCACATTTCTCCTCCCTAAGCTTCCTCTTGGAGACAAGCTATCCTCACTGCATCAGCCTTAAGTTTCTGTAGAAGTATTTAGATAACACAGGGGTTTATAATTTCATAAAGGAAACAGTGAGATATGTGTCCAAAGAATCCCAGGGCTGCCTGCAAGTGCAGGGATCCTTCCAAGAGCCATTCCCACACCTTCCACAGCCACTCCCTCAGGGATCTGTCCAAATTTGGGTTCACTGCATCAAGTCCAAGAAGCACTAATGGCTGGGTCCTTGCACACAGGGCTCTGCACACCTGGGATCCTGGACAGCAAACTCCTTGCAACAGGTATTTACATTCCTACAAAGTATCATATTTTCAGGGAAGAACAGCAGCACAGTAATTAACAGCAGCACGGTAATTACCAGCAGCAGATTTGTTTTCTGCAGCCACAGTGGAACTGTGATGCCTCTAAACCCACAGCTCAGGGAAAACCACTCAACAGGTTCTGGCCCTCTGAGGAGCACTTTTCTTGTTTTCTTTAGCACAGTCTCACTCCCTGCTCTGAACCCCCTCACCGCTAATGAAGAGCAAGGCTTGTTTCTCCTTCTAGGGCACATTCCAGCCATCTGGTGTGAGAAATTCAGTGCTGCATTCCCACACAATCTCTGATATTAAAGTGCTGCTGGTGGTGTACCTGTTGGGACTCCAGGGGATGGTGGGAGTCATGCTGACATCTGGAAACAAAATACTGTTGTCCTTAATCCTGTCCAAGGCGTAATGCATTTCACAGAGGGGTAATCGGTTCAGCTGAAACTGAAGCTCAACCTGCAGGACAAAAGCAAGGAATAAATGAAGATGGGAACAAAAAGGATTCATTTAGGAAATGCTGATTAGACTTTGCTGTACATGATACATTTTTATCTTCCTGCAGAGGTTCTCTGAAGAAAACAGCAAACAGCATTCAATCCAAAGATCTGTGATAACATTAACTTGCTAATTTGTGTTGTTTTGAAACAAAGATAAACACAGCATTTTATCTACTGTGATTTCGTGGTTTGACTTTTAAGGCTAGATTCCACTGTACTTTCAGGAAAAAAAATTAAAAGGAAAATATCCTTGGAATTTATTTTAATACAAAAAACTCCTGGGAAATACTATAGCCCTAAAACATATTTCTTACAAATATATGCCTTCATCCCTTATTGTAAGAACAACCTCAAAAAAAATGACAGCCCAGTCATTTTTACAGATCAACAGACGACCTAAACCAGATGTGTGACCAGCAAAGATAAACCCCAAACACAATTTTAGTGAGACATTCCTGAATAATAGTAACTTGTCATTTATGTTCAGTTATTAGATCTCTCCAAAAGTTAATTTCTAACAATCAGCTGCTTATTAATACACTCTTGATCTCTTGATTACACGTGTTTTAATGCTACTAAATAAAGACACTGCCAACAAAACTTCTGGTACAAAGCCAGAAACAACACACAGAGCACATTTAACATTCCTGATTCAATTCAGAACTGAACAATGGAGAATGAAATTAGTTGATACATAAATATACCAAAAGAGTAAAGAGAGAAATACGTTCTAAATTTGAACTCAGGATAAAGGCAGCTCCTGGGGAAGCAAAAACAGTTCTCTCAGGTTATCATTTACACATATTTAAGTTTGCAATTATTCATCTCTCCAAAGACAGAAGAATCTGATCAGAGCATCACCCCAGAGAACTCCACAGTCACAACTAACACAGAAGCCTTTACACAAGACTTGACGCAGATTTGACCAATATGAACAGCATAAAACCACCAAAAGCTGCTGAAGAACTTCCAGTGACTGACACACATTTTTAGGGTTTCTTCCAAAGCATTGTTGTCACTACATATTTCTGTAATTACTGTGCTACGAGTCTAATGAGCATTTGTGATTAAACAGGAGCAAACAAGTCCCTTTCTGAGACTTACAATGACTGTGAGCACGTTACAAACAGCAGCCACATTACTGCATCCTGTCTGGAAAAGTGTTTTACCTGGAACTCTCAGTTATATTTACAATTTCTATGGCCAGCTTTATTAAGAGCTTTCACCACCACCTTACAGAAGCTGGTTCTGGCCTACCAATTAAGAGACAGGAAGAACAGGAACAGAGCAAAGATAAGCTGGGGCTGGTCCAGCAGCACCATCACAACAGTGAGGGTGGAACACCCCACATCATCCCAGAGAAAAGCCATGGAGGTGACAGTCATTCCCATGCCCAAAGCAACAATCTGGTCTCAGATCTATTAAGTTTCTCCTCTGTCACTCACTGGTTCTTTATTAGTCCATTATTACTTAATCACCCTTTAAGCTCATGATAATCACTGCTACCAACCACAAAGTTCAACAAACACAAAGCAGTAAGAGAATATATTTTTGCAATTGTGTTTTTTTGACAACTTGTATAAAGATTTTAAGTTGTCAGCTAAACAAAGTTTTCTTTACATATTACAAACAAAATCCAATTTGTTGTATTAAAGATGAAAATAAGACAAGTGAACATGGGGGTGGAAAGGAAGAAAAAAGGAGAGTTAGAAAAGCAGATGATCCCATCTCTAAACACGACAGGCCTCACTCAAAGCCATATGAACTTCTCTCATGACACTTCCCCTTATGGAGGAGAATTGCTGCTATAGAGAAATAATTTATCTTTCTGGATTTACCTGTACCTGACGCTCCTTTCTCTGCCCACAAAGTCCCTTCCTACCAGAGGGACCACCTGTAAAACCCTCTTGTGCACCAGTAATGTTGACTACTTACAGATCATCTCCTTCCAAAGGATTTGTGAATTAGCATTTCCTTTGCTCTGCTCCCTTTCAGTATTACACTGCTCATATCATCACACAGCATGTAAAATCAAGCCCAGCTTTGCTGCAAATACACCAGGTTTGTTCACAGCCTTAACGTTCCGTCTCCAGCAGATACAACGGCATTAAATATTCATCCTGACTGTCCCCCTTTACAGCAGGATGTACAACCACAAGTCTGATGACAAGGGCAGGAACAACTCTGACAACATGAAGCATGGACCTCACTGAGGGCTTGGGACTGCCTGCAAAACCTTTTGTAAATAGGACACCTGAATGTTTGAGAACTCTTTTCCCCCACTGCTGCACTGGAGAGTTTGTGCCATCCACCTCAGGCCATGCCCAGCTCTTCCCAACAGGGGTTAGGACTTGTCAGGAATGACAGCTCAGCTCATCCAGCCCCAGGGGCACCTCGAGCTCCTTCCAAAGCTCTCTCCTACCCATCCCTGCTCAGTGCTGGTTTGTCCCCTCAACCACATCCTGAAGGTGTTTGGAAAAAGCTGCCACTCAAATGGCAAATGGTCCCAAACTCATGGTTGATCAATACAGGGGAGATATCTCTGCTCAGACAGACCCAAGGCTGACAAAAGACCACACAATGTAATGATGGTAATTTAAATGCAGAAAAATTGTGATGCTCATCTGGGTGATGCTTTAACAGCCCCTTCTGGGAGTCCAAGCAAGATGCCTGGCATTAAATACCTCATATTATCCACCTGCATTCACCTCCTTCTTTAACAGCTTGTGATTTGTTTTGCTTTTCATGATGCTTGGATAGAATCAAATAGTTCTATTTGCTGCTGCAGAGTACTGAATGAGGCCATCTGTGAAGGAGATGCCTGTAACCTGCTTTAATATACAATCCACAATAGGAAAACAGTGGGAAAGGAAGTTAATCCATTGCCAGGTTCACAGAGGAGGACACAGAACAGAGGAACTGCTCCAAAAATAAAGCAGTGGCAGCAGCCACGGGCTTTAAAGCACCAGTTCCCTTCATCCCACCTTCATGAATGGTGCATTTGGAAAAAGCAGAATTGTGTATTTATCACAGTTAAGCCACAACAGCAGGTAGAAAAGGGATCAGGAAGTTTCCAGGATGAATTATTAGGAGAGGAAAGGAAGGAAACCACCTAACTTATCCAAATCCCAGAGAAATCATAGCAGTTCTGTCAGTGTTGAAGAATCACGAGGAACACCAAATCTACTGAAGAGAACAGCAAAATCTCCAGAAAAAACAAAACAAAAACTCCATATATCCAAATTACAGACTCCTCATTTCTAACCTGAGGATCCCTTTCCAAATTTTCAGTTAGTTCTTAACCAGAAAAAAATTCCTCACAATTAAAATTCATTCAAATACAGGCAACACTTCAAGAATTTGACCACCAGTTCACTGATATACGTAGGAAGCACTAAATGATTTTACAAACAACTTTAGGACCCAGTTTTTAATGCAGAATAGATTTGCTGCCTCAGGGCAAGATTTATAAGACACTCAAGGAAAAATTACCCAGTTCCTGAAGCCCCAGCTCATTTTGCATTCCAGCAGAGTTTCCAATAGAATCAATTAGTAAGTTTAATTATTGTTTTAAGAAAACAAACACAAAACCAAGAGCCCAGAACAACATAAGTCTTCCCAGCCCAATTATCGATGTTAAATTAAGCCATTAGGATTCTTGCATATGTTTTCCCAAAACAAAATAAAAGGGAGGAGAGAATCCTTGGGTGAAAATGCATTCATTCCAGGCAATTCCAGTGACCTTAAAGTGAGGTTACTTCTGTTTGCTTACGAGATCAAGCGTGGAGCCAAAGCCAACACAAAGCAAACCCTTTGCAGAGCAAACCCACCTGCATTTCACAATCTGCCCGAAGATTCAGCTCTTCGCAGCATTCCCTGGATACCCTCAAGAAGATATAATCCTTTGTTTTCTCCTCGATAGCTGCTTCATAAACCTTCTCTTTGGTTCCTTGGGTCTGTGCTGACTTCTCTTTAGTGACAGGCAATAAATAAACAGCATTGACTTTGGTCATCACCAGCCGTCCAGCCAAAGTGTCTTCTGAGAGCGTTTCCGTGAGCTTAAAGCGGCCAAAAAGTTGTCCATTTTGGGCATACTTTGCTCCTCCAGAAACACCAGTGAGCATGAAGCTTGCTACAATCTGCAATTGCACTTTTATGTTGAACCTAAGCAAGAAAGCATCGAGTCAGTGCACAGAAATGCTCTCCGATTCCAACATTTCAGGTATTCAGACTCAGGATATAGTTCATATGCATATGTTTAATTTTTAAATAAAACAAGTATAGTCAGACTGGCCCTTTTGAAGTAGGTAGCTGCCAAATACACATTAGCCTTTTGATTATAACCTATAAAGCATGTATTTAGAAGAATCAACATCTATGAAGTTTAAAAAAGGACCCTCACAAGAGAGAAACAAATAAAAGATTTTCTGACACCAAAGTAAGTTTAGAGTGAGAGCTGCTCTGCATGTGCCTAAGCAGTACAAATTTCTATTTAAATAGTTTCTAAGCTATAATATATACATACATAAATATATATGTATACATATAGGAACATATATAAAATACAAATAGTTTATTAACTATGCAAGGAGAGCTGGGCAGGCAAAGAACAGAGTAAATTCTTATATATCCCATGTACCTCTTCCAGGCTGCACACCAAGAGGACACTTTCCATCTTAAAAGGAAAATGGTATTATACCTGTAATTCAGGGGCATTGATTAAAATGCCTTGAAAAAAATCAGATTGTAGGCATTAAAATTCTATCATTTTATTAGAGACGAGGGAATGGCATCACAGGCTCAGATCTATAAATCATCTGTCCACAGAATTCCTATTAGCAGCAGGTTCTGCTGTAATCAGAGATCAAACAAATTCATCCTTTGCATAAACCATTTCCTAGAAATCACATGCACAACACATTAAACTGACTGATGAGAACACTTCATTGACCTCTCACCAATACACAGTAACCTCTTCCTAGTGTGTTGGGTTTTAAAAAGAGCAAAAGGGGGGGCAAAGTCTGACACAGTAACAATACTCAGGTCTTTCCTCATCAGCAGCTCTTTCCTGAATTTGCAACAAATTACAGAAAAAAAAGTAAAACCCAAAGGGTTTCACAAATGAAATAAGCCTCCTGGAAAAATACCTCATTTTTTTATGGCACTTTTCATGGTCATACTGGTTTTATTTGACCTGTTCTTCTTATAATTTCTATTTTAACATAATAGGCTGGTAATTGATCAGTTAAAGCCCTTTAGTTTCAATAATCATAAGCCTGTAACAATAAAATCCAACATTTCACCTTGCTTGGTAATTAAACATCTACCAAACCAACCAAATACATTTTTTCATAACTGGCAAATCATGACTCTTGCACAAAAACTGCAAGTTTGCCCCCATGTGGTAACAGCTGATTCCTTACAAAATCTGGGCATTAAGTCAGATCCAGATTTCCCAGTCCCCACTCCCCAAAAACAAGAGATGTTTTCTTACCTAGCAGGGATTTGTTTGGTCCATCAGTGACCACAAATGTTACTGCACAAGCAATCACCCAAAAGCATGTACTTTAGGGAGCACACAAGAGTTAAGTGTAATCCTTCCAATTCCCACATGTACTAATAATAAACCCGAAACAAACCCCAAGCTTTCCTCTGTACAAGTGCTGCAGTACCCAAGGGGACTACCAACAGGTTAGCAGCCTTTGAAACAGCTCCTGTCTCATCCAGGTGATTGTTGAAATACCATATAAAAGATTTAACTGAGCAGCAAGAGCTGAGAATTCTTACTGAGATACAATCACTTGCTACTGCAAATTTATTTTGTTAAAATATCCCTAAAGTTGATCTCCATGCTGCTGAATATGTAAGAGCTCCAATTCAGATTGATATAAATGTGCTGGCAAACGGTGCTACTGCTTTTCTGAGACAAGGCACAGGTCAGTGTTTTCATAAATGACTGAACTGAATCTGCTCTGCTAAAGGGAATCTAAAGTTTAGAGACAATCAAGCAATTGCCATTGAGTAAGCTGACACCTTCTGGCAAACTGCTAAACTACAAAATTCTCTAAGGATTTGATTTTAAAAAATCAAAAGTTGCCTCTTTCATCCATTTCTCAACCTTTGCTCTGCAGGTATAGCCAAAATAAGATTATCAGTCAGGCTCATACAAATGGAACAACAAAACCTTCCATTTCCTCCTGAGCGCTGCAAATCCCAGCCTACATGCAGAGCTAACAAAAGCAGCTACAAGAAAGCCTGTTGTTCAGATTGAAACCCACAAAAATTAAAGAAAGGCTTCATAAATCATTAATCATGCAGTACCAATGCAAACAATAAATTCCCCAAAGGCAAATAAACGTGTTGCAGATGAAGCCCCAGGTAGCACTTTGTTAAAAGCACATTCAGCACATTTCCTCTGAGCTCAGACAGGGCGTGCAGAGGGACACCTGCCCGTGGAGTGATCAGTGGAAGACACAGGCATGACAAAAGCAAATTTATCTTCCAGCAGAGCCAGTATTTTATATTTCCCAGCCTTGAAGATAAACCTGCTCTGTAATTCTGGTAGCACAGAAGGAGCTGTGTGTCCTCTCATACAAGGAAAGGCATAGCAAGTTCTAGTCACTCTAACAATTAAACATTGCTTTTCTTTTCAATGTGCAAGAGAGAATGGAAGAGTTTTAAAACCATCAACAGGTGTATGTAGGGCAACACTTTCCGAAACCAAACCACTGTCAAGATCAGAACATTGTTGTGCTTTTCCTCATACCATGTGTTTGAAATTAAACAGCAGTTTAATTTTAACTCACTGTTCTATTTTGTGATGTGCTCATGTGGAGTAACTTTTATAAATGCCTCCTGAAATGTTACAATAAGCATGACTTTTAAGTAAAGCTCTCTGAGACTACACAGAATGAACTCCCTCATAACTGAGTTCAAGCCATTTTAGAGCCACTGACACCTTCATCCAGAGCTTTCCAGTAGTTCCACTGAGCTCATTGCACATAAACTCTGAAAGAGTGCTTTCCTAGAAAGTGAGAGTGGGACATTCTCAAAACCCAGGGATCCACTCCATGAGCTGCAGCCACTCGTGTCACCCCAGTGTTGTCATAAGAGATGGTGCTGACAGCTCTGCTGCTTTTACAGGGCACAAACCATCAGTGCCCCAGCTCACCAGCACTGCCAGCCAGGGCTCCACTCCACAGCTACTACAACCCCCTTGCACTTGTGTTTCTCAGCCATTTCTAGGCTGGCAACTTCACTCCAGTGTGTGATCTCAGCCACAGAGGAGTGGCAATGTGTGCTGGTTTGAGCCTTGCTGCAATAAAGTGGGTCAGCTACAAGATCAAAAGAATATTTGTCATCAACACTATCAAAACAGAAGATTTCAAGAACATTACTAACACTTACTTATAACTTAGCAAGCAGTAACTTATTGCTGCACCAAATAGTCCAAAGGGGAAGGAAGCACTACAATAAAAGATACACTTCATTTTCTTTCACTTCTCCAGCCTTGCTGCTCTTTGGTTTCCTATGAGGCATGAGAGTCCAACTCTCCATGTGAAAACTCACTCAGTCAAAACATTGTTTATGTTTTGATCATGTCTCATAGTATTTACTTTCACTCCACTTTTTTGTTCAGAAAGCCTTAGAAAAGTCAACCTGATTATAAATGTATATGATGGAGAATATTTCTGTGTGCTGACAAGAGTGTTCAAGCATCATTCCTCATGTGTTAGACTCCAGCTCAAGAGCAGAGGGCAGCAGTGATAAAAGATATGAAGGAAAATAGTTCAAACACTGCCCTTCAGCTGAGATTAAAAAAAAGAAATTGAACCGATTTTCTGCCTTAAAAGCATTAGAAACACAACTACTCATAGTATTTTCTTCCTAAGTTCTAGAGGGGTGATTCAGCTCTGTAGCTCCAGGAGTGGTTCTTCATCTTAAAAAAGACATTCCTGATTTGGAACTTTCTGTAGATGACAGAGCTAAATTTGCTACCAAATTAGGCTAAAGGGAAGTTACATCTTTTTGACTTTCCATTCTGAGTAGTGCAGCACTTTAAAACACTCTAGTACCACATGAATGGAGGCAACATTTTTAACCACAAACATTCAACTACAGGAAAAAAGGCCCCGTGAGGGTCTATATGTGGGAATGCCACATCTTCCCAACTCTGCACTTTCCATGCAGCTACTCCAGTTGGGTGATTTGCACATAACACCTGAAGACAGAACAAGCCAAACAAGGTATACTACATGCCTGTTAGTAGGAACTTCTGTTCAGAAGCTGAGTTTAAGCCTATTTAGAGAGTAAATATAATAAAATCAGCTGCCACATCTTCACAGAGCAAAGTTTGATCCACCCATAATTCAACCTTTTATCCAGAGATTTGATAGATTCCTTTGCTATAACCTACTTTCCCACAGGAACAAAAATATAACCATTATTAATATATTTTTGTATAGACAAACAGAAACAAAAATAATGATTATCCAAGCATTAACCAAACCATGTACAGTAGCTGCTTAGTGCTCCAAATGTAAGCACAGAGGGATATTTAGTGTTTGTTTCCAAGGAATTAGCAGCAAGTTATATTTGTTAAGTGCTAGTGACCTTTACCAAACATTACTGTTCCCAGACTCCTTCAGATTCATTCCAATGAAACAGGAAGACTCACTGTCTTAAAGAAGCATGTAGGTTTCATGAAAACCATTGCCACCCTCATTTTAATAGGAGTATTTTTATAAAGGAGTCACTTACTTGCTAACTTCCTTGTACTGTGCTATTTCCTCAATATAAAGGAGGTCGTGCAGCCGTGACTGATAGTTGGTCTTGGTCAGTGATTTGTCCAGGACAGATTGTGTAAAGAGCTGGTCAGCAGACAGAGGGATTTGGTATCTGGTAAGAAGGCTCTTCTCCAATTCAGTAGTTTCATTAGGCTCAAACTCTACAATAGTCTTAGAGGTGGAATCCCAACGCTTGGCTGTGGTTAGGAGTTGTTGCCGTGCGTGCATCAGGTATTCAAGATCTGGATGTAGATACAGAACAGGTGAGGGAAGTGAGAACAAACCTCCTGTGTTTGTTTTTAGTTCAAAAAACCAACCAAACAAAAACCACTACTAAACCCAATCCCATTAGCCATAATGAACTAAACACAGGTAGGAGTCTCCTCTGCCCGTAACAGCTTTAGCAAGTTCATTGCCAGTATTTACCATCCCTACTTTTCAGAGCAAGCAGCCTCCCAAACAATATCAGAAAATGAAATATTTTACAGACAGCAAACAGAATGAACAATGACAAACAAGGAAAGCACTTATTTTAATAACCACAAGCAACTTTGAAAGACTTGGCATCACAATGCACTTTCAAAGCCTAACTGCAACATCATTTTCAAAAATACAAAGCAGAGAAGAACCCTATATGTTACAAAATTTAGAAAGTCATAAAAACAAGTTGATAAACCAGCTGGTAAGAAATCATTGCATTCATAACACTGTGAAAGCCCTTTAAAAAATTCTACAGTCCCCTAATGTGTGTATTGTGCAGACAGTTGCATTACACTGCTAAAGCTACTGTGCCAGGCAAAACTTGGAAAATGTGACCTAACATGATAAAAAAATAAGAAAAGCAAAATGAAATTCATTTTTCAGTATACCCTAATTTCAGGGATTATGTATCTTAAATGATAAACAAAGGACCAGGCACTTGTCTACAGCCACCCAAAATATATCCATTAACACCACCAAACCACTATGGCAACAGTGAATCATTTAACAGAACTGCAGTTAAATTGCAGAGCTGAAAATATTTGGCATTTATAGTCAAGCTATGGTTTCTTAATGTATTATCTCTGAGTGAGATTTAACATAGGTATCCAGGATATCACACCAACGCTGAAAAACGTGCAAAAAAAAAAGACATTCTCAAATTCAAATTCAGCACTTAACATCATCTCGACTGTCTTTATTCTAAATAAGAAAAAAAAAAGGCATTTTAGCAAAAGCAATCTCAGTTCAGCTTGCCTGTGACTACAGGATCATGGCTTATCTTCCTCGGTCATTTAAATACATTTAAATACACACATTTAAATACATCCCTCAAGCCTGAACTGTATCAGTAGCTACAGGTGTAGGGCAAGGCTGTGTTTGTGTGGTCTCTGTGTCTGAAATAACACCACCATAAATGAACAAACCACATCTCAGATCCCAGAAGCTCAGGATGGAGTCCTTGTTTCCTGGAAAGAGCCACTGAATTCCCAGACACCAACAGTCCCTGGCACAGAGTGTGCACACAGTGACCCTTTCTTGAAGAGCAGATTGTACATACTCAATGCAAAACTACTTCTTCCACTGTAAATAAAGATTTCAAAACACGGAATGGAGGCTCCTCCATGAGAATATTTTAATGCTGACCTTTCATTCCTGCCTAGACATCCAGGCAGGGCCCTGAGTTACATGCAAATGTAGAGACCTTGGGTATCTTTCTGCTAGAAAAGCATTTCCACGAGATCTTGAATCATATATGCCAAAAGCAAGAGAAACAATGGAACTGGACCCACATCCATCATGGTTATCCCTTTCCCTTGCCTATCACACACTTCTTAGCTGCCAGAGCAAATAGCCCAGGATTCTGTCCTCACAGCTATCTGGAAAGCTCCTAACACTTGTCATTTGAAACAAATATTAGCAATGAGCTGCTTGAAGCCTTCAGTGCCCCTCTGCACACACACAAGCAGGATGTGTAACTGATGCTGGAGAAACTTCACCCATCATGTGGAATTCAACTGGCTGCTCCTGGGATTGCCATGATCAGGAGTTTGCTTAAAAGGCCCCAGCCCACAGATTGGTTTGACAGTAACTCTGACTTTGCAAATAAGTGCTGGGTTGGCTCCCTTGGGCTCCAAGGGGTTTACAGTGCAAGGCCTGTTCCTCTCCAGCTCGGTGTCCTGGGAAGCCTGGCAGCTGGGACTGCCCACCCTGCCACATGGACATCATGGAACAGCTCCCAAACCAGCAGAGCCCTTCTGCTCGGCCCTGCAGCATCCTCTGCCTCGGCAGACATCACAACACGCCCAGCCTCCCTGCTCCTGGCTACAAGGGGCGTCTGCAAAGATCAGTTCATGATCTCTGGCATTTGCTATTTACAGCTTCCTTCTGGTAATGCTGCAAATGTTAATCTGTTGTATGAAAATAAAGGCCAGGAACTGCTGCTTTCTCAGCTTTATCTTTTGTCCTTCTTTTTCCCTTTTGGTCTTCTTTCTGCTTAGATCCCAGGGCTACAATACTGTTTCTTTGCTGTTTGTATCTCTCAAATTTTCCCTAAAAACTACCAGCCTGTATCCCACCCCCTGGCTTGCTGCCAAGTGACACAGTGACCTATATTTAGCTCTCTTAAACCATAAACAAAGTGTTTCCTTCTTTTTTGCACCTCTTCAAACATCCTTCAATTTTCTGACATTTTTCTCATACTGGAGTTATTTCAGGTTGGAACTGAGAGACACAGATCAGTTTAACAAACAGAATATAACCCTGACAGTAACTTGTAGCTAATTTTTTTTTACTTGAAAACACAAATATAGTTACACTTCCTTTACATTTTCCAAAATTCATGTCAACAGCAAATCATTGAGCTGCAAGCCTACACTTGGCCTCTTGCCTTTGACAATCCTAGTCAGACATTGCAAGGGAAGAAAAAAAAAAACAAACCAACTTCTCAGATAATCAGTTTTATTTACTGGATTAAGTACCAGGTGTATTTTTAAACAGAAACACTTCATTTCTCCACTGACCTTTCCCTACGTGTTTTAATGTTTTCATCAATTCAAGAATAATTATAAACACACAAACATGTTTTGTAAAGGCAGAACTTCCAGTGCTGTCTTTGGACACACACCAAACCAGAAATTCCCAGCAGTTTGGTAGCATTTACCATATCCTGACACAGAGGAAGTCATATTCCAATTACAAGACCCTCTGAAGCTTTCTCCACTATTTATATTCACATACATGATGAACGTAACATACAGTACAAGACACTCAGGAGCTGCTAACACAGATGCTGCTCTGCCCAGAAACATGGCAAGAGATGGCACAAAAGATTTCCACTATTTAAAAAAGAAAAAGCAGTTTTGCTACATTACCTTCAGTGGAAGCAGCATCGATCATTACTCGTTGCATGAGGACTGGTTCTAATCCAAAGTCAAACACCACAGTTTGGCGAAAAGTCCCAAAGATTTCTGTGTTAAAGGCTATACTGACTTTGTAGATGTAATGATCTATTCCATTCTGGACCATCTTTCCTCCTATCCATTCCTGACAGTTTTCTGGAACTTCTTGGGATACCTGGGTAGTGCTGTCTCCAGCAGATATTGCAACGATACTAAAGTGGGGTCGATGGGCATCATAAAGCAATGCCACTCGATACAGCATTCTTGCAGGCTATAAAAGAAATGCAAGGGTTGAAATGCTGATATTATTTCATTTGCAATCAGATAGATTATAAGAACTCTCAACTTCTCAGAGCAGGTATGGGTCCTGCCTGATTTCCAGAAATCTGGGCAGCTGATACATAATCACCAGAGCTGCTGGGAAAGGAGAGAGACAGAGAGGATGGTGCTGGGAAGTTTCTCTATTTTAAGAATGATGCAACTGAAATCTTAATTGCAAAAGGTTAAGGGTTGCATTCTAGTTATTATTGACTTACTTTCAAAAGATAAGTAGTCCTACCTTACACGTGAGAGCAAATGTCCATGTCTGATGAGACTTTTTGGTGGTGACAGTTACTGATAGCTCAGGATTATGTTCTACTCTCACTCCTTCTACACATTCACTAAGCTAGATTAAAAGAAAAAGAAGATAACATTAAACTTCTGCAGGAAGTATCAAAATACAAACATTCAGCATTATTTTAACAGAAAGTGCAAAGAATTAGATTGTGCAGGATTGATGAAAGTCCTGCACAGGAATTAATGTAAATATGTCCTAAATTAGAGAGGCAAGCAAGTCAAATCTACTCCATCGTACTGTAGAAGTGAAGAATATAACCATTTAAGGGCAATTAACTGCAGGACTTGATTTTCAACAACCAACTTCATGTCAATGTTTAAAGTAGAATTTGGAAAAAAGGACAACGAGGCCCAGAAGAGCCCAAATCTCACTGACATCCATGAGACTACTGGAGATACCAGGAACTACAATCAGGCCTTCCACTCATCACTGCATTTTGCACAAAGTCCACTTTTCCCAGATTTCAATCACCAACAGATGGAGTGAAAACTCCTCGGGGTCAGTGGTAAGTAGAGCTGGTCAAATGCCACAAAAACCATTCTTTGGAATTCCAAAGAGCTGCTAAGTTGGATCCCACACTCCTTGGTATTCAAAGCCTTTTTGAACATTTGGGGGATTGGCTGGTTTGCACCCACGAGCCTGCAGGTGCAGGCAAGGAAAAGGAGCCATGCACAGGCAAGAGTATTCCCCACTGAGTCCTGAAAGCTTCACCAGTTCCTGCTCTCCAGTTTAAAAAGTCCTGCCACCTAGTCAAGGAACAGGAGCAATAGCTGGGACCTGGCTGAGCCATCCTGCACCAGGAACAGTGAATATGCAAATGAACAAGCTGTGATTATCCCATAAATCAGCCTAAGTCTCTGGGCTCTCTGCAAGGAGACACAGGGCAGGATGGAAAGGGGTGCAAATCACTTGGACAATTTCTTGGTGAGGAGTGATTCGAGCAGCTCTGATAGGAAGGGCCAAACACAGGCTCTGGTGTTAGTTTCCAATACAAGCACATACAAGCAGCATATTTCCCTCACCACTTTCTCAGGAGATAAGGAATTCATCCATTTCTCAATCAAGGTTTCCATGTAAGTGCCCGAGCACTGTTTGTTTTCCTTCTGCTGTTTCAGCCTGATCAAGCGGGACGCGTAGCGCTTCTGCCACTCTGTCAGCTCCTCCTGGGAATGTGCTGAAGTACACTGGGCACCATACCTGCAGATCCCTTGCTCTAAAAATCTACAGAAGAGAGGGAAAAAACATTATGCCTTGAGCTTTTTCACCCTCCAATTAAAAAAGGAATTTCTCCAAATTTCACTTGTAAAGCCAGAAGGACATTCTTTAAATCTAAAGACAGTTTAGTCCATGTGAATTAAAATATATATATTATGCAGGATTTTGTAAGAGAGGCAGCAGTTTCTCTTATTGGAAAGCCCAGAAAAGTGCATCAAATTTCTTAGGAATGTAAAGAGAGAGAAGCCTTCAGAAATTTCCAGCTTTAAATTCAAAAAGAATCGAGTGTTTGTATAGCAATTAACACAAGGAGATCACAGACCATTCCTGAAATGACTTGGCACTGGATTAATATGCATAAAGCCCCAGTTACTTAGGGCCAAAGGGAGGATGCAGCATAATTCCTTCCAGTAGTTACGTTATTAGCTGATAAAAACTCATTCAGCAGCTTCTCCTGCAGCAACAGTGACATCACATGGTCCTTTCTACAAAATACACCTACACAAAAATCTTGTCTGAAGGAAAAGGTTTAATCCCCTTCTTTGGAAAGGGTGTATCAGCCTAAAAGATCTATTCTTGCAGGATTTGTTAAAGAAATACATTTTCCATTGAGTGGCACGTGCTGATGCATCAAATTAATGATATTCCAAATGCCTTTATACAATTGAAGCATTCTAATTCTCAGAATTTACTGCAAGCCTGGACAAATGACTGTATAACTTGGAAACCATTTCTATAATTTAACTTTGTATTAAAATTATAAACCACAGGTCAGCAGCTGCAACTTCATCATTCTTCAAAACCGAAGCACTTAAAAAATAGGTGACCAAATGAAATTGAAATGGGGAGAGGTTGAAGTTCTAAAGGTGTTGGATATACAGAATAAAATCAGGTCAGGAGGCTGGTTTGTTTGTTTGTTTTGTAAAAGGAGACTATAAAAAGTTAATGCAAGCACCACATTCATTATAAATAAAACCAGACTGGATGATTTCTGTCAGGATATTAAGTCAATAAAATCTGTAAACATAACTATACTTGAATTTTGTGTGTATATCTATGAATAGACTTATATTAAGAATCTCTCCCTGCAGTGATGAGTTACTGTAAAAAAGAAAGGATGCACCAGGATTACATTAATCCAGCAAGTGAGGCCCCCCATCCCTAATGAGAAGAGAAGGGGAGCAGTGTCTGAACAGCCTCTCCACAGCACATGTGCTCTGTAGTGCAGCACAAATTCACAGGGGGACTCTGAGCTGGGACACAGAACCGAGTCACACCTGACTGCGACATGCAAACCTGCAGCACAAGTGTCTGGGTATCCAGGCCACACTTGTATCAGTGCTTATAATCTGATTTAGCATTTACTTTAAGAAATGTAATTCAAGTTTTGCATGCCCAAATTGTAAATAAAATAAGCATGATATATAACATGCTGTTACTAAAGGCCTTCTCAAGCTATGTTTCTTAATATATTTTAAATTACAATATTCTTCTTGCCATTCAATTTCAATAGTCCTACTGCAAATTTCCCAATTCACCATTGCATTAGAATGCTACAGTACAACCATGATTTTCATGGCCCAAATAGAGTACAAGCATAAAAAACTGCTGACCTGTTCTTATTAACTACATAGGAGATTTAAAATCAAGTGGGTTTCCTTTTCATTATTTAATAGGAAAGCATACTACTTTAAAATTTGTCAGCCTTGTCCAAGTTTTCCAAGTTTTCACTGTTCATATTTTTAACACACCTTTTATCCCCTCATTCTTACTTTCTTATTTAATATCTCCTGCAACTCCATAGCTTCATTATCTAGAATAAACATGCTGCACTCCTACTGCTTCATGGCACACAGGGGAAAAATAAACCAGAGCTTCAAAAATTCACATTCAGCACCTGCCTCCTCATAAGGAACTCCAATCTTTGGCCCACAGTCAGAAGGATCCTGCTCATTGGCCTTTGCTGAGAGAGGCACATCCTGCTCACTGCAGGGGTTAACAGGGTGCAGAAAGCTCATTACAGCTTTAGAGGAAAAATGTTTCAGAGCAATGGTTGGCAACATGGCATAGATGTTACTCAACAAAAGAACACCACAAGCTAAAAATCGTAAATATCTGCTTTTTTTAAAAATAGCTGAATAAGCACTGGGCGTGAGAAGAGTCAACAAGAGTTGTTAAGATTTAGCATCTCTAGAAAATAATGCCAAAAGCAGCTCAAATTCAAAGATTCAGTCATGCCATTTAAAAAGCAGGTCAGAGTCCTGCTTGTGTTCTGAAAATAATTTATTTGCATTAGTTACATAAATGGCAGAACCAAGTGCATAATGATGGTTCTCCCCCAGATATATTAATACAGTTTTATGTAAGCAATGGCAATTAACAACACAAACCACAGGCAATATTGACCAGAATAGACAAGAAGAAACTCCAATACAAGCCAATGGATCTTCTCTGTGTATTTGAGTTTATGCAAAAGGGAAATAATGAGATCTGAGGAAAATTCTACTTTTTTTTTTTTTAATGTGAAGAAAAAGGCCACCTATCAACAAAGCCCATTTATGTGAAAGCAGCAGCCTATGCAGTGCCAAAGCACATCTCACTTCAGTCTGCTTACACTGCTGTCTGGAGAAGTGTTCACACCTCTGAAACCATCCCAATTAGAAAGGGTAAGGGAGAAAGACAGATGTTGACCGGTCACGAGAAAAATGGCCCTCAAACCACTGTATTATGAAAACTGAGTTAGTGATTCTGTTCTGTAAACTGAAGTGCTTCTGGGTACACCGACCCTTCCAAAAACCTGTGAACAGATCTCCCGCTGTTCCAACAAGTGCCTTCCTTCTCCTGACCTCCTAATCCTTCTGCCAGCAGCTGAGGGAGGGAGGCAGGCCTGGGGTCCCCTGGAGAGGGGCAGGACAAAGCCAAGATTTACCTTTTGCACAGCGTGTACTCCTCACTGCTGGTGACACCGCGGGGAGGGGGGCGGAACTGCCAGCCATCCCGGGACCCTGCAGGAGCAGAACAGGGTTATTCCTCCAGCTGCCAAGGCTCCCTCAGTCCCAGGGAACTGTATCCCTACACATCAACTCCACTAGTATCTGAACACAAACAGAATTATCCCACTGAAAATTAATATCTAATCCCTAACGAACTCATTGCGAGCAGGTTTCAAACAGCGCAGAAGGCAGCAGGCTCTGATCAATAAATAAACAGCACTGATCAATAAATAAACTTCTGCCTCCATATTCAGTCAATGCTGAGATAATTCTGCTTCAGTCCCCGTGGCTCATCAGAGTAGTCAAGCCCTTTTTTTGCTCTTTGCCTGCAAGCAGCCCTGAGCATTGAGCAGGATCCTCAAAAGGAATTAAAACTGAGTTACATACCTTCTTCTAAATCTTCTACATGGTATCCTGATGGTACTTTACCAGCTGCCTACAATGATATCAAAAAAAGCCCACAGTTATAAAGGAACACAAAACAATTCCATCAACAAGAACTGCTGTCAAGATGGGGTTCAGAGCAACCAGGAGAGAAATATCAACCAGAAGTCTGAAATCACTTCCAGTCACAAACAGGAATTCATGTTAACCTCACAACTGGATTGCAGCCCTTGATAACAAGAATTCCAATGGTGACAGGAATTCTGATGGGAACACTGAGTCCATTCATTGTCAGAAGTAAAGTTTAGGGATTTTTACAAGACCAAATTCCACCCGGTGATCAATTTAATGTGCACTGCAGTGAGTTTTTTAAAGGCCAAAAGTCTAAACTGCATTGGTATGTCTTTCAGCTTGGAATCCACATTAAAAATAAAGCCAAATCAATGACAAGGGAAAAAAAGAGGGGGGGAGGGGACAATTTGATCAATAGACATGACAATTTGACCTCTTGTACAAAACTAAAAAAAAAAAGGTGACTGAGAGGGTATTTATATTAAATAATTTCTTAAGTCATGTTTATTACTTCAGAATAATTTCCAACAGAGAAAAATTGCAGATCTAACTGCTTTGAATTCTTGCTAGTTTACGCGAGCCAACAAGCTATTAGCATCATTTTCTATTTTCTCACACATCCTGCAGGACTGTGATTAAAAGCTCCTGAAGAGGTGGGTGGGTAAAGGCTCACAGGGCAGAGGGAACAATAATGTTTGCACCAGCATGTCCACAGTGACTCCAGACCTCCTTCAGCTCTTTCAGGTCCTGCTCATTATTCTCCCAAAAATACACTCATTATTACCTCTGTTTCAGCAAGAAGTGTTTTCAGTCGTGTCAGATCTTTAGTTACCATCCCGTTCTGGGGGGAGAAAGAATCTGAATTATTGGACACATAGACCTTCGTGTGCATTAAACCACAGCAGCAAAGCTCACCTTTCCCCACAACACCAGCAGAAAGGAGTTTGACTTACAACATTAATTTTAAAAGTCAGACTACATAACTCTGAGCAAACATGATGGTGAAAAAGGGAATTCTCCAGTGGCCAAAACCAGCACTAGGCCTTTAGCAAGTATCAATACAGGACGATGCAGGAAAGCACCATTTTGGGGAAAAAATATATACTGTGGTTACCAAAACACTTCAGCTCTAAAGAATTAATACAAGAATCTTTCACTGCTGTTGCAGGGATGGATTCATGTCTTAAGGATTCATGTCTTCAGATCTCAAGGGTTTACTTTACAGATTCCTGATTTATATTGTTCCTGCCCTGATGCAGCCTGTAATTTTTAGAGTTTTCACTAAAAAGCAAAGGTTAGCCATGTAACTGACTGCATAGTCAAGTACATCTGAAGTAAAAATCTTGACTTTATTTGAAATACAAAGCTAAGTGTAACAATTTCACACTCATGGAAGTCAAAACTTTGATTAAAGGAACCCAGACCTGTGGGGTTTATTTCAATAATCTCTTGCAGAAATTTAATTAAGTGCTACTACATTTATTAGACTTCTCCACATTTTGACTGTGCTACTGAGCAGCAGAAATTACTCTTTGCTAAAAAACTTACACACTTAACAAGTCTCACACTTAAGGCTTTTTTACAAAATGATTTTTCACTTCTTCAGCAGAAGGCTGAATATTGAACCTGTTGAGTTTAAATGTATTAGAGCATAAAAATATTACCAAGAATCATTCTCTTAAGTCACTGGGGAGGAAACTGGATGGATTCCAACTCTTCAATAAATTCATTCCAAAACTTAGTTTCATTTCTTCTCGCAGACAATGGCACAAGTCAGTAAATCAGTTGCTGACTTTAATATTCCTACTGGAAACAACTGTGCCTAACAACTTAAAGCTTGTAAAAACCTCTCAAACTCTGCTTTGGGATGACACTCTGGAACTCCATACAAAGCTACCTTTATTTGCACAACAACAGCTCCAAACAAGGGCCCTGCACATTCCCTGCAATAAGGCTATTTTACTAATTTTTCCTGAAGGCAAGTTTCCTTCAACCTCACCAGGAATTTTTCAATGAAGCTTTTTTTTTTTTTTCATTAGAAAACACCAGCTAAACAAAGAAAAAACCCTTTGCTTTATGTAAAAATAGCCCGTGGCCGGGGGGGAGGGAATTCAGGATATAGAGCAGACAGACACACAGAACTCTCCAGAACAGCCCAGGGATTCAGTGAAGCACCAAGACAAGGAGACATGATCCAATTTCTGGGTAAGAGGTTCTCCTGCAGCAGCTTCTGGTGTCACCCACACCTTCCTCTGGGTCAGACCAGAGCTGCTCTTGCCTGTTTTTGGGTTTTTGGGTTTAGCCTGACCAGCAGTTCCTGGTGAGGAGCTGCCTATGAAATCTGGATCACAGAAATATAAAAGAACACTATCCTTTATGCCCCTAATTTTCCCCATATGAATCAGAACAGTTACTTACATGTATGGGGTTCAAAGCATCTTCACAAGTTTTAACAGTTCAAGGGTAAAAACAGAAGCTCTGAACTCAAACTTTTATCTTTGTCTTGAAATGCAAAGCCTTTTTTTTGCCTGAAAAGCTTTTAATGTCTTAGAATTTATTGTGGGCCAGTTACTTAAAAGGCCATTTTTTCTATAATTTTTCTGCTTTAATGGCTGAAATTCCTGAAGTCCATACAAAATGACATCAGGTGCAACTTAGAAAAAGTCAATCACACAAACACACAAATTGTTTTGCATTCCCTGAGGATTCAGGGCTAACAATGAAACAACTTTTCAAACTCCCAACAACTCTGAAACCCTGGTAATGAACGACCTGGCATCCTGCTGACATATGGGTGCCCATGTATTTGTCTTTTTGCCTACAAATCATTTTGGTTGCAACCTGCCAGTCAACCATATGTTCGGCAGCTTGTTATTAAACACATCTTTTAAAGAAGGAAACACAAAACTGTTTTTTTTAAATGATGCAAACTGCAGAAAAACCCACTTACCAGTGATTCCCCCATCAGTGATTTGGAAAGAACATTAGACACAATTTGCAGCTTCCCTTTGAGGTGCATGCAGCAGAGCACTGCACGGAAAGATCCATCGCCCTTGGCCAGCCCCTCTCCCAGCACTGCAACACAAATCAGGGACATCAGCTTCAGCACACCACACATTTCAGTCACCTACAGAGTTTTCCTTCACCTTTAACAGGAAAATAAAGTCTGAAGCTTGGGTTGAATCCATGGAGAGATGACTGTCGAGTGTAAATTAAGTATCACTTGCTCTTGTCTAATGTTAACTTGAAACTTGTCTACCACCATCTAAGAAATGCTGTACATGAGCTCAAGAAAGGTTGTCACGTTTACATGCTAAAATAGACACAAATTAAATATGGGAAGGATAAATTCAAATACCTGACACAGACACAAAGGACCTCCTCTTACAGTGAGGGTGAAAAAGAAATAGCAACCAACAGCCCTGAGTAACACAAACATGCTCAGGAAGATCCATTCATGCTCACAAAAAACATGCCCTGTCGTTTCCAAAAATAGCCAACCTCCTCGTGGGCAATTCCTGCTCCTTTAAAAGGGCTTTTATTCACTTCTGCTGCAAAGGGCAGGATATAGGAAGGATTCTTTGGGACCAGCAATGTATAGGCTCCATGAAACAGAAAACTTTCCTAAGGCTCCCTAGCACTGGGTCAGACACAGACACTTTCCTTGACACTTCCAAGAGGGACAGGATTTATTTCGCAGCACGGACGTGCTTCAGACAAGCAGGAACAGCACTTAATCACATATATTACCTGTCCAGAAAATGAACTGACAGGGAGCCTAAAACTCTAGCAAGCTAAGCATGTGAATTGAAAAGAAAGCTGGATAGCTGTTTAAAATTAGGGAATTATAAAATAACCCTTATTGCAGGCAACATCAACATCTGTGTTTATCCTGCTACTCATGCAGATGCAAATAGCCCCTCTTAGTGCTAACAGGCATTTTACATTCACCACAACTTCAGGATTACATCTTAGAATAATAAATCCAAGCTCCTCACTCAACAGACGTTCACGTCATCAACAGAAATGGCACGAAAGACTCCAACAGAACCAGTCCCACACAACATTTACATAAAAACAACTAGACACCTCTGCAAACTGCAATGGTAACTAAACCCTGTTTATAAAGTGCCTCCAAGATTAGTCTGAATTCACCACACTGATGGTACTGACCACATTTCCAAAAATAGAACTTAACTTCCCAAATCAGAAGCAGCACAGCCAGAAATAGCTCCAACGTGTCTGACAGTTTGCTATTTTAATCTCAAAGATTAGATCTCCAATTATGATATTTCGTATCATTAACTGCATAACATCACCAACTAAAACATACAGTTGCACAGAGAAGGTTGCAACACATTAAGCAGTATTTTTTGGTAAAGATTTGTGGAATAATTTAACAGATTGTAAACTATCCTCATTCTCAGCACACTATGAAGAACATGTATTTCTCCAGCTATTCCAAAAGGTATTTCTCATTCAGGTTCAAATAAATCTGTCATAGCTGTGCAACATATCAAGTCTTGTAAACAGACAGAACAGCAGCTTAAATAAAGCTTTACCTATTAAAAAAACCTGTGCATATCAGGCAGTCCATGCTAAGATTGGTTCTTCAAACATAAAACCAAAACGAAGACCTTTTGGGATCATAAATGCAAATACTCTAAATGTCAGATGCTGGGCTACAACAGATAACCATACTTCATGGAGAACCACAACCAAATTGGTCATTCATGTATTCATAAAAACATGGTGTGCATGTATACATATATATATATATATACACACAACATTTTTGTATACATACACAAATATGGCATTAATAAGTTGAAAAACGTCCTCAGTTGTCTGGAAAAAACATGTACAGAAGGCGTGATTAAGCTGGATGCTATTTCTTTGTTACTAATATAAATTTAAAAGCTGGGTTTTCTACTTAATTTTTTTAAAAAGGTAGAGATCAGGGGTCTTATTCCACCCACTTCTCTGCCCGTCCAGCGAGGGATGACAAGCAGTTACCATGACAGCTCCTTTGAGATCCTGACAAGTGACACACACGCCAAGAAAAAGTCCCCCAGCTGAATGTCACCCATCTCCCCTGTGACAAAGCCATCAGAGCTCCTCAATGAGGACACTATTCATCAAACAGCATCTCCCTCCTACCTCCTTTAACCATCATTCAGCTTCCCATATGTCTCTCGCTCGCTTTTATTTGCCATCAGGAAAGACAACTCTGAGGTTAGTCAGAATATTACACCCTTACATATCAACAGTAAGAAGAAGCTTTAAAAAAAAAGTCAGGCTATTTTAAGAGTGGTACTGATACAGCAATGTTCAGCCCTTTTTAATTTGTTAAACTTTAATTTTACACCTTCACAAAGCAAGCTCCTTTGCCTTAGTCAAGTTTAATGCACCTTCCCAAGCAGGCTGCAGAGCCCCACAGATTCCCCAAGCTATGACTTGATTATCAATGAAGACAAACACTTTTAAAAAAATGTAAAACAATAAAACAACCACAAAGCCAGAAAGGAAGGATTTAAAGATTCTCATCGCTAGCACAGGAATGTCAGAAGAGTGGATCACAGTCTGTGGTCTGAAAAAACTTCCTTTGAAATTCAAGAGTAGTTAAAGAACTAAAACCTGTGAGGTGGCACCTACCCACCTTTTCTTTCCAAATCTAAGTGATAAACTCTGTTCCAATGCTTTCCAAACTCAGCAAGGAGTTCTCAGGGAATTCTGAATGCCTTGCATTATACATAAACACCACAGATTAGGAGGGATGGTTAATTCCTTTAAAAATACCCCCACTGAACAAGGCAGGGAAATATGAAAGGCTCAACTTCAGTGTGACATATGCACATTTGGAAGCTTTAACAAATAGGAATAAATGTAAGGACACCCTCTTGATTTTCTCTGAATCAAGTCCCAAATGCAAACCAAAATATCCCCCATGTCCCTCAGAAGAAAGGCGGAACAATCAGCTGTTTTTATCCTCACAAGAATCCTGACACTATCAGCTCATCCTACATTTGTACACCAAAATATCTACTAGCCAAATAGCACTAAAGACACATCTTGGAGTTCTGGTACTTTAGGAAGAGTTACAAAATAATGAGATCTCTTTTTAAGGGGGGGGAGGAAAGAAAAAAATTTATAAAGCAGATACATAATTTTAACTAAGAACCACTCTTAGCAAACTAACAAATCTGGGCATCAGTTTTAAAAATTCAGACAACTGACTGCAATTCATAACACTATGTAATAAAAGAAGAAATAAGCATACCATGCCTACAGTCTTCATCTGCTTGCCCATACTTTTTCTGAAAGGTAAAACATGAGAAGTTTAAAAATAGCATTATTCCAGTTAGCATAAAAAACTACATGCTTGAATTACAAGTTTCTTAAAACTTTTTAGAAACCATTACCTTGTCTTTTCCTGGGTGGAACATGTAAAGAACATAAGTCACATGTCAATTATTATATAGTTAATCCTTAGAATGCTGACTTTTTCTCAATTCTCAGCAAATGGACATTTTAAAAGAGGAACACAAAGGGGGGCAAAGGCGTGTTTTACATTTGCAGGTGGCCCACACCACTTGGAGAAAAAAGCAAAACTTAACTTTTTAGCCACAGTTTGGTTTTTTAAAACTTGCACTACTGTGGATCTGTTGAAATTTTCAAGTTATGTATATTATTTTACTCTGTCTTATCAGTGGTGATTTTAAAGGTTATTTCATTTAGTAGAATAAGAAGGAAAATTTGGATTTTTTCCTCTCTTAAGCCTTCAAGTCTTCAGCAGGAAGGGTTTGATTACAAGTACTTCCCCAAAGTCCCCTGCAATAATATCACTATGATGAACATCCAGCTAGGAGCCTCCCAGGATTTTCAATGAGTGATGTCAAAAATGTATTCAATACTCTAAGCACCAACCTGCATATTGGCTTATGTAAAGAATTTTGAGAAGTCAAGGCTGTAGGAACACAACTTCCATCAGAGAAACCAACCTGAAGTATTTCTCAATCTCTTCCCCTGAGGAGCCACAAGAAAGGTGGCCTCTTAATTTAAGAGGTTTCTCAAATCTTGTTTTGCACACTCAGTAGTCCAATTTAGCTACTTATTTAAAGATGCTTAAAAACACTCCCTCATCAGATGGGCAGGATTTATCTTAGAGCTGCCCAGAAAGACCTTAGGACTTGGCCAAACTTCTTCCACCTGGGCTGAGACTGCTCATACTCAGTGTGTGAAGGTTTGGGGTGGACAGGGCCCCTGTAAGTCTGTAATAACATTTCCAAGAAGGTAAGAAAAAGCAGGTTGTAGGTTTATTCTTAAGCACTGTCATGTCCTTTCCTTTAAGAAACTGTAGCTCTCTGATGCTTTCAAGGAAGGACATGAATCTAGCAATGGGACCACCTATAATTCAGGGTTATGCCTCTTGCCTGGAATTTCTAAACCTTTACAAGACCCCAGTTTTCACATTTCCACTAAAAATCTGCCAGAGTCTAAAAGTTACATGTTTCACCAGAGATGCTCTAGCCTAGCACTGGAAAGCAAGTGTAGGATCAAGTATTAAAAGACTAATGTTAGACCTGTGCAAATGTTGCTAAATCGGGTATGACCCAACTACCTGGATTTTGGCATTTCTTAACTTTGTTTTTTAAGTGTTTATATTTGCAGAAACTTTAATTTCATACTCTTTAAAGATCAGGTAATTTGGTATGTAATTCAGCATAGCTATACAAACGTTATACCCTAAATCCCAGATATTTTGCCTGCCTGGAATCTACTTTTTTTTAAATGTTTAAAGTATTTTCCTTCATTGGTGACTGAGACCCGAACTAAGTGGTTTCAATCCTGGAAAATAATCAGGGCAAACTACACAAGAAGCTTCATATAGGCTGTAACAAGAGGGGTTCTGTGGCAAACCAACACGCCAATCACAGGCAAACCCTGAATTTTCTTTAAATCTTGACAACACAAGATATGTGATCGTTCTTCCCAGTTCACTAGATACTATGAAAGAGTCACACTCACAAGTTGTAAAAAAGAAGCAATTCTATACAGCAGAGTCTCGATTTTGATGCGGTCGATTTGTGCCTGGCAGGGCTCCGGGAGGTGAGCTGGGGGGAACTGGCTGAGGGCAAGGAGAGCCTCTGTGCAATGCTTCACTGCCACTTCATAATCCTGCTGCTTAAGGGATTCACATGCTTGTTCACATGACTTCTCTGGTCTTCTGTCTGCCATGACTCAGGGACAGAAATCCTGGAGCGGGGCAGAGGGGACGATAAAACCTTGGTTAGCTGTGTGATGGCACTGACAACTCGCCAACCGACTGCCATTCCCACCTCAAGGTGCTGTGTCACATCATCCCCCTCGTGTGCTGTGCCTCTCACGGCTCCCAGCCCGAGCTGCTCTCTAACGCAGCTCTTCCCAAGGCTTTGCTCCATCCTCTCGGCTTGTTGCATTCTCATGCCAGAAGGTATTTAAGCCCGTGGTTGATTTTAAGAACGTAAGGAGTGGTTTCAAATTTTGAAGTCAGCATGGGTTTCAGCACTTAGAGGCTTTGGGGTCTTGAATGGCAACATGAGCTTTGCTTTGTGACACAACTCATCCCCCACCTGCTCTGCCTCCAAGCCATGTGCTCCACGACTCCTTTCTCTTCCAGACACTTCCCACCTACACTCAGGAGAAGGAGCTGCTTTCCCTGGATGGAGCACAGCGAAGATGGACAAGGAGGAATGAGAGACCAACAGCAATCCAACAACTTGCCTCTTCCTCCAGTTGGTTTATTTACATTTATGTCTGAGAAAATCTAGATACCCCTACCACACCAAGATAACTTCTTAAATAATTTTGAAGTAAATATTTGGGGGGGGGACTGAGACAGTTATAATAAAAATCTGTATAGAGACAGACATTATCTGCCAATAAACTGAGACAAATGGTTATCCCCATCTGAACCTCCAGGAGAAAAGCAAAGCACTTCTATAATCCCTATCTACATTCTCCCTTCATTGACATAATATTTAAATACATGATACACATCCCTAGAGACACTGTATTTTAAAGCTAACTTCACAAAAACGTGTTCTGATAACTGAAAGAGGAAAAAAAGTAAGAGTTCTCACTTTTGCTTTTAGCAAGCAGCATACTATCAATATTTGTGATAAGAGATCTACTACTACAATTGTCTCAAATAACTGGGTTTAGTCCACTGTAGAAATTTACTGCTAAAAGCTTCCTTTATACTTGGTATTTTCAGATTTTTACCCAAAGGTAAAATAATTTCAAGAATTTACTCTGGAAGTCAAATAAATGCATTTTCCTCATATGAAAAATAATCCAGTATACTACTTTTCCCACTAACACAGGCCTAAGCCAAGATACAGGAGAAACATAAACAAGACTTTGATATATTATACAACATAGCGTTTTATGTGTTCCCTTTCATTCTTAAAATTTCATTCAGTATCAAAATAAAGGAATATTGATTTTTCAAGACAATTTTGACTTACACCACTTTCCCTATTACACACTAACATAAAGATTTATCAAGTACAACAACATGGTCCCAAAAATGAAGGAACACCAGCATGACTATTTTGCAGTTATCCCGGTACCAATCTGTGGCATGTGCCTCTTTCTTAATAACAGCCTCGCAAAGTATTACCTCATTCATCCAGATATTTCTTTTTCTGCTAAAAATAAGTCCCCACTTTCAACCAAAATAGGAACAGGCAAGTAGGTTTTGCATTTCCATACATATGAGTAAATCCATTCATTAGGTAATTCTGTTAGAGATGCAGCTGGATCACTTCAGCACGTATTTTCAATTACATAAATGTTAGGTATTTTTAAGCTGTGTATGCAAGGATCCTTTGTACATACAACTAAAAATTACACTGGCTTCCACTTCACTAACATTTTAGGCCACAGTGTGTTTTACAAATCTCGGATTTGCTTGCACAGTAATACAATAGTTAATTGATGTTTTTCTCATGTACGTTCTGTTTTCCTCCTAAGGGACTGAAAATAGAGGACTCCGTGAACTCAGCTGTAATTTTGATTTCCTCACTTCCTGGCTGACATATAACCAGAATTCCTTTGACCAAAAGCCTGAGCAGAGCTTCTGTGTGTTTATTCCCAAAGAACTGATTAAACACAGATCCCATCCTAACTGACCTGGCCAGCACAACTGACAGGCATTGCAAAGCTTTGTTACCCAGCCCTTCTCCTCCAACACGCAAAAGACAAAGATGTTACTTATCAATTGCCTTATCCTGGCTGTTTGGATAAATATTGAACTCATCTATTCGAGGAGAAGCTGGATTTTACACCCCCAGAAGTGGCCACACAATTTCTTTGGTCAGTTTGAAGACTTCAGAGGACAGACATAAGGTCTTTCCCAAACTTAAAGTATTCATAGAAACATTAACAGCCAAGGAATGGAGGCACTTCTTAGAAGAAATTTATTCTCAGTTCTACATGCTCAAAAATTTCAGATGTAAAATTGGAATTCCTACACTCAGAGTAGAATTTGTTACAGATTAGAACTGAAAACTGAAGTATCACAAGGTCTGCACTATACTCCCAATTCTCTCTGCAAAACTGAGAAAATTATTCCTGCATTTCCCTTCTCTCAGTAAAACTGAAATTAAAATACTAAACATGTAACTGAACAGATGTCAGGAGTGTTCATTTTCTCAGTGTGGCCTGGAGAACCATACTCCAGAAGAGTTCTAAATTAAAAACCAAGAAACAATTTATTCTAGTAGCAGAGCTTAATACAACTTCAAAATATTGAGGAAACAGTCAATAGGCATATTCCCACTATCTAAAGCTGCATATCTAAAACAGGTGGACATACCTAAGAAAATTTGTATCTAAATATATAATCTGGCTTTGCACCTCCAAAAAACTCCTGCCATTAAGTAGAAGAAAACTTACTGAACTTGCATTTCTTTGAAGGTCAAATGTGCTCAGCTTAACTTCCACAAAACATCTTTTCAAAGACCTGGTCAGTTCCAACTGGTGTAACTTAAACCTTGCTGGTTTTTTCAACTGTGAGGGATCTAATTTTTTTTCCCCTCCAACTAATGATTTTCAGGCTCAATATTCCTAATGAGTATTTCACCGTCTTGCCAAAGGGATTTTGTAAGCAAACATGAAAAGAATAACTAAAATCTCATCTCCAAATAAAACTGCACATTTCCTCTCCAGAAAGGCAGACAGGGCAGCTTGAGGAGGAAGAGTGATAAACAACGTGATCTCCAGTCATTTATTCCCAAGTAAACACTCCGCCTGCCTGGTGCACAGGAGGCTTTGAAGAACTACTCCAGTCTGATGAGTCCAACTTCAAATTAAAAATCAATGTAGGAGGAGAGAACATCATGAACTAAAATCCTAGTGTTTCATGGCAGTTTAACTCATGACTGTGCACTTCCATGCTTCACAGCTCACTGATGTGTTTGATGGAATCAAAGGGTCCATACACTAAGATAATGATAAGTTAAAGCATGTGACAGCTCCCAAAAAAATTTCAAACAGATGCTTTTTCAATTCACTGTAAAGCATCTAGCCAGATAACTCTCGCTGTACTTCATAAACAAACAGATTAGAGGGCACAATGCTGTTCCTATTAATGTTACTGGCAAAATTCCCAATGTCTGCCAAGACAGAAGGATCAGATCCAAGGTCTCGCATGCCAAGCTGACAAACAGTAGACAAGTCAGTAAATATTTGCATATTTTAACCAAACATTAACATCTCTTGTAAAGATTTATGCTAAAGCAATGATGTTCAACTTGCAGTCCTACAGTGAGCCTGGTAGGAATTTACTGTCGATTGAATTTGCCTCAAGAGCCACATCCTGGGAATCGCAAAGTGAAGCAAATGAATGAGACCCATTGCCATGGGGAACATGCAGGGGAAGAGCATCTCCAGCTGCCTCCCATTACAATCCACAACCCTTCCAACAGTTCTGCTGTGAGAAATAAGCACCAAATATTCCTTGCCAAAGCTATTCAGCCGTGTCCTCCTGCTTCCAGCCCGCAGGAAGGAGAGGAGGGGATGGATTTGCCCTTCCCCTGCCCATTGGGGTCACGCTGGCACAGGCTCTGAGAGAGCAGGGCAGGCATTCCACTCACCCTGCCCCTCTCTGTGCAAATGCATCCACTGTGCTCCCCAGCCCTTTGGGATTTTTCAGCCCTTCTCTGGAAAGGCTGGCCACCAAACTGGGCAGAAGTTTTAAACATGCCATAAATTCAGGCAATACTCAAGAAAAGACAGCTGGTTTATCAGAACTTCCCAGCAATTCCTTTTAAGAGCAAGAAGAGACCTACTAGATTTATTTACGAGGCTGGTTGCTCTGTCCTCCCTCCGTAACTTTTGAACTTCAAGTCAATTGGAACTGAATTTCCCAGAAGTCTGAAGGGTCTTGAAGATGCTTCAGGTTTCATGAAAAATGTGTAACAAGACAGATAACAGACCCAGGGAAAGGTTAAGTTATAATTCAGCCTCTTATGGATACCAAGACATCAGTTATCCCATCAATTACTGCCGTGTGCTGCCATTTACCTTTGCTGCAGCAAAGTATCACTCACCAGGGAAAGAAAAGTCTTATTTATTTTTCTTGCCCTCAGACTGCATTCATCACCTTAGCTGCTCAAGGATCCATCCAACAGTGTCCAGGTTTCACTAAAGCAGAGTTTCCACTTTTCAGGCTCCAGACATGAGCAGCACACATCACATTGCTTTCTGAAAGTTGTCACTGGCAAGCTGAGATTTAAGTAATTCACACCTGAAGGCCTCAAAGGTCTGTTGTTTCCATAATAAAGAAAAGCACTACTTGGGAAGTCACAAAGTTGGTATGGGTACAATCCCTGTGACTAAACAGTTCCTCCCTCACTCAAAATTTTCAGGGAAGGACTGACAAGATACTCTAGTTTCCTTAATCATCTGAATGAGTACACTGTACAACCAAAAGGTTGCCTATTGTGATCATGTCAATGTTACAGATAAAAATGAATGTCACTGGAATTCAACTATCCAGACTCTGCAAACAAACTGCATTTGCCAGTCCACACACTAAAGTAGGGAATAATACACCTGTCCACTGTTAAACAACATTATAGAGCTGCTCTGGCATCTCCAGTGATCCCATCTTAAGGCAGGTTTGCATCTCTACGTGTTAATTGTTTTTGTAGTACTACAAAATACCGCTCAAGTACCTTCAGATGAGTAAAATAAATATCTATTTATTTTCCTTACCTATTGTGACAAAATAAACCGATCTTTGCCTTAAGACAAAAAATAATACAAAGCTCCAAAACCATTTTATTCAAGCCTCCAGGAAGGAATAAAATACAGCTGCACAAAAGACAGAAGTGACTTATAGACACACACAGAAAAAAATGCAGTTTTCCAGTGTCGTGGCACATACATCATAAATAATCCCACTCTCAGAAATCGTTTAATAAAATGAGAGTAGATAATGACAGTGCACTGTACCAGTGTGAATGATGCAACAGAGGAAAAAAGAATAATGCAACTTTCACACACAGGGTACAAAAAAAGGATTATAGTAAAGGTGCTTTTGCCTTTTGTTTTAAGAAAAATGTTAAGAGCAGAGAACTTCTGCACTCATTTATTGCAGTTATGGCTAAAGTCTGTAATAGCAGTTACAGAGTTCTCAGAAATGCACTGCACACCTTGCAGAACAAATACAAAAGCCTCCACCCTTGAGAAAGGACAATCTAATCAGTTTTCTGAAATAACTGAATTACTTCAGCTAATGTTGTACAACTCCAGGCAAAATGACCCTACTTTAAATTCCAAAAATGATGTTAAATCTGAAATGGAGCATACAGAATGAGCAAAGCATATTTCAAGGTTTTATTCCACAGCAAGAACTTCTGCTACATGGTCTCTACGGAACATGATATGCTTAATTTTGGGAAGGGGAAAAAGGGAACGAAGAGGTTCCTGATGCCCCCAACCATTAAATATTCAGATTCTCCTTCCACACTGAAAAATCAAAGAGAGCACCATAAATTAGGAGGACAAGTGATCTTTGGTCACACAAATGGAGCCCTGACTCTGATCCTGGAGACTTAAGGTATGGAACAAACACATCCACATTTCCTGAAAAAGGAACCAGTGCCTGTGGGTGGCTTATCATTCACATAACGATAGCAAAAAAAATACAGAGGCAGCTGAGATTAAGAGCAAATGCCTTTTGCATCTGGATCCTCTGTGGGCTTTAAATCACTTTACATACATCACAAACAGTAACAAGTTCTTTGCATGCCACTTACGATTTCAGTACAGACTCCTAAGTGATTATTAACACTTTATTACCTTTACTAATCTCTTGTATTTTCCTTTTGGAAATAGCAGCCAAAAGGACAATCTATGCAGCCAGCAGCAGCATTTAGACATGGTCAAACTGCCTACCTTTGGCTCAAAATATGGAAATAACTCACTTGGAACCACCACATAAGTATCCCCAATATCTTTGCATCCTGCCTTTAAAATGATCCTTTTCAGAGAGCTGTCTGAAAACATTACCTATCCTGATGGAACTAAGCAAAACAGCTGGCAAGTCAAAGCACAACATCTACGTGGTGTGTCCTGGCTCTGTGTGAAAGCCATCCACAACCACCAGATGGAAGGTTCCCAGTTACAAAAAGCAAATATATATACATCCATATTGCATTCATTAACAGCACAAACAGGAGGTTGGTAAAGTTCGATACTCTGAGGTTGTGTGAGGACAAAAAAAAGTCTGTCCAAGCTCAGGTTGGCCTCCCGTGTGTCTGCATTATGATATTGCCTTTAACTGTATTAGTCACAGAGTACATTTTCCAAGGGCTACCTGGTGGAATGAACAGGCAGAACGAAAGCTGTTGCTTAATGGACATCTACTGAAATACTTCAGCACAGAGCCTGAGGCCTTATTTACTGCATGCTACTCAAATCTGGTTCTAAAGGCTGCATTTTAATGTTTTCATTAACTTTTCAATAATGCCTACAGTACTGCAACCGAGCACTCCACAGGTATTAGGAAAGCACCTTAATCATTCTGACAATATTCCCATTTTACAAAGAATTAAGACATTAAAACACAAGTCAGAAGTTCCTCTAAACTTCTTATATTTGGAGTATGACAACCAGAAGTGATTTGTTCCCCTCATGCTCTGCCCTGGACTGTAAAGCCCTTTCCAAGAGCCATGCAGGACACCCAGTGTCTGCAGAGGGCCTCAGGAGGATCCAGCACTTCTCTGCATCACAACAAGGGAAAATCATTAAAAATACAGAAAATGAAGTCTAGCAAAGATGGAGCTTAAGTAGGATTTGCCTTCTTGTTTTTTGCTATTCCCTATTCCATTTCAGAAACACTTTCTCATTTATGCAGATAGCGAAACTGTATTCCAACAAACAACTGTATTAGCATTGTAAAATACATCATATGTACCCACACCATACAGCCTCCCTTCTACTTCCTGCTAATACCAACATTTTTCAATCTCATTCTCCTCATTCAGCCACCCCCATCTCCACATTTATTGTACATATTCTGCAAAAATCTGCATTTTGCACCTTCTGTTTAAATCCAGTCGCTGCCTCCTCTGTGCTGCAGGAAGGTAGAGCTAGGATAGAGAGGAACTGGCTATCACAAGTGCACAAAGGGAATTTTCTGTGCTCTCATTTTTGTCCAAAACCACACCAGGGACGAATGCAGGAGCCCTAGCCTTCAAATTGTAGAGAAATCCCATTTAGCTCAGGCTGAAGTATATTCACTGCAGGGATTATCTTTTACATTTGTACTTAATGCTAATTTGACCGACGCTGAGCAGATTTTCACAGGGTCAATAACAAGCACATCCCTGGCAGAAACATCATATTATAACACATCTCAACTTTTCACAAAGCAGCACTAGAGGTCATTAGACTATTCCTCTTCTATTTTATTATGAATATAAGAAAATATTTTTTGCCCAATTTTTAGAAAAGACCAAACCATGTTAGCAGAACCTTTCTCTCCTCCACAGCACCCAAAAAGTCAGCCTGTGACAGACACCTACCATGGGAAATTTCAACCCAAATAATTAAAATTTGGCAGGCCACAACCAAGTGAAATGAGGCCTATGTCACAGTAAGCATCAGGTAACATAATAATAGGTGTTGCTTCTGCCCCACCTAAAGTTCTTTTGGCTCCTTCCTAGAAAATCTTCACGTAAACAATCTTTCCTAATAACTGGTTAACACAGCAGCCGTTTGTGTTCCACGTACCTCGATGTTCACACTGCTTTCTGAGTAGAGTTTCTCACACATATCCAAGATGAGGGCATTTTAATTGAAATACTGTCCCATGGTTACCATTTCATCCCCATAACAACATCACCAATTACTTACTTTAAAAAAAATGCATTAGAAAAGTAATTTAATCTTTGCCTCTCTTAATGAAATTTGCCAGAGAAAAACAAAGGGAAGGATCAGCACTGCCCAACCCAGCTCTCCATGGAGCAGCACCAACCTACAAGTCCCAAACTCAACCACACTTTGCAGAACAGTATCCATATCCTAAGAGCTGGTTAAAACATCACCACTCACCACTTCCCAAGCTTGTGGCAGAACCTCACTTTTAAACACCTCAATAACAGAACAAGGCCTTGTTCCTGTCTCTGCACATCTCACATCAGAGTGTTTTGTTATAATTTTGACCAAGAAAAGTGAACACCACTAATCCTAAGGACTTACAGAGTCATGCAATTCCCAGTATTATTCTGCTCTGAGTCATAAGATGGTGCCAGAAGTCCTTCCTGAGAAATGCCTGCTGTATGATATAGAGGTACATCTGTGCCGATGTGACTAAACATGTGTCACCTCGTTCTGAAAATGCCGAGCGAGTGCCAAAACTGTGTTCCCAAGGAATGCAAAGGGGAGTCCAAGAAGACTCCCAAGCATCATTTCAACACAGAACACAGACCAGGATATTTACACACGTGTTTCAGAAGTTCAAATGCACAAACATGTCACAGTTTCCCACAATGCTCACTGAACCTGCCACTCGTGCAGCACTGTCTGCAGAGAGCACCTGATCACAGCTCATTTGCCAAATTCACCAATTTCATCAGTCTCAGGGACAGAATCAAAATTAGCACTTCCTAACTCTCAGTCTTGTGTTCAATTCACAGCTTTATCTAACACAGTTGTATCTGGATTTTTCAGCAATAAAAATGTTTTTAACTTAGGGAATTATTTATCACAGCATATCCCTCTTTGGAAAACCCCATACAAACTCTTCCCCTCCCCCAGCAGTTCCAAAGCTCAATCCCTGCTTCCTCTGCTTAACAGGGATATTGCAGCAATGCTGGAAGAGTCTTCCCTCAAGTGTCAAACTTTCATTTTCACAGAACTTTCTCCACTCCTGACACGTCCTGATATTGCAAAGCAGCACCTCCCTGTGACCAGAAGTAGCTGAAGAGCACAGCTTTGATTCCCCAGGGCAAATACAGATGCTACAGGGATCTATCACAGTCTCACTGCGTGGGGTGGGGGGAAGCCCTAAGTTCACCTTGGTTTTGAGATGCAAAATGTGAATCGCTCTTGCAATCCACTCAAAAGGCAAAAGGTCGTAAAATTTTCATGCTGAGTATCAGCTACAACGCACAGGTCACAAACTGAGCCCAGAGATCAGCCAGAACACTGAGAAACAGGACAGGAAAATTTCCTTTCCATGTACCTCAGCCTTCACTGCAGCTTTATAATGAACTCTAATTTATTATAGTAGTGAACAATCCTGTGACTGAGTTTTGTTACGCATTTAGCCAGTGCTGAGCACAAAAGGGTCCTCCCGTAACAGATTTAATAACACAATCATGCCACCCACAGATCCTCCAAACACATCTCTCCCCAAACCACACCTATTATGTAACTGTACATGATATTTTTGTGTGCTGTTTTGAAAGTTCAAAGCAGTAACTAACCTCCACCTTGAAAAATTGCTATCTTCATTGTAAATAACCTTTGAAATCCATTCTTACATGACCCTCTTCAAATAGTCTGGCATAATACAGCCAAGCCTGGTCTGGGGAGTTGTCTTCCAACTCTGTATTTTAATTATATTAACCTTTCTGCATATGGATAATGCTTTTATAAGATACCTATTTCCTCTCTTCAAATGCATGACCACTGCAGGACCAACAGGTTCAATTTTTAGACCCTCTCCAGAACAGAATACGGATTCCCAAGTCCTCCTCTCTCAGCAAACCCTACAAGCAACCCCACAACGTGCATCCAAAACATGCTTCCCAGTGGAACTCGCCCTCCTCCTTCCCTCTGAAAGGAACATTAGCGATTCAGTCACGTCTTTGAAACCCCACTCAAAGAACTGCATCAGCAGGAATGAGTAACGACCCTGCTGTGGTTACGGGCGCAATCCTGACAAAACTTGGGAAGCAGGGAAGCGGTGTCTAGCTCGGCCAAACAAACATAAACAAAGCCACAGCCAAGGGATAGCAGTCAGTTCAAACGACAAAACAAATGGCCTGCACCGTTCCAAATGTGTGAGTGTCTCAAGATAGGGCCAGGGCACAGTTACCTCAAACCCATCAGCACAAACAACTCTGATCAAAAACATCCCTTCAAGAGAGGGCCCGCAGCACTGGGTTAGTGCAGATTCCAAAGTATGCTAAAAAACACTCCCCTCAATGACCTCCCTGTGTAGATAAGGAGAGAAGTCCAGAAAATCCTGGCTCCCAAGACAGCAGAGGAACAGATACAAGGCAGCTCTCGTGGCTGGTCAGCAGGATTTGGGAATCCCAACTGATGGGGAATTAGACTGAGAGCAGCAAAGGAACATTACCTGGGAACAGAAGCCATCTGTCCATCCCCTCAAAATTACTCCTGGATAAAATGAAATTTTCACTCAAAAAAAAATACAGATTAGCTTACATTAAGTGAAAAGATATATATGGAAGAAGCTTTATTTTACGTGCTGCCAAACCCACTACGCTCTTCATTTGTGGCATTCTCCCTTCATGATGTCCACAGAGATTTGTTACCTTTTTGGTTTGCTGAACCGCTAAAAGTTTTCCAGCAAATTAAACACTTGTGCCACATTACTAACAACCAAGATTCTCAAAAACAGCTCATGTTACATATTTCCCTTTTGCCATGGGGTCTGAAGGCCTATGAAAGACCTTTTAAGCGTATTTGAGCAGTGTAATTTTTAGTGTTTTGATGAATACAGTATTTTTGCTATATATAACTATGGGGGAAAAAACCCAGACTGTGAAATTCACAGACAGAAAGATCATTTCTAAGTCACACTTACCCCAGCTACCATAAAACCAGCTCAGAGCAATCCACACAGTGCTCACATTTCTATCCTTCACTTCCTACCGCTCCAACATTCAAAATTTCATACCAAACACAAACCTACTGTTCTTTTTCTTCCACTATTTCAGCACTACAGCTCTAAGAACCATTAGCCATCCCAACACTTACAAACAGGAGAGAGCATGAAATTTATTTCCTCAAACCACAAATAAGCCAAAGATTCAAAACATCCACCTCAGACACATCGTTCTTCATTCAAGTGGTACTTCCCAGACTAAGAGCAACAAACGGCACAACAGTTCACAGTCACATCTCCAAAACATCTCTCTCCATAACATCACTCACAAAAATCAGCAGCCCTGTGTACCTACTGCTGTGGAAAACCTGGAGAGTTCAGTGCTGCTAATTCTAAATTAGCTCCTTGCTATGGTATGAGCCTCCCAACATCTGACAGACTCCACACCACTCAGAGAATCAGGGAGTTTGTCCTCATTCAGCAGCAGGATGGGGCCACAGTCACCACTCGAACTTTTTAGTCGCAAAATGGAACCTCTCAGCCTAGTAAAATTACATTTAAGAAGGAAGACTGAAATCGATGATTTCTTATCTGCCTTTCCTTTAATAAGTCTGTAATTGGCATTATGGAGGACTCTGAGAAAAGGCTGGGTAAATAACCAGTGCGTTTCTAATTTATAACAACAAATTTGCATATAAAATTAGAGAAATATTTGGATATTACGTTATAGCCTCATTAAGTATCCTTTAACTTCAACTGGCAGTGCAACAGAAATGCAACAGAAAAACATATTCTCACCCATGGGTAATTACAATCTCTGCTTAAATTCCTAATCACTTCTTTTCCTACAGTAATATTCACTTTTCTGTGTTCCTCAGACATGAGTGATTGCTTCTGGTTGAAGCCCCACGTCGTAAACGTTTGTGTGAAGAGAGGATGAAAGCTCAGTAAGCAAGATTGTTTGGGAATAAGGAACTGGAGTTACATATCAATATCACTAGAATAAAATCCCCAGGAGCTGGCCTGTCCCTGGGGAGCAGTCCGACCTTGCAGACTCCAAATCTCCCTATCTATAAAGTTTAGCTATTTTCTCCCACCCCAAAATACTGGGGGGAAACAAGTGTTTACTTTCCCTGTCAAAATCTCCAGAAGACAAAGCATTCCTCTGTTGTTTTTTTTTTAATTTTCCATATCAATGCTGCGTGCAAACTTTTGCAAAACCAGTCTCTTTTCTTCCTTGCTGAAAAAGAATGGCAACTGCAGAAGTTTAGACTAAGGGCAGTAAGAAATCAAACACATAAAGTACCATGTCTTTAAATATATGTCATTGATACACATAAACACAAGTGCTGCCAAAGGCCACGGAAGAAATAGCAAGACAAACAAGAACAAAAAAGGAAGGTCTTGTTTGTTCTGATTATCTAACCCACAATCCTGCCATTTCAAGGCAAAAAACACACATACCATCCAGTGAAAATGGGATTTTGCCTTAACAAAGGAAGTGAGAAATGATTAAACAGCTGTAACACGAGCAGGAGGGCAGGTCAGGATTACAAAATTTGGTATTTTAGCCCCCATGATGACACACTGGCAACCTTGAACAGAGAGGAGCGCTGGGGACCTGCTTCCTTCCAGGAAGAGGGCTTTGGCAATGCCAGGAGAAACGTCAGGCCAGGACTGGAGCTTACCAGGATTCTTGGCCTCCTGATCTCCAAGGCAGGGGAATTCCAGCTGTCCAACCAGTCTGTCCCTGAGCTAGAGCAGAGTGCTTCCTTCTGATTCACCAGGGCTTGCCTTCCCAGTTACTCAGGCTGTACGCAGGGGACAGGACTTCCATCATTACCAAAGACTTTTCTAATTCAGAGTTTCCTCCTGCCACCAGAGCTGTGAGGTACCACCGAGCTCAGGAGGGGATGGCAGTGAGGTGAGAGATTCAAGGCCTCTGAACTAATAACCTGAATTGCTCCAGCAATTGCTTCTGCCATTACTAAAATGAAAACACCTTGAATAACCTGCTGTAGCACATCTAAGTTGGTAGTACATAACAAATAAGAAAAATAAACCAACACCTTGAAAGCCAGGAAGAATATCCAGCTATAATTGCAAAGGGGATTTTAGTAACAAAAATAATTGCCGATGATGGAGAAATAGTTCATTAGACTACTAAATTAACAGAGTTGGAAAACATTAGTAGTAATACTGGCCAGCTCTTACACGGGCTCTTTCATCCACCGGCATCAGAACTTCTTACAAATTGGTGGGATTCACTATTCCTATTTTAAATTCCTTCCAAAGGAAGCACAGACAGGTGAAGTGATTTGCATCAGGCTGTCCACATCTCTCTAGGACTAGGCCTGTACCTGCCCACTTGGGAATACATCACCTCTTCAAGCCTGCTAGACACTCTTACACTTTTTGAGACAAGAATTTCTCCATGAATCCCACCTTTCTCTCCAGACTACAGCCCTTCTCCTGCAACCAGATCTACTCACACCAATCCCAAAGCCCAGGAGGAACTCCTCTGAAACAAGGGAGATTTCACAAAGGAAAAGGATCCATGACAAATCAAGAAGCAGAACTGGGACAAATTACAGAATAAGATGCTGCTTCCACATCTCCCTTCAAGTTTTAATCTGATGGAAAGAGATAAAAACCCCCCTAACAAACCAACAAAAAAATCCCAAAATAAACAAAAAAAACCTAACAAAACCTGCCATTACAACCCTTCAAGTCCTCAAGCCATCACTTTAACAAGGCTCTTCCACAGAAAAATTCATCTTCCTCACCTAAAAAGGCACTGTGCCTGTATGAATTAAAAGAGGGAAAATACACACTGTACGTTTCACAAGTCCAAAAAATTCATGGAGGTGAAGAGTGATAATAGAAATGTGATTTCAGCTAGGAAAAGTAAAGAAGTAATTTCTGCTTTCAGAACAAATTACAAAGAGAACTCAATTTATCAGTAATAACACATAAAATGTTCCTCCACTTACCAATAAAGAAAAACTGTTCTGCTAATTAAAGTTCAACAGAAAAAAAGCTTAACTCAGCTTCTACCACTCACAATTTCTGTGCTGTAAAAGCCAAACCTACCACAGTCTGATTCTCTTGGTTTGCATCCTGAAGAAGGGGAGGGAACATGGTGGTCCTTTGTAGACTTTCCCCTCCTCTCTGTATCAACTGAATGTTTAAAATTAGCTCCTCACTATGGACCAACAAGCTGCCCAGCACCCCCAGCCTGTCCCTGTCAAACAAGCTTTGAAATGGAAATAAAAAAAAAGGCCACCAAAAAAAAGGTAGTTTTCATTCACAATCTGCTATGGCTCAAAAGCACTGAAACAACTGAAATTAAAACACATCATTTTAAAACCTCCCTTTTCTACCAGTCAGTCTTGGAAAAATAATACAAACTTGCAAAGTATAACTTGCCTATTTTTTTATTTTTATAAAGGAATGTGTCTTTTCTTATATAAATAATGGTGGAGGTGTATTTTATCCTTTGGCTTGTTTCAACTCTACTATGAATTAGGAACAACAACACTACAAGCCCTCAACAATTCAAACCCCCCCAAGACTAGCCACAGTGATACACTCAATCTGCCAATGGGGATATTCCTTTTTAGGGTATTTTTCTATCCTACAACTGAATTGTTTTTTTCCTTCAACAGAAGGTGAAATATGTTATTTTAAAGCTTCAGCTCAAGCTCACCGTATCTCTGATAACGCAAAAATCCTATTACCTGGTTAACTCTTACTCATTTTGTCATTAATTGGGAAGCAGCCTTGCAACCATTTCCCCGCAGTTATTTCTTAATTTCCATCAGTGATATGTTTAATCACGTTGCTATAACCAAACAACAGCGCACTGAGGCCAAAACAACTGCCCTCATTTGGCAATTAATGCAAGGCCACGGCCCGCCCCAGGAGGGGGAACAGATACCCTTTCCCTGCTTGGGATGTGCCCTAAAACACCCCTCGGTGTGTGCGGGCAGGGCCGCGCTGCCCGTGCAGCACCAACCCCGCTGCTTTCAGTCCCGGAGCTGTTCCAGGGTGTGAACGCCGCTCCAGGACCCGCGTTAAACCTCCCAACTCCACCGCGCTCCCCCTGCAGAAAACAAAAACACGGGCTCACCGCGCCCGCCGCGGGGCCGCCCCGAGCGGGGCCGCTCCCCGCGGGCCGCCCCGGCCCTCTGCCCACCCCGCGGCACCCCCCGCCCCGCCGGGCCCGCCGGGCCCCTCCCGACACGAAAACAAAGCTGCCTGCCCGCCCCGAGCCCCCCGGCGGGCCCGAGCGAGCCATCCCCGGCCGGCCCGGCGGCGGCGGGGCCCGAGCGGGG